>VXBW01004906.1:427116-524374 GCA_013400375.1 Thinocorus orbignyianus
AAATTTCTCTGTGAAATTTCTTTGATTTGTATTCTCCAAACAATGTATATAATGGAAAAGTGGTATTTTTGCTGCATTCTAGGCCTTCCTTGGTGGTAGAATGTTTGGCAGAGGCTGGGCCTGAGATTTATTACTGAGGTATAATGTTTGTGGGGCAGAAAAGTCAAAGGGAATCGATGGAAAATTGGTCATGTGTCCCATTAAAAGTATAAACGATACTCAAGGGACTTACTTGACCTCTTAAATCCTTTCACAATTGAAGATAGACCCTAAAATCAACAGTTACCCTCCTTCAAACTTTATTTTTACTTATAATTAAGTATGCATAAATTGTGAGCATAAATGTCAAGGTATTTTGGTTATTTGCTCACTACACAAATATGCGTATGAGAAATGTTATCTAGATGTCCCTTAGCAGACTGTCAAGAGTAATTTGTGAATTTCTGAAAAGATATATTTTAACTTTAATTATGTATCTGAGAAATTATGGAACACAAAATGATTAGTGTCTCGGTGTTAATTGTCTGGGAATCATGAGAAGCTAAAATTCATCCATTGAAATTGAAGAAAACAAACCAAGGAAAATTAGTGGGCTCTAGTTATAGAAACACCTGTATGTGTTTGAAGGATGTTGCCGAAAACCTTTTCAGTCTTTCTTCTACACATGTAAAGGCTGGGCCAGCAAGTAGCGAGGCAGACAATCTGACTAATTTTACTATAAATTAAAATACTATATTGTGATTTTTACCATTCCTACTTGAAGCAATTGAAGGCTGAGTCAGAGGTAAAAAATCATAAAGGAAAATAAATGAGCAAGAAATAGATATTGGACAGGGAAGTAAGGGGGAGGAAAAGCTGCTATTCTAAAAAAATACCTTTAAACTTTTAAGAATTATAATAAGAATTTTTGTCCATTGTGTAGTCAAGCAGTAATAATAAGGGATGCATTTACTCTTACAGTCCAATTTAACACCCTACACCTGAAACACCAGTAAAATCCCTGAAATTATTCATGCAGATCAAAAGCACAGTGTGGCTCTAAGTAATTTCAGTGAATACTCTTTATTTAGGTAAGATTTTTAAAGACCCCTGAAGGTAGGCAACCTTGTAGTATGTAGCCAAATAAACTAAAATGTCAACTAATATATAAAAGCGAAGTTTGCCTCTTCTATAGCATAGCACAGTCTGTGGCTAAATGAAAGAAAGTACCGTAGATAGAAATGTGGAAACCAAAAGGTAATAAAATTTCTTTGAGAAAATAGGGACAAAATACTACTGCAGGGTAAAAACATTTTTAAGTTCCTGTGTCAAAGGCTAATATTCTCATTAGATACTCCCCATCTGTGTTGAATCAAAGCTGAAACAAACAAAAAAAAAAGGTAAAATTTCTATTTTTTTAATGCCACCGATATTAGTAATTATATGGTCAACACAGCTTTTAACAAGTTCTTGCAGCTTCCAAAATATCTGAGGTCTAGAATGCCTATTACAGGCAACTAAGGGCAGGTAGTGTTTACCAAAGCCTACAGAATTGATAGATTGTGCACATTTTTACTGCACATCTCTGACAAAAGTGAAGCTGTGCTGTAATGTCGTGTATGCTTTTAGATTTCAAAACTTAATAGAGAATGTTCACATGTTGTCGATACGGACATTGTAATATTAACTCATTTTTTCCCCTTAGTCTCTATCAAACTAAGATTTTGTCCTTTGTAATACAGTGAGCATTAATAAAAGCATCTCTCTGTGTATGTGTATATACATATAAGTAACTTTATTATAATTTGTTTTGTGTGGATCTGAATCAAAACAAGATCAAACACTACACAGCTTTATGGTTTGTTTCATATTTCAGTAGCATCTGTACGGCCTTTAAAGTGTACTGAGAAAGGAAAAACAGATTAAGATTTTCAAGGTCTTTCTGTTGATGCCTTTTGTCACATTTCTTCTCTCCTGTACAATGAATAGTTGGATCCGGTGCAGTGTAGAGAGGAAACCTGTACTTCACAGAACAGCCAGATGTAGAGACTTTATTTTAGGATTGTTTATTATACAAGAATATAGGACAGGCACTGAAATTAAATATTTATGTCATACATACATTTTTATCCTATTTTTATTTTCTGAGGTTAGCAATAACCTCAATGTTTTAGTGCAGGAAGGGTTTTTTTTTAATTGCAGTATCATCATTACCCCTGAGCGTAACCATAACCGTAACCTAACCATATAGAAGGGTAAACTTCTATAGCCAGCAAAATCACCTGGCCATTAATGAGATTTCAGTAGATGTCAGAGTCCATCTGTGGGTATTTATGGTCACTGAATGGAGGACTTCCCTCAGTCCAAGCTGGAGTCTTGGGACAGTGGTAGAGGTTTTCCAGTTACCAGTTGTATTTTCTATTTGGCTTCTCGACATCATTCCTGTATGGATTTCCTTCTGCTTGAAAACTCCTTTCATTATATTTCTGCCATCTTTATTACTTAAATATATACTTACATATAAAAATTAATAAGTATATACATTTTTATATGTAAGGTAAAAAGTAACTCCTGAAATTTGGTAAGATTTTAATCTCAAGACTTATTCTGTTTTTCCCATGTTAGTTAAGATGCCACTCCAAGTTCCACTGTAAGGTACTTTGTATGACGGGCCAATTAAGGTAATTTTTTTTGTTGAGAAGTGGCTACATCTCACTCAAAATCTGTAGTAAGCCTTTCAGAGTGTAATTCACCTTTTATGTTAAGGTAAAAAATGTTTTAATAGCATTATTTTATTGATTACTGGAGTGTGTAACACAGGTGTCCCTACATGTGTTGATTTCTAGTAATTACCATACAACAGCATGCCTAGTTGCAGCACTAATTCAGAATGGACATGAACTCGCGTTATCTGTCCTCCCCCTTTCAGAAAGTGGGATACTTTTTAAATTAATGAGATGGGAAGAGACAGCAGATGATTGAATAATTTCAAATAGTAGAAGAAAGCTGTAAAGTCCATTGGAGAAGGGAAGCCAGATCTCTGAGACCAAGCAGCAACCACAGGACAGAGAAATCAGAAGTGGCATTCAAAGATAAGTAAAGTCAGAAGGACCAATTAGTTAAGACAATGAACTGGAAGAAATTTAATTTATCCAAGAACATAAAAAAAATAATTAATCACATTACAAGCTTTCACTCTGCTCCCTCTTTAGATGATACAGTCATATTCATGTAGATGTTTCAGGAAAGAAATGCTAGAATCACCAAGTAAGAAAGCTTATCACCTTTTCATTATGCCTTTTTCCCTCAGTTGTTAGATAAATTCTCAAGAATTACAGAGTATTCAAAAAACTAAAAGGAGCGTAAAGTGACTTATAAAACTAAAGTAACTGGTATCTCTTAATACTTGTTGGGTGTTATCAAAGATTTGGGTGGTGATAGTATTTCACACTGCCTCATGACCTCTTGTACAAATGCTAACCTAACCCAGGTATAGATGGGTGCTACAGAAAAATTTCATTAAAATTTCCTTAAACGCATAGCAAAATTTAGAATAAAAAATTCAGGCCTTGACAACACGTTACACAGTCACGGGGATACCAGCTAACTGTGTGCAATGTAACCAAGTTTTTGAAGCCATGTTTAATCTGTGAGTTTCATTTGCTGATGTTCATTGTCATGAACCAAACCTAAAGCTTTACAAGTACAGAGGCACTACGAAAGATTAAAATTATCTATCTTGGTGTTTTCGAACTACTGAATGTTCTAATTTGTGCACTGTGACTCTGTGTGTATTATTCTTTTATGCTTCCCCCTCTACATTTGTCAGTTCATACATAAAGATGAATCTGCAGCATTTTGTCAAATGAAATTATCCAGCAACAAAAAGCAGTAACAGAATCTTCAACACAGCATAAACAAGCATGCAGAACCACACATTTCATTGAAGATACCCACTACCAAACAGTTGCCCACTTAAGCTCAAGGTGAGGAATTCTCTTCCTCAGCTACTCCAGCTGACTCTCAGATTTGCCTCTGGAAAGTCTTTCACTGTCGTTACAGAAACAAGCTCAGCTTGAACAGCCATAAAGTAGAGCTGAGACGGCAATTTTATTTTGCATACAATAAAAGAGCAAATTCAAAAGCCCACCTTTGTCAGACATTTTCTCAATGTGAGTGGCCTCTCCCTTTTTCCCTCAGCAACCCAATGGTTTATCTCCTTGAATTATTTTGGTTCTGCTTCCCCCTGGCTGTCCCAGAGCTACTGATCTGCTCAGCCTTCTGCTGACTGCCGAGAATAAGGGCTCTTTGCCAAGCCACCAACCTGTACCCCACCGGGCTGATGGAGACCTGACTTCGGACTGCTTGTTTTAAAAGTGCTTCTTCTAACATGTAAGTAAAATACATACCGTGGTGTCCAGTGGGCAGACTGGTGACAGGAACTGAGAGAAGAGAAGAGGAGAAGGATGTTTGTCTGAACTTGCCTGTGAGATGGCGTATCAGTTAGTTTGACTTAGGAAAACTGCTGACTGTTTCACTTTAATAAACAAATGCATAAATGAGGTGAATTCTGCTTTCTTGCAAGTTTTGTTGTGAAAGGTTCACACATCTTTGTGTGAAATAAAAGTATGATGCTAATCAACACCTCCTAGTTATTAGCATACACATTCTATATATAACTTCCTTCCCTTCATGCAGCGAGATTGTAACAACTCCCTTTCATTCAGACAGAAATTCTATTACTAGTATATATTCTGCTTGAACAATGCAATTAAAACAACAGATGTCTTGTTGATATGATGATAATCAGTTAATCGGCCCAAATTATAGCAAAATAGATATGTGGGGTGTGGGGCAAAATAAGTCAAATGGAGTGAGGTTGCATGTTATTTTTCACCTCCAAAATGCAATCTTTTTCAGTCTTTGCATCCAACATAATTGGGATCTTTCTGTACAGGAAAAAGCTACTGAGAGTTAGGAAGACCATGATCTGGATCCTCAAGCTGGAGAGAATCAGTACCATGTAATTACAGAAGTTGAAGATATATTCACATAGGTGTGAGAAATCTACACAAAGAGACAAAAATTATGAAGTGGTGATAAAGTAGACAGGTTTATTTAAGTTGCAGTTGGGTTCTTCAGATTACACGGCTTTGTTTTATTTATTTTATTATTTATTTTATTGGGATTTCACTTTTTACCTGTGTTTTTCGTAACTATCTTGTTTGTCACATTTTCAACTTTTCAGTTACTTAACGCTCAGTTCTTCCATTAAACTTTGCTTAGAAAAGAAAGTTAGAACTTGAAACTGTTTAGAAAGTGATTAACTCCATTTCTTCACCAAATGTGCAAGAAATGGAGAACGGCACCTTACAGTCGGACATTTTCAAGTCTGGACCCAATCAGCAGCCTGGTAAGGCTGAAAATGTAACGACATGCCAACACAGGTGCCCCCATCCCAAGACCTGGGCACTTGTGCTCATACTTATGCTGTTGTTTTCCTTGATATTGCAAGACATAACAATCTTATTTATAGGATGAGAGTGTTAGATTTGAAAATAAATGGTATATCTGTTTGGGGTTTAGGACTACAGGGTTATGTGATTTAGCATTTTGTTGTGGTTGTTCAACCAAGTTACTCCTTCAGAGAAACAAGGATCACCTTTTGGAAGTGTAAATGGGCTCTCACGTGCCTACAAGAAACAGAAAAAGATGCCAAAACCCTAAGTCTGAGCACCAGAAATTGTGGATATAAAACTGTGTATGCAAAACACAGGTTCATGCTGATGGCAGAAACCAGAATACACAGCCCTGCTCACCAGTGAGTTCTGAAACATGTCTCTGATGACTGGAAGCACTGGAACCACATTGAGATTTTCACTCTTCTAAACTGATCTTGTATCACTTCAACTGGAAGAAACTCTGTTTAGAATCAACAAGATGGTCCATAAACAAGGGGAAAAGAGAGATGAGTGAAGGTTACATGCTTTTGAGTGCATTTTAAAGGGTACCATGTAGAATTTATGCACTGAAAATAGGATGTTAACCAGCCAAGCGGAAAGAGCATGATGTCTGATCATATAGTCATCAGAGTTTCATTTTTCTTTACCAAAGTGCTTGTAGACTATCTGTCTGATCATCACCTGAGACCAGCTAATGCAAAAATTAGTCTTCCACATTTCCTAACTGCTTCTAGACTCTCCTAGGCTACTTCTAATGTTGAATAACAGAGATAATTCAGTCTACTCAACTATTTCTCAGTAGAGAATGTAAAAGTTGCTGGTGGGTGATAAATACCAGAACATTTTTTTACCAGATAGCCTATAAATTCCTTTTACTTCTCTATTAATAAATCAAGAACAAAATGATCTTTTTGTCCTATTATAGTGACAAGTCAACAGAAAAAGCTATAAATATGGAGAAAAGTCTGTTGGGATAACACTGCTTGCACTTTGCTTTTCATTCCATTTGGCTTGCTCTCCCTGAGCACTCTTACAATAGTACGTAGGAAAAATGCTTTCTTGGCTGGCAAATGAAATGCTAGGTGCAACTCTCGTTCTGAACCACTAGCCCTCCAAAAAGAGAGGATAAAATAAAGAAATGGGGAATGCTGCCACAGTAAAAGGTTTCTTACCTGTTATCAAATTTAAACTCTTTGGAAGTGGTATGGATTAATCTTAGTTACCAAGCCACCTCTGCTCTATTCTGTGGCTCAGCCAGGCTGGGGTGCCACCCCATAGGAGTTTTGCACAGCCCTGTCCATGCAGGAGTGAGAGCAATGTCCTCCAGAACAGGCAGCCTGGTCACTACAGTGACACAAATCCCCACGGACGGCTGCCTGGGAGGACTCGAGGGCTGAGAGTCAGCTGAAGAATGGGTTTAAATGCACTGGCCATAGGTCTGGATCAGGAGCTTACTGTCACAATAAGATTGCTATTTAGCTAACACTTCCCTACTCTATAGTACAAGAAAGGAAATGACCATACTATGAACTTACTGTCCCTGTGAAGACAGTGTCTGCAACTCCTTAATCTTTGGCCCATTGAGACCTTCAGGGGGATACTTTCAACCACCAACCAAATGCTTGGCCGTGCCAAAGAATAAAGAATGATGGAGAGAACAAAGGATGTAGAGAAGGATCCAGTCAGGCTGGAAGAGGACTGACACATCCTTTCTTTTTGCTGATTTCTGAGGACAGAGTCCTTTGAACCATGTTTCTGGCAGAAGATCCCACAGCTGTTAGGATCAGACGGCTTCGATTTAGGTAGAATACTATTTAGTTCTCAATTAAGAAGTAGTACCGTCAATTTTTAGCAGTACTAGAAACCTACCATTCAGTATTTGGAAAAAAAAAATGTTAAAGCTCTCTGCTCTTAATCTATAAAAATGTGTAACTGTTACAAATAAATTGTTTCAAGGAGATGGAAACATGCTGAGCAAATAGATAAAATTTTGGGTCAGATTGGGAGATATTTCAGTGCAAGAAAACTATATATTTGAAACTCCTTGAGTTTAAAATTCTTGATCCCCGAATCCCATTGATTTTCTCCCTTTCTGTGCTGGGGTCCTTCTGCTGCTTGCATGATTTTACGGTATTTAAATTCTCCCTAGAGAAGATCACAGGCTTATTCTGCTGCAGACCATATAAATACAGTGAAAAAGCTGTTCTCCAGAAGACTGTAAAGGCTTACAATCAGGTTAGATCTAACAAAATTCAGTACATGAAACATTTACAAAGATAAGTGATCTGGCCAAGGTCATCAAAAAGGTCAGCGTGGCAGAACCAGCAATATTATCCCAGACTCTGGACTGGGAATCGAGTGCTACGGTCACCACCCTGTAGTTGCTAGGTCTCTTTATACACAATATGACTTATAGCCACAAATGCAAATGTATCAAAATAATTTCCACTCAATTGTATTCTCCTCTGTAAATCAGGAGCTAGAAGCTTTTGCCATGCACTCAACAGCATCGGTATTAATTGGTCCCATTTCATATTCTTTTTGTCTGACCAATGCAGCTTGACAGTCTCTAATGGGATTTTCAGATGCACACCATGGATTCTTAAGTGATCACTTTTTCTCCCCAAACATATGAGTTGTCTTTTATTCAGACCTACTTCCACACCCTTCTGGTACCTAATTTCCAAGCACACAATGAAATGCTAATTCTTTTAATCTGTTTTTTGGTTTTGGGGTTTCCCTCCCCCCCTTGCCAGTAGTTGCAGAAACATCTAAATATATTAATTCATCTAATAAGCGTTTTTCTCTAAAAGCAACACTATTTCATTGATTATTTTAAAAACATTCGTTTTATAAACCATGCATTTTGTATTTAATGATTTAGTAAAATTTTACAAATTTAAAGACAAATTAACTATATCCTCTCCACACCAGAGGTCATACTTAGTCCCTATAGCTTGAGCTTGGGCTTTTATTACAGACAAATGAGACTAATTATCAGGGATCCTGCAAGGACAAAGAATGTAGCTTGCTTGGTAGAAAGGGACTGTTGAAACAATTTCCTGAATACCCCTTATCCTTTGGGCTGCCACTGTATTTCTAGGATTACATATCTACATCCTTGATGGATATTCTCCATTGAGTGGAGGCTGCCATTGCTCCAAAGTGTAGATGTTTAAAAAAGTACAGATTAAAAGCCTGCTGTGAGTGCAAATTGCAGTTCTAAATGGTGAAGAAAATAATCCAGTCTAATCAATGTTCTTATTAAGTTTTTCATATTCATATTCATTTTCATATTCATTCTTTGATGCCTGACAAAGGAGCAATGGGCTAGGTTTTTCTTTATTTGATTGTTGACTTGATACTACTATATGGTTACAACTAAATCTGTATTCATATGCAATGTTTGTGCAGGACACCATTGTATGCTACATTATTTAAAAAATATGGATCACATTATTATTCTGGAAAGAGCTGAATCACATGAATGTAATCACTTAATTCTCCTCTTTGCTGTGTTTATGTAACATTTTCTGTCTGGTTTTGGCCTATCCTAAAGCCAGGTTTGATTGTGAGATTGGTGAGTTATAAGACCAAATATATTTTTAAAAAGATTTCTAAAGGATATTATGAAAATATTCAGATATTCTTTCAGAAGTGGGGAAACCAATGTCCATTTAAATGACTCTATTTTAAACCACTTAAATCCATTTTATCACTACTTATAGTCTATGTATTATTTACTACACACTGAACAAACCAAGGAATCTGAATGACAGTTCAGGTTTGTACCCTACATGTGTAGTGATACAAGTTCAGATATCCTCTTGTAGATATTGTCTTCAAAGCTGTGTTACCCATTGCATGAAAATACTCTGCCAAACTTCGCTGCAGCTCTATCTTAATCTTAATTCTTTTCCCTAGCCTATGGATCTTCTTTCTCTGAATAACCGAATAAAGTTTCTGAATAACTACAATCATCATATTGCTGTGGCACTCTGCTTGCCCTTAGCTGCACCTTCTCCATTTCTGTAATATCCTGTTTTATAATAGGGTGACCTGCATTGTGTCCTTTTCTTAGTATGGACTCATTAGTCTCTTGGACTGTGCAAGGATAATTTCCTCAAATTTCTATTGAATAATCATATCTATACTTTTCCAACATATTGTTTGCTTTTACCTCTTTTTTGGCTGATAAACACTATACAAATTAGTTCACATTTTTTTCTCCAGCAATGTAAAAGCACTTTTTATTTTTCTCCCAAATATAGTAGTTTGGCTTTAATCAGAGGCAGGAGAAGGCCATCATGATGATCTTAGTAGACTCTTTCCTTCTCATGCTTCATTCTTTTTTGCCCTTATCCCTGGAAGTCCCTCTTGCGAGTATTTGACTTACTTAAAAGCTACATGAGCATGGACACAGTGTGGGGGACAAAAGGTTCAGAAGGGTGTGAGATCGATGGTGTGAGATTGATGGTAGGATGAGAAGAATGCTTCACAAGGAAGCAGAGGGGCAGCCGATAGAGATGAGATTGCTGGTAGAGGGAGAAAGTGCGTCAGGGGCGGATATTATGGCGTCTGAATTCTCTCTAGAGAAGATAACAGTTAAGGACAGAAAAGTAAGAAAGGGGAGGTCATTTGGTCACTGTTAACATCCAGCAGGGCAAAAAAAAAGCCCCTCCAATATAAGCTGGTTTTCTTCAAGTGTCATCAACAAGACAAATGCTCATCTTCACAGTGCTTACATTTTGAATTTTATTCCTGCTCATCATGACAGTTGCCAAGTCACAAAATGATAATTCAAATTGCACTTGTACATTGAACTACCTAAAATGAACTAAAATGGAAAAATAATCCCACAGTCTCTCACATGGCAGTTTTTTGTAATTGCATTTGAGTTCCACAAGGTGACACATTCTAAATATGTCACTGTCTGTTTTACCAGATCGGACTTTCCATAGATAATTGGGATGCTGAGATCAAAACAAGACTGGTAAACTGCTAGTTACAACACGTTTTGACATACAAGCTCCAAAAATGGGAATTGAGTACCAATACAAGCAGCTCAGAAGGTGTAAAATGTCTGATAAAAATTAAGCAACGTCTTTGGATGTCAGAAACTCTGTATGTAGCATGTATTTCTTGTAAGTCAGATGTTTAAGAATTCAGACCAGTATGGAAAAATAAATCCATGAACATTATAGTTCCACTGTCTGAGGGAGAACAAGATTATTTCTACTGCAAAGACCATTTTTATAACCCTTAAGTTTCATCTGTGAGTGGATTCCAGACTGAGTTTAAGGTGGAATTGGCTACATTTTCCTAAGAAAAACCTAATAAAAATATCAAAGAGATTTTAATTTCACACACTGTGTTTTAATTGGACAAAAATTAGAGCAAGGGAACTCAGATTTGCAACATGAGGAGAATGAAAATAAATAATCTGAATCACATTTCTTCTGCCACCTCTAATGACAAAGTGTGCCCATGCCACCCCTTCAGCAAGCTGCAAAGCTGTCTGTGTGCTGTTGCCTCTCTGGATGAGTCTCCTGCCTTGCTCTGTGCTCTCCAGGCAGTGGAGCATATGGGTGGCTGTTAGAGTAACTACACCTTACCTCCACCCTAGACACTTCAACTTGGCACACAGTGCAAGTGGTTAGTCTGTATGTAATTTTGGGTTGGTTATTTTGCCAAATACAGCGTATGTTTTTTATGCAGTGTCTCTTCCGACACCTAAATGGTAGCTTTGGGAGAAATCACCTATGTGTGTTTAAATCTATGGCCATCTCATACAAAGCTTTGGGCTCAGTAGGAAGGACCTTACAATGTCAGATGGTGTCAAAATATTAAACTGGTAAGGGAGAAGGCAACACAGATCTGCTGCACAAGAAAAAAAACCCCAGTTGTTAATGTTGGATGTCCAAGAGAACCCATACACCTCGTAGCTCCATCTCCGCTAACACTGAGGCTCGGTTTCTGCCATCCCAATTTGGAAAAGCAGAGAGACTGGGCAGCACAAGTGCAACAGTTATTAAATCTCCAGTAGGCTTGAGACCTGGGATATCTTTCTCCTTCAGAGACTTTGTTGTGCTATGGGAGGTAGATCTGGAGTTAGATTTGAAACAATTGCCTGAATAGTCTGAATTCCATCTTTTAAAGAAAGTAAAAACCACATTTTTCAGTGCTGATCTTTAAGATGTTTGTGGCACAAAACTTGTATCTTTTTTATTTGCTAGTTTCATCTGCAAATTTTTTCATACTTCATATTTTCATTTTACTGCATATTCCTCAAGGTGTATATTAGTCAGCATCAAAATACTGTTATGTAACTGACAACAGATAGAATATGAGTAGTGCCAAGCAGATTATTCTGTGTAGCTTTTTGGTAGCAAGCACAAGGGAGTATCAGCATGAAAGATACTGGATTGGGAATATCAATTTGTAATTACAAATGATATTTAATTAAAAAATTATAACAGATCAGCTATACCACTACTTTCTGTAACTTTCAGAATCACAACAAAAATATATTAGTGCATTATGCTATCTTATCTCCATATGTAGTGATTTGTTTAACAGCACTTTGCATAAATTAGCAGAAAGCACGAGAATCTCTACAAGCACAAGGGAATTCATAAGGCAAAATGATACAGAATCATTTCATTTCCAACCCCATTATGCTACCTATAAAGAAAACAATGCCCATGATCTTTACTTCTACTGACATAGTAATATGAGAGGTTGCAGTGTGTGCCTTCAAGCAAATGAACTTGTGAATCAACCCCCCCAAATTTAGATCCGTGTTCAGTAATAAAGATGGGGTTTGGAATATTTTTTTACAGAAAATCTACTTTTCACCTCTTTTAAACATTTCTTCTGTATAGAACTCTTAGTTTCCCAGTCAAAACCTGAGAATTTTGAATAGAAAACTAGATGAACTTCTGTTATTTTACCACAAAACAATTTTATTATGAGGAAAGAAAAAACACCTGATACAGATCAAGGCTCTGTGACTGAGAAATATCTAACAACAAGGGTAGAGCCTACTAGGATCATGATAAAATGTATATCCCACATTTTTCATGCCTGCAAAATTGAGGGTGTTAACATCCAAAGAAATTTCTGGTTTAATGGCTCTTGAGATACTGGTCTTCTTAATGCCTTTACCGCTTTTCCCCACTGTTGTGCTGTTTTTCTGCAGATGATAGTGCATTTTTAGCTCCTGTAGAGTTTGATCACATGATCAGAAGAGCATCACATCAGAAGTTCTCTCTGTCTGCTGCGCAGGAGGTCGCCAATAAGGTAGATCTACACTAACTAGTCTATCTACACTAATTCAGTTTGTGCCACACCCAGCCAGAGGGGCTGGATGCAGAGCTGTACACCGATCTATTAACATACCCACTGTTTCTGTCATGTGCCACTAAAAGGTTTTTTGGTAAGAAAGGCTAATTAACCATAATATATAAAAAAAAAACAAAACAAAAGCACAACCCAAACTGTACTAAGACACTTGCTTAATGTCTGGGATGTTAGCTGTATCTCACTAATTTGGGAGGGCAAAAAACTTCTCTTATAAAGGTCCTTGAAATTACTCACTTAAAGATTATAACTTCAGCTTTAAAGAAATTAACCTCAATACAGCTTTTTTTTCTAGTGGTTGTCTTGGAAAGATGACCACCTCATCCATTCCATTCTCTTCATCTTACTGCTGAACTGACTTCATTTTTCACTGGTATTCATAAAAATGCCTTAACCTTAAAAAAAAAAAAAAAAGAAAAGAAAAACCCTCTGACAGTGCAGAGTTCATTTGTGTCTAAGCTTTATATAGCTATAATCTAGCTTCTACAGAACAAGCCCCTTGAAGGCCTTCAGAGGTTAAATATCTGTATTTAGATCTTTATCTTCCTATTACTCAATATCCCCATCCACTGCACTTTGAGCACTGGTTATGATTTGCCCTCATGTAAGACCCTTGGCACCTTATTCATTTTTGCCTAATGTGGTTTTCTTCATTGTTCTGACTATACATTTTCTACTTCTTATTATAACCCAGACATCCATCCAGACAGAGTGAATTTGACAATTCACATCTAAGATTTTATCTTGATTTTTTTTTTCTGAAGAAATATCAGATTGAGTTGGACTTTCCTATCTGATAATGATGTGCAATGAATCAGCTAAGCAAAAAATATCTTACCTCATCTTTTCTGACTGTCCAGGTTGGCCTCAAGCTAAGAGAGAAGACTGTGAAACAACATGAGCCCAGGAAGAACCCACTGTATGAGAGGAAAGCACCAACCACGAAGGGAAATTGGAGGTGTACGTTGAAGCTAAATATTGGGAGCAGATGTGTTATAAGAAGACATCAAATGACTGCAGAGGACAGCAAAATGGGCTAGGATCAATAGGAACAGGATTAATTTATTTATAGTTGCAATGAGGAAGAGACCACAAAAAAAATCTCTTGGGGATAGGCAGGTGTGATGGATAACGCTGCTTTATCTGGTAGCAGATATATTAATGTACTCTACACAGAGAAACTGATAAGTATTGATGTAAACCTGTGAAAGGTTTCATTTTCAGTAAAAGAATAGACTGGCCAGGAAACTATAAGCACTTGAGGTACATTAGCTTGTCACCAAAATGGTGCCTTTAGCTGTGACCATGTATGAAAGAGGGCCAGTCCTTCAAAGAGATCTCTGTGTAGTTAGTAAAAGACAATGAACTGTTGATGTTCCCTCACAAATCCCACCCCTTGTCTCTCCTCACTTTCACTGTTCTCAGTCAGTCTTGTTAACCTAAAGAGCATCATTTGCTCAGGATTTCTGTGGATATACATATGAGCCACTTCAAGTTTTTTTGCCTATGTCTCTTTGTAAGAGTCTTGATAAATATAATCTCCTTTCCTACTCTTCCAAAATATAATATTTCTCCTAGCACCAATTTGAGTAGTACTCTGACATTGGTTCAAAAAGTTATCAGTAACATCTCTTTTCTGGTACGAATGTTAAATATTTGTTGTACATATGGGACTTAGAATCATGGAATCATGGAATCATAGAATCATCCAGGCTGAAAGGGACCTCTGAAGGTCATCTAGTCCAACCTCCCTGCAGTCGCAGGGACACCCCCGACTAGACCAGGCTGCCCAGGGCGTCATCGAACCTCACCTTGAATATTGCCAGGGAAGGGGCCTCGACCACCTCTCTGGGCAACCTGTTTCAGTGTTTCATCACGCTCAGAGTAAAGAAATTTTTCCTAATATCCAATGTAAATCTACTCTTCTCCTACTTAAATCCATTGCCTCTCATTCTATCACTGCAGGCCTTTGTAAGCAGACTCTCCCCAGCTCTCCTGTAGGCTCCCTTTAGGTACTGAAAGGCTGCTATCAGGTCTCCTTGGAGCCTCCTCTTCTCCAGGCTGAACAACCCCAGCTCTCTCAGCTTGTTTTCATAGCAGAGGTGCTTCTTTCCTATTTCCTTCAGCAGATTTGACATAGAGTGTAACAGGACTGTACATCACCAAAATTTTAACTAAAATTATTGTTTCAGTGTGAAATGTTAACTGCTAACATTACTGGCAAAATTATTGCAGAAATTGCAAATTTATATTTCCCACTTTGCAGCTGCATAGAAAGTAATATTTCAGTATGAATAGAAGACAGAAACTTGTTTTGGAGATGTTATGCTGCTCTACCAAATCTTTTCATAATAAGTCAAATTGTTTTCTCCAAGAAAACTCCACAGCTGAATCCTGAAACAGTCAGTTGGATACAGAACTTCTATTGAAAAGGAAAGGTAGTGGAAACAGTAAGAGCACTGTTTAAAGATAACCCTGTAAAACTTTCTTCTCAACATATAATTCCCTGAGAGTAAACGCCATTCATGAAGATTATAGCTTCAGTATGGGAACATTGTTTATGAATAGGTTCGTATATAACAATACTCTATGTCCACAAGCTGTTCATGTTCAACAATCCGTGTAAAATACATGAACTGATCTTAGGCCAACTATCGACAGGTAGTGTCAACTCCCTCTGGTCATGACACTGATTTTGGGCATACTCTATTAGCAGGTAGGTGGACAGATATTGTCAACAGCTTATTTTAGCTGATATATATATATATATATATATGTACACTGTGGAGTATTCAAGCTGTGAAGCTGCCAAAGTGTGTGTTAATGTCATCAAGAATCAATGCACTGGGGGATGGGGAACGTTGGTTTCAACCATTACTGCTGTTTAAAGAAGTAGTCCTAATCCTGCTAAACAAGAATCTAACTGGTTTCACTGAAAACTGTACTTACTTACACCAATAAGTATATAAAGGTCTGAGGGGTGAAATTCAGAGCTTATTGAAATCAATGGCAAAACTGCATTTGATGCTAACAGAGCAAGAATTCTGCTTGATCTTTTCTTCTCCATTCTGCAAAAGCCTGCATGAACTCCTCCTCCACTGCAGTCCCATTGGATTCACCAGGACACTCTAAAGAATGCCATTCTTCCCACCGCATTTTATATAACAAGAAGTAACTTGGCAGTTTTCAGTTATCAGGAAATGCTTTGAGGCAAGGTCTGAGAAATAAAGGACTACCTGCACATACTGAGTAGAGGCTTGAGTATGATTTTTATCTTAGAGTTGACGTGTCTTAAGCAGCTGAAAGATTGACAGAAAAGTGGCATGTTGCACAGCCCTCCTGCTTTCTTCACGTCTGGCTGATTTGCAGCCATCCTGATGACTGCCACTTTCTTGGCTACTGAGACATCAGGTGTGTTCTAGTGAAGGAGAAATCACTTTTCAGAGCTTCTCTGTCTGCTACACAAGTAGAGTCTGGTCTTATTGATGGCTATAGGATAGCTTCAAAAATGCAGAGTAGTTAAAACCAAGCTAGACCAAGGTAACACTGTAGGTCTTGAAGGTATCTGAACTTCCTTAGTCTAGTGAGTATCAGAGATCAATCCACTACTATCGAATGTTTTTGCTTATTTTCTATCACTTTAAAGTAATCATATTGATGGAGCTCCGGAAAATGAATTAAATGCTTGTCATTTCCAACAACCAGCAATGGTAGTTTAGAATTTAAAAACTAAGCTTGGTGGTTTTCTGATTAAAAGGCTATACCAGAGTAATAAAATAGAAAATAGATAAGCAAAATGGTGTTCATGCTTTGAAGTTTTAAAGTAACAGAAATAAAATAAAAACTAATCCTACTCCAAGTACTTGTTAATGAAATGTGCAAAAATGAAAGACAAATGTTAAAAAAATCTATTTTGTCTTTTTACAGAATGAAAATGCTTCATGGCCATCTAACAGGAAAAATCGAGCTCAATGTAACCGATGTAACAGAAAGACATTTCAGGATCCTGGGGAATGTCCTTCAGACAGAGGCCCATTCTGTCAAGCAGAAAAAGAGTGCTGTTGAGAAGACTGCTCTCTGAGAAGACTCTGCTATGGGCACTTCCAAAGACCAGTTCTGGTTGTGAAGGGATTAGAAAGACCCATTGTAGGCAGCATAATGGGTGAAAGTGCACAAACATAGCCTAGAGGGGGAAATGAACTGTGTCCCTGGAAGATTTTGGAGGAAAAAGCTTTCATTTTTGTAAGTGAATGTTTGAAGAGGTGTGCAGATTCTGGCTTACATTTTTATCTGAATACTTTGTGTCATATTTTCTTTCATAATAGTAACAATTCTCTCTATGTGGCCTTGCTTTTTAGTTTGAGAAACTCAGTATGTTTTGCTATGAGGAAGGGATGAGAGAACTGGGTTTGTTCTATCTTGAGAAAAGAAGGCTTAGGGGAGATCTTATCATTATGTTCCAGTATTTAAAGGTTGATTACAGAGAAGATGGAGGTTCCCTTTTTACAAGGAATCACGTGGAAAAGAGGAGGGGTAATGGGTACAAGTTAATCCTGTGGGGATTCTGACTGGACACAAGAGGAAACTTCTTCACAATAAGAACAATCAGCCATTGGGAAAATCTCCCCAGGGAAGTGGTGGATTCCCAAACATAAGTACTTTCGAGATTCAGCTGCACAGGATGTTTGGGCCACTTTGTGTAGATCATGCTTTTGCTCAGAAAGTTTGGAGCAGATGATCCTTGAGGTTCTTCCCAGCCTGGTATTCCATGATTCTATTATTATATTCTATCTGATCTTTTTTTTTTCTCCTTTTTTCTTTCCCCCCGCCACTTTCAGAAACTTCTTTGTTGTTGTTGTTGAAGTTTCGCAGCAAAACCAAAAATTCTATCCATTTTTGTCATTACAATTCAGGGTTAAACACAAAATGTCAGAGGAAAGCCGGGGAATTTGTGTTTTATTTCAGTCACAGTTGACCAATACCATGTATTTTCAGATAGAATCATAGAATCATAGAATGGTCAGAGTTGGAAGGGACCTTAAAGATCATCAAGTTCCAACCCCCCCGCCCTGGGCAGGGACACCACTCCCTAGAGCAGGTTGCTCAAAGCCCCATCCAACCAGGGATGGGGCATCAACAACTTCCCTGGGCAACCTGTTCCAGTGATATTTGATATTTGAGGTCGCTTCGAAAAATGGGTGGGATTTCGAATCCCAGCAGGGCCTTATTCCTGGCTTGCAAATGAGGATTTAAGGAAATGTCTATTCAGGTGGGATGAGTATGGACCCAAGATCCTCTTCCCAGGCTCCAGGATGTCTGGATGGCAGCTAGCTCCAGGCTGGCAGCCACATAGCTGGGTTTGCTCTACACTGCATTTGACGTAACACAACCTGTCCTCCAGCATATGGAGGTGGTCCTAACCAGGCCCCCCAGCAGGGACATGCTACCTGGCATGCAGTGCCTTCCTTGCTGCCTCAGCTGCAGAGTTTCTACGCTAGAGTAGCTTTGCCTCTGAGGCTGCTTTCAGTTCACAAACTGGCAAGCTATGTGTAAAATATTTGAGAGTGGCCTTCCTTAAGCAATTTAGACTGCCTATCCTTATCTTCTTAGAGAATCCATCACGATGCAATGGTAGCTGGTATTCTGCAGCACGTTTTGCTGTGATTGCAGCTTTGGTACTGTGTTTACTTGTCCAAATCATTTGCATATCTTCAGATCCCGATGTCTGAAGTGACACAGCAGAGAAAGCAAAGCTTGTAGAGCCCCCTGTGCTCTTCAGCTGAAAGGAGACAACAAGCTGCTTGGGCAACTGCTGCACACATTTCTTCCTTGCAGATTGATCAGGACTCTACTAAGTGGTTTGTGCCTTCTCCAGACCTGCTGCACAGTCAAGCATGTTTTCACATTTCACAGGGCGATGGAGAACCGTTAAGGGATGAATAGCTACATGGTGATTCTGCTGGGGCACTTTCTGCTAACAGCTTCTAGTTTCAAACTATGGGGAATAGGAAGCAATGTGTTCTTAGCAATGGTTTATTGGACCCTTAATTCACTCCCCCGCTGATCTCACCAGCACAAGGTTGTTCACCTTCAGGTCACGTTATAGGGTTCACTGATTTTGTTTATTCAGGTTTTTGCCAATGGGAGATGGTTGGGTGCAATGCTAGGGTGTTTGTTCACGTTCTTCAGGGTGAAACGCTGCCCATACAACACTTTATTGATGATCAATCTAATACTGGCAATTACTAACACAAACCACAGCAATGCCACCTTACATTCCATGTTGGTTAACAGGTAACACATTTCCCTGTTTTGTACTGCAAACCACTGTGGGCAAAGGCTGATGTGTTAACTGCGAATGCAGTTGTTACAGCTATCACAGCAAACATCTGATGTATCAGGTTTATCCCTGGAAGCTTTAAAGAAACAATTTCTTTAAAAAAAAAAAATCAAAGCAGGTAGCACTCTTGAACTTATATTTTTGCTTCATTTAAAATAAAAACTTTTTTCTTCACCTTTGGAAAAAGAAAAAGATATTAAACCAAAGTACTTCAGAAATGGCTTTGTTAAATGAAATACTGAGTGTATGATGAAAAATTAGGTTCTTTATTATGTTTTACATAAAATCCTCTGACTCAAAGAAAAATGCCAAGAATTCTTGAAATCCTGAACAAACTAATTTCTTGTGCATTGGTTCTGAAAGAAAACCACAAAAATTTGTTAGACCATTGTTCACTTTTTTGACACCTCATTTTCATTTCAATATTTTTTTTACCCTTATATGTTAGAAACATATATGTCTATAGACATGCTAAATCCTGATCTATTTTTTGAGTTAATGATGCCACTATATCATATTTAGCAAACAATAGCTGTTATCTAGAATAATAAACACAAAGTCTGAAGTCATTAGCTGGGGTTATCTCTCATTAAAAGTCCCACTGGCCTTAGAGGTAGAGAGGATTACTCTCCTTTCTGTCATAATAACGTACAAAGAAATTTTCTACTTTCTCCTTGCAGTTTCCTTCTGGAGTCTCATTATTTTAATAATTAAGCACTTTTGATGACAGAAAACTAGCAACACATTTATTTTTAAGTTTCATGAAAAGTAATAAATATTTCCTTCATTAAGCTCCAGAAATGGCCCTCCTTTCACAAGAAATATTGTTTACCTTTCTCAGAATGACACAGTGAGGGCCAGCCTGTCCCAGAATGGCATCTTTAATAATGTGGATGCGATACAAACAGCCAAGGAATGCTGCACACTTTGAATGGAAACACACGGCTGTCATAGTGAGGCCATGGTGCTCCAGCCTCTTCCTGTTACGCATAATTGCTTTTCATAAAGGTTCTATAGAAAAACTAAGCCAACCTCCACCCCCTGCAAAACTCTGCATGGCACATTTCTTGTGACCTTACAGTCTCTCCGTGTGTAATTTATAGTTGGTACAGAGAAACACTATTTTAGGGTATTGTGGTAGTACGATTGGTGCTGGTCTGGTTCATTGTCCCATTTTCTAGGACTCCTATTTCATAGCAGCCTTCAGAAGTCCATGTTTTATATATATATATATATGTATATATATATACACACACATTTATATATATATATATATATTTTTTTTTTTTTTTAGAGGCCAGAACAGTGTTTGATCCTTTCCTGTCTCATATTCAAAGGGAGGCCTGGCAAGTTGCCACTCCTCTCAAAAAGGTCGCTGCTACAGGCAGAGCATGTACAGTTATAATGTGGTTGTAAGAAGCTGGGAAGGTAACAACAGTTAGTAAACTTACTTAGAAAGTAAGAACCAATTCAAGCTCTGAGAGTTTTCTTGATTCATGTATTATGAGCCATCTACTATGAATATGCATAAGGTTACCTCTTTTGAACTTCCATGAAACAAATTCTCATAAATAAACAAGGAATGCACAGTACTAACTGACAGAGTCACTTAGACTAGATGTATTGTGCTAATGGAGTGAAAAGAATAAAAATTTTCAAGGGCTTCAGCCCTCAATTTTAATAAATTTCATGGAAATCGGATCAAGCCCTAATTGCTAATTCATCTGAAATTATTAAAAAGAGATTTCAATTACATACTACCATTGAATTTTGATGTACCAAATTAAATTAGGACACTAGATTGTATCTTTTTCTTAAATCCAGGCCTATTTAAAAGCCTTTTCTGTAAATTCTGAAAAGGAACTTTGTGTTCAGTTATGTTGTAAAAATCCAGCATTAGTATGAAATAGTAGGTTAAATCTCTTACTGAAGATTTTTAATGACATTTCAGTGTTCCTCTTATAATTACTCTTCATCTAAGATATCCCATAATGATGTTGGACATTCTTGGTTCAGGCTCACTGGCTTGCTTCATTAGCATGTCATTCCCATTCCACATCATAAGATTTAATTGTAATGCCGAATATGCACAGCTCTCCACAGAAGTCTAATCAAAGTGGATTCACTTGTATTATTAATATCAAAAATCAGTCCACTTGCTATTTTTATAAATAAAAGAATCCAGATACATAAATCAGCTGTCATTTATTAGCATGTTACTGGCATATCTGCCAGACATATGAGCAGCCCTATCACAGTTCCTTAGGATTATTTTCATCAAGATTAAAACCCTTCTACATTAAATATACATACTAATTCCTCCATAAAGTAATCAGATTACAGTGCAGGTGACATTGTGTGCTGGAATTCAAATGATTTGCAGTAATGAGCTGGAAAGGTGTACTTGGAGACAGAGTGAGGAAAAAAGAGAGAAAAGGCTTTGGTTTTAAAAACTGATATGTTATATGCCTGTTTTATTGTTATTGTTACCTCTTGTTCCTTTTTTGGTAGGTAACAGGTCTCATGGTTGTCAGCTGGTATTCGGCAAATGGAGGTGACAATTGACTGGTACTAGTTTTAAAGGTTGCCTAATGTCTTGGTAAATCTTCCCCTGCTCCTCAGGTGAGCAGAGCAAAGTGTGGGTGGGAGCCTGAAGGCTATCTCTCTGTCCTTCTGATGCACATGTGTACATGTGCAGGTATATTTGTCTGCTTCTGGTGTGTTTCAGCCACTCTCCTCTCCTTTTCCTTATTTTCTCATATTTCTAAAAATTCATATCTGTTTCTGAAGCCCGTGTTCTGCAGAAGTCCTAAAATGAGCTTTTTGTCAGGGTTCTGAGGGCACCAAAAAGACCTCACTGACCATCATCCCCAGGGCCTCTGCCCTGCTTATGGCCCATTTCACCTCAGCATGGAGACATCAGTCCCTTACCCAGGGGTGCTGAAGGGGTATCCTGTCCCTTTCCTTTTCCCTGCTATTCCTGAAGTGATGTTTGGCCCTCCTCCACTGACTTTGGACCTGACTTCGCACCTTGAGAAAGATATGTCTCCATCCTCACCTCTACTTGCCCTGCCCTGCTGCAGAGAGACAGCATCACATCATTGTGGTCACTGGTCACAGGTGCCACAGGTATGGTGCCTGTGCTGGGGTCAACACTGGCTTCTTTGCCTGCAGAACAGCCCAACTCCTGATGCTCCTCAACATGCACCCCAGTGCTGGCTGCCTACACAGCCCTTGTCCTCTTATAATTACTCTTCATCTAAGATAGCCCATAATGATGGACATTCTTGGTTCAGCCTCACTGGCCAGCACAGAAACAGCCTTATGATGGGCTGGGGGACACATCTAATGGCTCAGTTGTTATTGTTCTTGCAACAGCTAAGTGTATTTGGTGTCAGAATGCCAATTTTTTCACCTTTGCTTCACCAAATTTCTTCCATAATTCAACAGAGAATTTGGAAACCGCCTCTTAAACCCTGCACAGGATGCAGTACGGAGGAGTGGTGTATTAGATATAGATATATAGAGAACAGTGGTTGGTGAAGGTTTTAAACAGTCCTAGGATTTGTGCTTTTAAGATGTGCTGTGCTTGAAATTAAGTTTTCTACTGTAAATAGGTATACAGTTATTAAAATTGATGTTGGAGTATCAATAGGTATTGCAATCACATTTCTTAAAGTAGTATTTAAAAATGTTTTTAAATACATAGTCTGTTAAAAATCAGTGCTGATGTTTAGATAGCTAACAGAAAAGTTTCCTGTGTTAGGGAGCATTTTGATACTGCAGGCTAACTTACGAACTAAGATGTAGCTAAGTGGGTCTGAGCAAGAAATCTCATAATTTTCTTCTCATGCTGGAAATGGATACTCTGTTATTTTGGGCTTTTTTGGTTTGTTGTTGTTGTTGTTCAAGACCACTGAACTTATTCTCTTCATTCATAGTTTTATGTGCATGAACAAAGAAGCAGCTATTTTGTGGTATTTACCCAGCTACTGACCTAAAATGCAGGTATGCACCCTTTTGGTACAGACAGCATCGTCTGCTCACATAAGTGTTCCAGAATTTCTACCAGAAGAATGCAGAGATAAGATGGGAATTTACTTTTGCCAGAATCAGGTGCCAAAATCAGTAGGATAAGTAATAGTACTACTGACGGTAAAATAAAGTAGGATGGCACTTGTGCCATCCCAAATTGTGTGAGTATCATCTTATACTGTCTTCTGTGATTAAAGAAGGCTGGTCATGTGTGTTAAAATTAGAATAGTTGCTTTGGCACCACAAAGCTTATACAACTGAGCCATAATAATTTTTAAGCTTTTTTTTTTGGCTAGTTAGATACATAAGCAGGAAATAACCAGTAGCCTACTAAATGTAAACATCAATCATCTTTCTTTGAAAAGCAAATAGTATGGCTTTAAATCAATCAGCTGTCTGTAGCTCATCCTAGTTCCCATCATATCTATGGAAGAGTTACTTATATGAATTGTGGACTGGTACATGGCCATGAACATTGCTCCTAGAGTTTTTAAGGCAGCTATTGATTAACTGTAAAATGTTTATAATGTTTCAGTGTAAACATCTGCCATAGTTTTTATATATCTACCAGGTATATTGTAATGGTAACCAAATCATGTCACTGAGAAAGTCCTCATAGAACAAAAATACTTGATGGATTTGTGGTCTAAGTACTTAATACTTTGATACCATTTTCTTATGAATATTTCTCAGAGCATATCCCTTTTGTCTTTTTCAGGAAAAATCAAATTCACTTTGCTCATTTTTCTAACTGTCTAAGCACATACACTCACTGATGTGAAAGTTGAATACAGCTCAATGTTCAGCCCAGGGAAAAAAGTTCTGTGGATTGGCTTGGCTTCATGCAGATACACCTACATCACTTCTAGTTAAAACAGAAAGCAGGCAGAAATTAACTTGGACGTGTTTTAAAAAGCATGCAGATGTATTCTAAAACAAAACATTGTGATCGTCATTAAGTTTAAATGTTTAAAAATGAATCCTTACATCACTGTGTAAGATCCAAAGACCCATCTAGAATTGTGTGATCTACTCTTTAGCTATTGAAAAAGATGCGGTATGAATAGGACGTGATTCAATAGTTAGGTTCCTGTAGATGTCTACATGAAAGTAACCTAACTAAACTGCCACTGTAGCCCATTCAGCCTGGAAACAAGTTCAGCTAAGCAGATTACATATGGTGCACTGCTTAAACTTAAGCACCTATTCCCATTTGAGATGTCCTTACATATTAAAGACATGAAGACAAAGGCTTGTAGGTGTGACTCAGGAATTCCGAGAGGCAATATCCTTCTGGAGTGACTAGAAGACAAGAAGGTAGTCTAAGCCTTATCAAAAAATACTAGATGCCCATATTTAGACAATAAAATCAAACCCTAAATACCTGCTTTGGGATGAGCTGGGGGTCTTGATTCACATAGGTATCCAGTGCCATTGGAGATGCCCCAAAGTGTGAAAACACCACACTTGGGCCTGCAAGATATGACACAAGACTCACAGCAGGCCTGCATCTTTTTGTCTTGGCACCTGGAGGCCCAACATGTTATTACAGGATATCTCAAATGATGCCAGAATCAGCTGAGTCAAAACCTAGATCTGCACTCACTGCAGTGTAGGTATCCTTCTCATGTATATATGAAAGTGTCTACATCTGCACCCAAGCCCCGTTTGAGGTTACTTTGTAAATATCTAGCAAAGCACCTTACAGTCGATTAGATTTCTTGCCTGAATTTGCTGCAACTGGAGTGATGCTTCGCTATCCATCTGCCATGGTGGTTTTGCTCCATTCTCTAAATTCCAGCCTAAATTTATTAATTTTCATGTTTTCATGCTGTTATGGTCTGATAGCCTTTCCACTTCCTCAGTGCTCTTTTCCATTAGATATTTATAACGAATGTAACATCTTCTTTGACTTTTTATTTTACTATGCTTAACAAGCTGAACTGTTGCCTATGACCCTCTAGGAGAAAGCCCTGCATACTGTTCTGATTTGGTGCTGGTTACTATATATGTTACTGTATGCCAGAATGCAATGGTCTTCCAGCATTTAAACACAATTGGTTTCTCTTAGTATGGCTCCATTATCTCGCTATTATGATGATAACAAGAGGAAATGGACTCAAGTTGTGCCAGGGGAGATTTAGATTGGATATGAGAAAAAATTTCTTCACTAAAAGGGTTATCCAGCGCTGGACCAGACTGCTCAGGGAAGTGGTTGAGTCACCATCCCTGGAGGGGTTTAAAAGACGTGTAGATGTGGTACTGAGGGACACAGTCTAGCAGTGAGCTTGGCAGTGTTAGGTTTGTGGCTGGACTTCGTGATCTTAAGGGCCTTTTCCAACCTAAATGATTCTATGACAAGGCCAGCCTCTTTTATTTTATTTTTTAATCTGTGTAACTTGCCTTGAAGTAGCCACTTTTTGCAGAGGTTTAACATAACTGTTTCACGTTTCACAACAAATTCTTTCACTCCCAGATATACTATTAAGCATGCAGAAAGTAGGTGGGGGTAAAAGTACATAGTCTTCAAGAACACATACAAGGAACACTTCCGCCTGTCCGTATTTTGGTGTTATCCCTGCTCACTGTTTTTGTTAACCTACCTTTGTGAAGTAAAGATTCTAACACTCCCATATTCCTATATTCACTTTTGTTCTCATTATAAAACACTGCCTTTTATAAAAAAATTTTAAACATTCTTGATTGTTTATTTTAGATTTCCCATTTCTAGATATGATATATACTTAATTTTTTTAAAGTTGTTTATAAGAAGAAAATATTGCTGAAAAAAATGATAAAGACTTTTAGGAATTTCTGAAGATTTGAAAAAATATTTCAAAGGTTGAACTTTACATTTTTTAAAAATTCAGAATTAATTGAGATAGTGTCACTGAAAAGAATAAATATTCCAAAAAAAATAAAGCAGCAATTCATTTCAGATTGAACAATGCATTTTAATTAACCTAAAATTAAGAAAAACTTTTGTTACTTCTTTTTACAGGAAAATTAAATCTATTTGCATATTCTTCCCCCCTCCCCCGCTACTCTGTAGAACATTAAATGTATTAACACTAGTGTTAAACATATTTTTTTTCTCTCCGACAAAACTATTCATACTCTGACGTCTGACCCTCTCTGCAATGAAGCAGAAGACTTTCTGAGTGCAATTAGATAAGAAAAGACATTATAAATCTTTTTTCTTCTTGCTTCTTTCAAATACAAGTTCTTCTCGTCTTGTTATCCCTATAACAGTAGTTACTCTTTTCTAACTTTTTTTTTTAAGTACACATAAAGTATTAAGGAAAAGACTGATATGACCTTTGGTGTGATATAACAGTGTGGCTGCAGTGTTTTCCTGAGACTTTCAAATGGGTGTGAAGGTCTGCTAATTTTCAGAATTCTTGTTGATAGGCAAAACCTTGTGATAATGTGAATTATCTGTAAATGAGATGAATTTTCTTCTTCTCTTTAATTTTGGTTAATGAATGAGAAATCACTAAACCCCATCTCTTTATGTCACCCTATCAGTGTGATGATTTCACTGCATGCAATTTAGGCCAAATTTTGATGAGATGAGACTTCGGTATAGTGACAGGTACATGTGGTTGGCCCATGAATTACTCTCTGATTTCAGTGTTTGGTTGTCTGTTAGTCCTAGACGTTCTGGGTTCAGAAAATATTTTATGCACAGTACTAGAAGTTATACTAAGAAACCCTACATGGGATCTCAGCTGGCATAAGCTGACATAGTGTCATGAGCTCCTGTGAACCTACACTGGCTCATTTCCTCAAACAGGATATTTTAATTTCTCTTTTCTGTAATTTTTGAACAGGAAATGCCAGTTTTAATGCTTCCTTTCTTATAACAAGTGACCATTAGTATTACTACAGCTAATAGAAGGTCTAATTATGAGATAGAGCTGCTTGATATTCCTCTGGACTCAACAATGGTTCCAACTCAAAGTCTTCATGGGCCAAACACGGTGAAATTCAAGGAAAACCATGATAGTTCTGGTTAAGAGCAAGGTTATCAAGGGATGTGGAGTCTAAACACGGGTCTGGAGCCCTGAACTACCAGTACTACGCTCCCTGCCTGAGGAAACACTGGCAGTGCAGCCAGCTGGTGCACCATCCGTGTAACTAGTGTCCAGGTTTTGAGGCCTAAGTTAAAAGAGGGTTTTAAGATACTACTGTAATGTAC
This sequence comes from Thinocorus orbignyianus, assembly GCA_013400375.1. NCBI lineage: Eukaryota > Metazoa > Chordata > Aves > Ciconiiformes > Thinocoridae > Thinocorus > Thinocorus orbignyianus. Next base: position 454,496 of record VXBW01004906.1, read on the forward strand.
TAATGAGATGAAATTAAGACCTGGTAATGGTTTGTGTACATCTATGGTTAAAGATCCACATATCATAGCTACTTTTATGAAACTTGTGAAACAGTTAACTGGAAGAACTAGAAAAATAATCCTCTAACATAACAACATTGCTTCCCTTTGAGTTGATGAAATACGTGACTTGTGTGTCAGCATGCCTTGTGATGTGCTCAGCATGCCCAGTGTGCCAGCACACAGAACTTTCAAAAAGCAGCCAAAACATTTTCTCTCTTTGTTCTTCTCCTGAATCCCTTTGTGCTAAGTCTCTGTGACATTGTTCATTGTCGAACAGGGAAATTAAATCTGTTAATCTATGTTCATTACTCACCTCTCAAATCGATTCCAGTCAAACATATTTCCCTTTCTTTCCTTTTTATTTATGGTTAATTGAGTTAAAAATATGTGCTGATAATTGTGAAATAACTACAAGATGCTTTCAGTGACATGCTTGATAAAACAGAGGTGAAATCCAGCACAGTGTTCTGCTTTGGGCTAAAGACAACACAGAGCAAAACAAATAGCACACTGTCAAAACAAACTAGAAAATCTCACTGTTCTGCTAATTTTATGGATGATGTGCCATCCAAAAAATACAGAAATTCCCCTCAGAAATTAGGGGTACCCTCAAGTCTGAGGAAGGCAATTTTTTCTAAGTCCATTTGGACCTTCTCTAGCAAAAATCAAAACCTTCTGATGCAGTTTCAAACTGGAGAGCCTATTGAAAACTCATTATCTTCAAATAGGATTACACTCAGTTAATATGAGAACATGCACATTACAATATCACATAAAATCAAAAGTTCCAATTTGCTCACTACATGTAAATCCAATTCAAAATATTTCCATAACATATATCCGCTGGATGTTACACTATTTGTATGTCACTCTAGAATGGATTAACTCTATGACAGGCTAGTCTCAGTTTTTCTGCATTTGGTGTTTTTAAACAGTTTATATTTGTTATCATATCAAAGACAGGCTTGCAGTTTTCAAAAGGAAGAAGAGAACACAGCGCCCAAGGCTCTTCCAGCATTACATTTCTTATTCCATTTTATCTTTCTTGGTTTTGACTAATGTCAGTAACAGCTACTGGTAATAAACTGCTTGTTACAGCTTGCTCTTGCCTTCAAGCACTGGCTTTGATACATTGTCAGCCAATTGGAAGCATTTCCTGATTACATTTCCAAATTGCTTGTTTATTGATCGAAAGTTAATAAGGCAAAAGACAACTTTACGGCTTAAATTAAATGAAAGGTTCCTTTGATGTTCAAATTATCCAATCAACCAACGTGCAATGAAATGTAAGCATTTGAAAGTTTTATCTGGAAAGCAAAATGTACTAGATAATGGTTTCTAGCACAGACACTGTATCTAAGAGCTAATGAAAAATACTCATAACTTTAACATATGAAGATTTCATTTATTTCCTGTTGAAAAGTAAACGATGCTGAATTTTGTTATTTTTAAGTATCTGAAAACATGAAAGTGCAGATACTGTATATCTCTTTGACAAACCATAATTCCTACTACAGGTATATTTTGTTAGCTGCAATAAGCAAAGTAATATACATTATAATTTCCTCAGTCTGGTATTTGCTTGTCAATCTATTTGCTTCTGGTGCTGTATTAAAACTGCTGTACTCTGTCAACTAGTAGCATCCCATCCAAGGGGACGCTGTGACCTCCCTGGGATATTTAGCTGAGCAAGAGATGCCTCATCTCCAAATGTGACCACTGGTCTTATCATTATGCTGCTTCTTGAAGACCTTACATTTATTATCACTTACATAGTGATATTTACTTGAACCAGCTAGACTTAACATTACTGTATTTTTCAGGGAATTGGGCATTTCCAGTACTAAAAATGTAGTGATTTTCAGTACAGTTTAAACTGGGAAAATGGGAGTGGCTACAGTATATGATGTGTACAGTAAGAACAAAATAATAAATGAGAGCAAATCTAAGTAAGCAATGGTGACACCAGGAGAGGTACAGTCACATTGTAGCTCAAAACTCATTAGGAGATTTAGATGTTTCATGCCAGACTAATCTTAAAATGGGCACTTTCTGGAAAAACAAAAACAAAAACAAAAAAAAAAACCAACCAACCTAAAAATTATTGTGGTTAATACTTTCTATGCTTCCTACAGTATTATATCAATATTTGGTTCTTTTAAGCTGAGAGCTATATTTTTATATCACATCACTAGAAACAAGCCTGTTTTAGCTGCACTAAAACAATGAATTTAATACTTGTCAAATGTCTAATAATAATTTTCTGGTTTGGATTTTTTTGTTGCTGCTTTGGAGTTTTTTTGGGAGAGTGTTTTTTGCTTTGTCTGCTTAGAAGATCATTCTCTCACTGTGATGGCGCTAGCTTTGCAGCAGTAAATGCAAGTGTAAATGTGTCGATGTGTGAGGTCTCTACATGTCAGAATTAAAATCTCTCTGTTCCTTGAAATGAAAGACCTAATTGAAATAGATTTGTAAAAGCAGGGACTCATTCTGCCAAAGACAGCATGTTGAATGTTTCTTTGTTCTTTTGACACAAACCCACATAACATTTCTGAAGACCTTACTGTCACATGAAGCTTACAAGCACAGGCAAAACTAAGCAACAAATTTTTGATGTAATGATGATCTGGTTGTCAGGAAAGGGAAATTGGGATTTTATTTTGTTAGTGTGGCTACTGAAGATGTTACTTGTGTTTCATGGAATCATAGAATGGTTCAGGTTGGAAGGGACCTTAAAGGTCATTGAGTTCCAGTCCCCCTGCAGGGACATCTCCCACTGGACCAGATTGCTCAAAGCCCCATCTAAGATGGCCTTGAACACTTCCAGGGGTGGGGTATCCACAAGAATGTTGTAGAAGACCAGCTTCATTTGATCTGCAGTTCTTTTTTCCCCCCCTCTTTCCCATTTCTGTGTAGGCAGAGAAATATACATTTAGAACAGTCTATGCAAATAAGAAATGAATTTATGTTAGAATCCACTGCTGTGGATTCTGTTTCAGTGACAGTGGTCCAGACTCAATCTTTACCAATTTTTCATCTTTTGTGAAAGGCGATCAACATGAAATGGAAGGAAAACAGGCAAACAGCAGCAGAGAATTAGAGTTTCAACCATTCATTCCTTGCACAGAGCACTGGGGAAGATGGAGGAACCCACTAACTCTGGGCTGACTGCATAAAGTGTGGCATGATCTCTCATCCTGCCCATGTACTTACACTTACCAAGCTTCTGCTGACACCACCAATCTGCCAGCCTTCCTGTACCTCAGCCTTCATGGTTTCTTTTCTACCATCAGCAAACGTCAGACTCGGCAAGACAGAGCCTGCAAAGTGATTGTATCTGGCAGTTCTCATGAAGATGGCATCTCATGGACATGCGAGGCGCTGCAGACCTGCAGCAAATTCCTTCATGTGGGGATCAACCTCTGCACCTGGAAAGCTAAGCCGACAGGTACAACTCTAAAAATATAGGGGTAATTTTCTGCTTGCTGTCTAAACTACAGAAGAGAGGGGGAAAAGTGTTAATGACAGCTCCAAATCAGGAGCTGGCTATTGCTCTTTAATTAATACTATTTGTTGCTAATGTAAAGGTATTGTATCTGCACCTTGTTCATGAACCTTTCAGATCATGTTTTCCAGACTAATCTTCACAGAAAAGAACAAATAAAAAGTAGGAAACATACCTTTTTGAGTGAAAATTTATACACGTGATATGATGTCTGCAGCATAAGTCTTAAGTAAAGGGGACAAATATCACAAGATTTAGAATCAACTAAAAAAAATGAAAGCATTGCAAACAGCATGACTTATTTTGTGGATTTCCCTTAGAAATATTTATTTTTTTCTGTGGGTTGAGTTTTTCAGATGATGACAGTATTGACATTTATCCAGTGGGAGCTCTAGAAAAACTTTCTGAGAATCAACCTCATTTGGAAAGTTAAACTTGCTTTTGGGGCGTTGTTCCTTTCATGACAAAGTGGGATTTCCATTAATTTCCTCTTTGACTGGAATCAAAATGTATGAGAAAAGAACTTTAGAACTAAAATCATTAAAATTAGAATGAAGTAGAGGTGGCTTTCAGTTTTTGGTTGTGTTTCTACCCCATATTAGATAATGGATTATGTCACTCAGTCCAGGGGTTCCTTTTCATGTCAAAAGCTCTATTGACTGATGTGAATGAGTCATTTTCAGCTAATTGAATCCTAAGCATTCATACTAGGTTTTTTTTTTTAAAGTAAATAACCCTGTAGATGTTTAACTACCAAATATTTTTATTGTTAATAACTTCACAGTGGCAGCACTGTAATTAATGGAGAAATGTAGGTTTTTCTCCTTGAAACTGCAGGTATATTTTGCATGTTAATTTCCCCTTGCAGCACATTCTGCATTGTCCAGTCTACATCTATCTGACATAAGGAGGTGTCCAAAAATATGAATCCAGGTCCTTAACCACTTTCTAATTTCACTAATCTAATATAGCACTTTGGGAGTGTTTATTTTTAATGACACAAAAGTGCAGGAAAATGTTCTATAATATTCATATATTTCCTTATTCTGACCTTGTGAGTTTTAGGAGCCATGCATTTTTTTAAGGACCTTTGCATTTGATGTGTGCAACTTTATACCTACAGTTCTAAATAATTTTGAGAAGATACTATATTTTTAAGAATAATCTATTTCAATGCTACAACTTTTTTTTTTCTTTTTTTTTTTTTTTTTTTCCCCAGGAGCCGTCTCACCCTTCACCAGTCTTCCAGCAAATGATTTCCCTCTGAACCATAGATAAACCAGATATTAGATTTAACAGTGTAGTTAGATTTAATTCTAAAACAAGCACAACACCAGAGGCAATGTGAAACTCAGACCATTAATTGAATGCTGATTTTGTTTAATTTTAGTGAGAGTAAACCGCTAAGTACTGACAGAAGGCAGAAACTACTATATGCAACATTAGCCTTTTTCCTCCCACACAGGAGATGTGCCTTGGGGTAGCTACTCTGAGGTATTGACTTAAGAGTGTTGTCATTAGAAAGTTGCAGGGGCAAAGTCCAACACACTCTGTGTGCGCAAAGCGACAGGCTTGTCCTTTTGTTTGATCTGCAGTGGCTGGAAATCTTACACCACTCAAAGAGTTAACCTGCTCAGACACATCGGTGAATTTTAGCCACAAGAGACTTTTGTTGGCATCCAGGCAATTCTTCCAAAAACCTGCTGTCTCAGAAAAGGCTTCAGCCCTGCTGACTTGCAAACTGTGCACTGCTGTAACCCACGTACCCTTCGCTGCAAGCCCTCCTCCTCCTCCTTACTGTGTAAAACGGAGTCTAACCAATATTTTTATTTTAAAGACAGGACTTCATGGCTGCTCTTGTCCTGCATAGCTATTTAGCCACTACGCAGTACTGGGAAAAGGTATTTCTCTTGTGTAATTTGTCACATAATCACTACAGAACACTCAGTCCTTCAGAGGACTGAAGGAGTCTGAGCTGTCTAATAAATTCACCCTTTGCACAGAGAAAATGTTTCACAATGAAATAATAAAATGGGGTTTCAGTTAGGAAAAAATGAGATAAACTAGTGTAGCAAATAAGTAAAGATTATACACGTAGGCAACCCACTGATCAAATATTTCTTAGGGCTATCGGGAATCTATCAAGGATACTGAGCCAGTTAGATAAAGAAATTACTGAAGAGTGATTTACTGAGTTGTTTAAGAATCATGTTAGAAAGATTATTTTGCTCACAGCAATGTGCTAGCTCTGTTTTATTTAATGATTAGTTAAAAGCTGTGGTAGAGTATTGCACATATATGGGAGCTTCAGTCGTTTATTTAACTATTGGTTATGCTTACCTCTACACTGTTAACCTGAAAATATTAATCATGCTATCAAAAGCTTAGCTTTGCAAGTATTTCTTCTACCCAGGCAGCATTAGAGCAATACTGTACATTAAAGAAATCACCAGTGTGTCTCAGGACATTTCTATTTTGGTAGTGTACTTCTGCCATTTGGACTTCTGAACAGTGATTCATCGTTCTGAAATGATTTGTATGGAAAAGGGCCTTTCTTGTTGGCTACAGTTAAGTTAAAACATGAACTACAGTCAGGGAGTGCTTTAAATTTTCTGGCTCCTTTTATAAAGTGAAAATATAGGTTTTGTATTCCACCAGTGTTTCACCCCTCTTGAACAGTTGTGCAGGGTTAATGACAGACAGAAAAGTCACCCCTTCCCAGCTCCTGCCTCCTTGTAGCTTCACATGTAAGGCAAGTATAGACACAATGCTCATTTGGGGAAAACAGCTTGACTCAAGTGCTTTTGGTTTTGAGATTTGGGGTGAGGATTGCCTGTACTTTGAAACTCAGGAACCAAGAAATAAAGATAATTATGATGTCGATTGATTTGTCTATGACATATTGTGGTCATGTCTGTTGAACTGGCAGGAGGACAGAGTGCTACAAGGAAAAATCCCCAACTGGCAACTCCCTGTGCTGACAGAGGCCCTTTTCTGCTTTTTCATCTCCTGAGTGCTGCAATGTCAAAGCTGCAAGGATTGGTCTATCTCAAGAATCAGTATTTCCCTCCTCAACATCTCCTTGCCTGAAACCAGTGCCATCTTCTCTTTGCTGCTAGATGCAGAAGGGAGACTTTGGTCCTGATTTGCACCTATGATTTCGGAATTTCTGAGGTGAATTAGTCTCTTGCTGTCACTGCTTGCACTTAATGCTTCCCTTCATTTCTGTTTCATTGTGCAAAAGGACAAGTGGGAATTTTCATTTGTGTCTGTTTTTTAATGGACAGCAAGGATCAATTTTTTCTTCAAACCTTCTGCTTCAAAAGCTTAAAATTTTCCTGATTTTTTTTTAAAATTAATTACATATTGGTTTCATGAAATATGGGAATCTAAACCAATACATTTTGTGTTTCAGTCTTCAATGTTCATATTTTCTTTCTCAGCATAAGTTGAGACCTGAACTTACATGAGACCATGCAAGACATATGTAAAAAAAAAAAAATATAATTTTGTCTGCAAAGGTAACTCATAACTATGAAGTAAGTATTAGCATGTTTGTTTCCAACAGAGTGCTCAAGCAAAAACACTCAGCTAATGAAGACTGTTAAAGATTCCTGGTAAATCGTTATCAGGTAAGATTTGCTAAATTATAGGCAGATCTCATCTTAACCTTCATGGTGAGAGTTTCTGGATTTTAAGGAGTTACAGGTGAGGAAGGCATTGATCTGAATTTTGGAGCCATTTTTATTCTAACTTGCTTTCTTTTGGCTCAGAGTCTAGGCTATGATGAAGCACCAGGGTACTTTCACACTTACTCATATTTGCGGTACTAGTTTGTTAATTTTATACAGGTGAACATGTTCATTACTGGCAAAATCATAGGAGGGGATCTCAGCAGCTAATTGACACCATCATTGCAGCAAATCAACAAATAGCAAACATACATAGGAATAACTCTGGAATGAATGCACTCTAATAACAGATATTTCCAGGCTCTGGATTATGATGGATGTACACAGCAGGGATAAATTACTTCTCTCCACAGCATGACTGTGCCTAGGAGACACATGCTCTGCCTTGTATACTTTTATCTTTCGCTATACTTCACAGAATCAGAGCAGCACCAACATATAAATGTTCTTGTTTGCTTGCCCCACATAAAAGACAACATGCCACTACCCTCTTCTTTGCAACACAGGGCTATACCCACTGAACTGGATGCTCATCTTCACAGGCAAGTGCACAAGCACATTTCATTTTGCTGTTACGTTCGCTCTGCTGTGTTTTAGTTATTCCCTTGAGGCTGGTATCTAACATAGGGGAGCTTGACAGCTAATGGATGGTGTACATCCTGGCTTCCCGAGTCTGATCCAGCAAACACGTATGCATAGTGGCTGAGCCATTTAAAAGCTAGCAATGGGGAAGGGAAGTCTGAGAAGTGATGTCTTTCTGCTATTACCGTCAGTATGTAGCCACAAGTGCTGAAGTTGTGTTTTCTTGCCTCTGGCTGGAAGGGCGAGACTAAGTTAAGAGAGGAAAAATACTGCTAAAGACCAGTGGAAATCTTGTACTTGCTGAGAACTGTTAAGGGGTGCAGTAGCTTCCCAAGAGAAACAATGGATGTCCCTTTGCTTGCAACATATAGGTTTAAAAGTAGAGAATGTGACAAAATGTGGAACAATGAATCATTCTCTATTCTTAGGAAGACCATAGGTGCAATATCAAGCCTTCCCCATCTTCTGGTTTTACCATGTTAGTTCCTACTTGTGTAGTGCTATATTTAAGAATCTTGTTCTTATAGAGATAACATATTTCCTTAGTTCAGTAAGTAGAATTAAAAATCATCAGTAATATTCACCTTTCAGTTCCCAACATTGCATTATTTTTTTGCCAACTTCCACTTTGAACAGTCTTCTAATACAAATCCTCGGTGTCTTGGGTCATAAGACAACTTCTTCCACAGGTAAGGAAGAAGTTTTCTTGTTTGTACAGCAATCATCAGCTACAAAATTGCTTGAACTTTCCTTTAAAGCATAGGGTAAAACCTGGCTTTGCATAACAACCAAATAAAAAGAGTCATGAGTAAGGTAATACAGAATTCTGAAAGTATCAGTAATACTGACAGGGTCTTCCTTCATCCAGGCAACAAATACTTCAAACAATCTGGGCTTTTTGCAATGGGGGTATAAAGAAAGAGTTGGCAGAATAACCTACAATCAAATGATCATCATTTTATTCAGTTTAATTAACTGGAAGAGAAATAGCTTGGGGGTGGCGGGGCTGCATCCTTTCCCATTAGCACCACTTCATGTGGCATGGCCACCAACTCACGTGCTGGCACAGCAGCTGCACCACGACACATCTGCCACCCCCACCAGCACAGCTGCATCCAAGCTTGTAAGGATCTCAATTTCAAAAGGATAAACTTTGAAAAATTAAGGAAACTAGTTAATGAGGTCAACTGGATTAAAGAGCTTAGGGATTTTAATGTGGAGAAGGCGTGAAATCTCTTTAAATCAAAGGTGTGAAAACTGTCTGGAACTTGCATCTTAATCAAGGGGAAAATCTTGTAGGGAAGGGCTCCAGAGCTGACTGGATAAATAACCATGTCTGAAAGGGCAGGAGAAATAAGCAGATAGCCTAAAGGGATAGGGAGTATTCTGTGTTGGAGAGGCCAGGAAATAGAGAAGTAGAGATATGTGCCAAAAGTCAAGCTGAATTAGACCTTGTAAATTGAATCAAACAGCATAAATTTGTTGGGGGGTTTTGTTGCTTTTTTTCCTGGCTTTTTATTGTTGTTGTTGTTTTTGTTGTCGTTGTTGGATTTTTGGTTTCTTTTTTATCCCCAGACATGTATGTATAAATATGAAAGAGAATGGAGAAGCTCGACCAGAGTGTAATAAGTTGAGGGTCAAGAATAAAAGGGTTCAGGCTTGACATCAAATTTAAATCAAATGTCTTTATTTCTGTGAGGACAGGAGTGCTGACTATGGGAGGTGAGGGCAGTCTGGAAAACAGAATATCCAGACTGAAAGTAAGGCCAAAAGCCTGATGTAGATACATCATATACAACAGGCAGATAAGTAGGCCTAAGCATCTCTATCGCCAAAACACCCAAATAAATAAGTGCATGAAAGTGCAGGCACAGTGGCAGCAATCTGAGGGCATCTGTCAGGTGGAGTGAGGAAGTTTCTGACAAGGACTAGCAAATTAGAGCCTTTATATTTAAGATGATGGTAGAATGTAGGGCAGCTTCAACACTGGAGGCCCATTAGTCTGATTGCAGTATTACATAAGGAAAACTCTTGAAAGAAAAATTAAGGAACAAGGGACAATGAATAAAACACAACAAAGACTTTCCAAAGATGTCTTGCTGGACTAACTTGATCCGTTTCTTTGATTTCCTAGACAAGGGAAACATGGTAGGTCTAATCTATCTGGAGTCCAGTAAAGAATTTGATTTAATGCCACTTGTGAAGTGGTTCAATGAAGTTTAGTAAAATACAGCTAACAAGGCTCCCTACAATAAGAAAGAATAAATATCAGTAAGTCTGACACAAAAGCAACCTGCTCTCTCTTTCCCCCTGAATTAGTCCATACTGTTGATAAAAGCAAAAGTAAGCTAAGCCCATCATACTTTAATTTTGTTTTGCACTATAACACAGAGCTAACTGATATTGGGAGAAATGTGTGTTGCATTAACCAATTTCATGTTATATTTATTAATGCACTAGCTGGACAAAATATTGCTTGTTTTTCAGTAGAATTAATGAAACAAAATGAAATTACATCATTAGAAAAATATGTTCATTTTAAGTGCATCATATGGAAAATAGAAGAAAAATGGTTGTCTACCCTAGTGCCCAAATTAATCAAGCACAGTAATAGATTGCAGAAAATCTATGTTTTTGTTTAAATGTATTAACTAGAGAGGCCCATTGAGATTAGTATAGGCAAGGCATCCCTGGACATGGTCTCATTTACAGCACTGCCTTAGAGAATAACGTGCTGGTGCATATTTCTGTGTTGTTGACTGTGGTTCCACTCACTCTCCAGCTGGGAACATGTGCTCAATTTTTTATTGGTAATGGGTGTTTTTATGCTTCTACTTTCTCTGTTTACCTGAGTGTTTGTGTGAAGTCTGTCTAATTTATGGTTGGAGGATTGGTTGTACTCAGAAGAGTTCTAAATGCTTTTGGTAAATCAGTCATGTTCTTTGGCTAAGAAAAAACCTGAACACCAAAAAAATAAAAAGGAAAAAAAAAAAAGAAACAAAAACAAAACAGAAAAAAAGGCCTCTATGTGTGTAATGTTGCTTCTCGCAAAGCATATTTCCACTCCCTTTCCTGTATTACTTAATAGTGTTTGGTATATCTGCATTTTTAAAAGCCTGGGTTTGGGGAAACAGCTATTGATATTGTGAAATTTTTCCTTCCTTAGCAACAATTCCTGAAAACAGATCCCTAAAGAGTTCTTCTCTGACTGTAGTCTCCTACATACAGGATAGCAAATGTGACGGGGAAACCTGAATATTTTTGTAGTACTTAAAGCTTGATAAAGCACTTTGTAATTCACTTTCTTGCTGGAGAAGCTCTGATGCAGATTATGTTTCGATGGATAATGATTTGGGGATAAATACTTGGCAAACAGTTGGGAGGCAGAGATGTGAAACAATCATAGCCTTGGCTATTGCATTAGTCACATTTTAATGATTTTTTTTCCTTTCAGAGGGAAGCTCAGCAAAATCATAATTTCTTTAATAAATAATTAACAGTGTATTATTTCAATAAATAAATTAGTGTTTATATAGTAAAGAATACAAATGTTTTGTGCATACATTCTGACCTACTTCTCCAGTCCTTCTTGGCTGTTTCCCAAAGAATTATTTTTAAAAATTAATGATGAACATCAAAATATTTCTGTTTATAACATCATATCAATGGTAGTTAAATCTATAAAATAATTCAATCGTTTATCCTTCTTATCTTGGGAATGTTTAATCAAGCTTGATATTTGCTTTAAATTAGCACTGTCAAATGTACATTTGTATAAAATCTCCCAAATCATGAAAGATTTATAATTTGAAATGTATTTGGATTATTCTCTAGTTAATCAGCTAGATAAAAATTAGTGGTACTGTAACTAGAACAATTAATTGGATTTAAAAATTAAAAAATAACTGGCATGTGTTACTTCATGTACTACTTCACTTTGGAAACACAAATAATATCTTAACTACATCAAAAGAGTTTTGTGAACTGCTCACTAGATCCTAAATCCCTTCTTTAGCCTTTAACTGGCAGAAGTTGTATTTTGTGTAAGGGAGTTTCGGAACAGAAAGGGAGGAATACATTCCTCAGGTAATGGGTCTATAACAATATTTATGTGTTACAGCTCAGTAAAATACATATGCATCAAACCCTAGATGAAACTTTAAGTATACAGAATTTCATATTTAGTTTAAATTTAGGAGTAGTTATTTCTGTATGTGACATTGCCTTAGAGGGTTCCAGGGGGTGAATGTGTTCAATGGAGTTTACTAACTTTGCTCTGTACTTCATTTTACTTAAAAACCCTTATGTGCTTCACATCATTAACGATCAAAATCAACCTCTAAATAAAGTACCAGTGGGCAGGCTTAGCTGTACATCCCTGAGAAATAACTTCACTGACAACTTGCAGAGAGTGTCCAATGACCAGTAGACACCATTTCTGTAAGGGCTGGACTGGACTGGTAGGATAATGGCAGCATGGAAAACTTCACAGTACTACCCACTTCTGGGCTATGCAGAAGAGTTAGCCATGGAGCAGGGAGTTTGATGTCTGGCTTGTAGACTCAAGGCAAAAAGAAAAGAGTTTTAGGAGGGAGGCATGTGGCTGCTCCCACCTAGGAGAGACTAAAGAAATTGGAAGGTACTGGCATGGGGGATGTGGTTCTTAAAAGTATCCTCTGATCTTTTTATTGAAGGAATGACAGTATTTATAGCTTCTGAAGGTTTTGGGAAAGATGATGAAAGAAAAGTCTAAGGAAGGAAGAAGTAAATAGGATGATCATACATTTGTAGCCTGATACTTATCCCAGATCCCAGCATGTCTCATACCAGCCTGTGTATCACAGGACAGTGAACACACTGCTGTCTGTCTCACAATCCATTTTTCCAGTCTCACCTCTGTCCCTGGAAAGGTGATGGAGCAACTTATCTTAGATGTCATCTCCAAATATCTTAAAGAACAGGAAATTATTGGAAGTAGTCAACATGGATTTACCAAAGGTAAATCATGCTTTACCAATCTGAGAGCCTTCTATGATATTATAACTGAATGGCTGGATGAGAGGAGAGCAGCAGATGTCATCTACCATGACTCCAGCAAGGCTTTTAACGCTGTGTCCTGTAACATCCTCATTTGGAAACTGAGGAAGTGTGGGCTAGATAAAGGGGCAGTGGATTGAGAACTGGCTATGTGACAGGACTCAGAGGGTTGTAATTAATGGAGCAGGGTCAAGTTGCAGGCCTGTAACCAGTGGTGTCCCCCAAGGGCCAATACTCGGTCCAGTCTTATTCAACATATAAATCAACGACCTGGATGAGGGGACTGAGTGTATCCTCAGCAAGTTCACTGATTGCACCAAACTAGGAGGACTGGCAGACACTCTAGAAAGCTGTGCTGCCATCCAGTGTGACCCGGACAGGCTGGAGAGCTGGGCAGAGAAGAACCTAATGAGACCCAACAAGGCCAAGTGTAGAGTCCTGCACCTAGGGAGTAAGAATGCCAGACACCAGTACAGTGACAGACGTGCTGGAAAGCAGTTCTGAGGAGAAGGATCTGGGGGTCCTGGTAGATGGTAAACTATCCATGAGCCAGCAATGTACCCTTGTCTCCAGGGCGAATTTACTGGCTCTGTGATCTCCATATTGTGTTATCAATAGCTTATGGACAGATGGAAGATGCCCTGCTAGGTGCCACGTCCACGACTGCAACCTAGTTGTGGACAATTATCTCTGCCTTCCCTGTGGTCCAGGTGTAGCCCTAGCTCAGCTTTCAGTCAAATAGCTTAGAGAAGTCTATAAAATGTTGTTATGAATTGCAGTGAGGGCTGAAGTTGTTTCTAAGCTATCCAAAGGCCTGAAAAATCCCAGGGAAAACAAAATCTCTATTTGCTTTCTGGTTCTCTACCCAAAAAACCTGATTGGGTGTGAGAGCTGCAGCTACAAAATGGAAAGCTGCAGTCTGGCCAGCCTGAAGTATGAATATCCTGCCTTGAAGGTATCATGTTGTTGATGGGGCTGGATGAAGGTACACATTTCCAAGGAGCAAGGGAAGGCACACAGTGTTTCTCCTGAGCAATCTAGTCTGCTCACAAGAGGGAATCGTGCCCACAGCAGGAAAATGCCTTGCAAGCATATTTCAGATACCTCTAGAAGGTGCTTTTTTAGTTTTGTGGAAAACTAGTTTACACTTAGATCCACATGAGGTTTCAAAAATGATTAAGTAGGAAAAACTTAGTGCTACCATGCTAGGTGAGGGCTGCCACATCCTCAGCTGTGCTTCTCCTTTGCTTCATTTTCTTGAGTGTGAAGGATTACCACATGCAGACAGGCTGCCCTTCAACCCTTTCAGCTTCGGAGGGTCCCTGCACGCTTTCCCTGGGGCGCAGTTTTCTGTTGTGTGCAGGGACCTGGCTAGGTGTCTCAGGCCGGCTGACCTTGCAGCTTTCACTGGACTCAGGAGGAGAGCTCTGGCCCTCTTATACTTCAGGCAATACACTGATATCACTGCATATCCTCTACTGCAGGGAAATAAAAATCTCACACCATCCTGTTGGTAAAGAGCTGTCTGGGGTCTGCTGATCTAGGAAGGTGTGTGTTTCATGGCAGTGAGTTTTCATGCATGTTATCAATTTAAGAGTAAAGAACTCTGGAGATTGGTTTGGGTATTTTTTTTCTTCATTTTACTTGTTTTGACTTCCTAAATATTCAATTACTTTTTTTCAAAGGAAAGACAGAGGTTCGTGTTTCTGAGATCAATGGCAAGATACAACAGTTCAGTTTTCTTGCTGGTGTGTATTTGCACTGTGGTACGGCAACAACTGCACCACAGCTGCTTCCCAGAACTGCTGCCCCCCAAGACTTCCCTTATTCGTGGCTGTCTCTTACAAAAGCATCTCGTATCAGTAGGCCTCAAAAATGAGAATATTGCCTTTTTCTTTTTCTTTTCTTTTTTTTTTTTTTTTATATGTCTGCACGAGGGAGGATTGTACACCAGCAGCAAGAGGCTACAGTACTAGCGCTCAGGAAATACCCCAAAGCAGAAATCTTTACCAATGTCACAGCCATTGGTGTTCTGTTCTCATCACAGCATCTTGGGCTGGACATCAGGACACGGCACACAATTATCTCTCTTCCCAGTGGTATTACGGTCAGAAAGCAAAATATGACCTTGGGAATTAAGCTTTGGAAAGAGGGGCTGAGGGATTCCTGAACCTCTCCTTTCCACTTCACTAGCTGGAGCACCCAAATCTGCCATCCTCCTTTTCAGACCAAGGGGTTTCTACCACCATATTAAACTTCAGCCATGGTGCAAAGTTCTCATCATTCAGCAAGAAATTACTAATGCTGCGATCCCTAGATAATTTAAGAAAACATGACATAGTTGTGCTGCTTTCTGCTTCTTATGTGACATGATTGTTTTATTGGCAAGGATAAGATCAACACCAAAACACACCCATGACTCTTTGCAACTTTTGGAGATAAATGTATTTTTGGTCTGCAACCTTTTTTTTAATTTATTTTATTTCACTAATATGTTTATAAAAGGTTTTATTCCCTGGATGCTGTATGTTATCTCTCTAGCAGAACAGCAGGCCTATGTTACATCTGTGAGTTTGGTTCTCGATATTTTAAGTCTCACTAAAATTCAGGGCCTCTGGGCAAACGGGGGATTGAGTTTTCCTGGTGGCCACGCCTCTTTCTCTTTCAGAGAAAGAGCAGCTCAAAATCTACATACAGCTAGTTTCCCCAGCGTATAGGTCAGTTTTTTTCCAGTCTCTATGGCAGTGGTATTCTAACACTGGATTCTGTTTCTGTTGTAATCGATAGCCCGGACAATGTCAGTCATCAATCAGTCATCTTTATCTCTTTTGTTCTTGTTTGATCAGACCTCTTTGCAGTTGAAGGAGAAAGAAGGTGAACTTTCAAACACCAGTTTTTACCCTTATTATCCACTTTCACATTTCATCTGGTACTTCTGGTTTTCAACATGGGAAGAAGTATAATGCATATACCACCACATATGAAAAAAGAGTTTAAAAGTGTGTGGCAGTGGTAACCTGCAGTCTCAAAACACTGAAATTATTTTGAAGGAGTTCTATCCATGGGACATTTACACATATGTCTATATGCACATTTACCTGGGCTGTTTGTAGCAGTGAGCAGAGCTGTGTGGTAGCTGGGAACGGACTTGACAGCCTGCAGAAGCTGCTGGTATACACACATGCTGGAAGAGCAAGTGGGATGAGGAACACCAGCCAAAAAGCTGCAGGGCAGATATCCCTGACACAATGGCACAGCAAACTCATAAATCAAAATTATCTCAGAGATCATGCAAAGTGTGCTTAGTTTACAGTTTTCAAGATAAATTATTTCAGCTGTTTAATTTGTTTTTTGTTATTTCAAATTAATTGAAGCAAAAGTTTTCATCTGAAGAGCATGCACCATCAAATGAAAGCAAAACTTTACCTATGTGGTTCCAGAGGAGATTGAATGTTTTCCATTTTATAAAACTACACTGCTAAAATGTTTATTTCTTAATACTCTGTTGCCCATAAAGTAACAAACACAACTATGGTATTTCAAAGTTTATTGCTCTGGGTAGGCTTGGATAAAAGGCCATATGTTTCTAGCAGGGTCTCTTCAGACCAATAAATGTAATGTAGTTTTGCTCATTTAGAGCAGTGAAATTCAACTGTATAACCATTTCAGTTTACTACAGAAGCTTTTACAGCAGAAACACACCTTTATCCATGGGGGTACTTGCTTTGTTTCCATAACACTAATAATGTATTTTTTTCTCAGAGTGTTTAAAGATGATTATTACAGCTGGCTGACACTGCCTCTGAATGCCAAAGCCTTCTCAGCCTTCTTAAAAATTCTGCATTGGGTATTATTCATTTAGTTTTTAATTATTAGCATTTATATCTGTTTTTATATCTTTTACATATCACTCAGCTGTTCAAAAGGGAGTATTCCCATGCTGCTGGTCTGAAGAGCTTCTGTTTGAAGGCACTGGCAGCCTGGGAAATCCTCCCATATGCTGTCTGTGGCCAATCCAAAGAGCTGATGATTGTGTTCTGCCAGTGCACATTAAACTGATACCATTTTGGAGTCACTTTATCTGTGATCTTAAAATAATAAACTCAAAAAGATTATTTCAGTGTCTTTCTGACATATTATGCTTGCTTTGGTCTCTGTGCTATTTCTTTTTACTCATATACAGTTGATTTTCTGTTGCATATTTACCCTTTGAGGCCTGATATTCTAGGAACCAAATATGCTGAAGCTGTTGTGAATGCTGGGAACATCCTGCAGAGGATGCTAGAGAGACAAAGAGATGAAGTGCAATTGCCACCATTAGCTGGATAGCATAAAAATTGTGTTGGACGAGATCTAAAATATTTGTCAAAAAAAAAAATTACTCAGCATTTCCACTGCTCCCTCCCCCAGTTTCTTGGTACTTATAGAAGTAATTTCATCCATAGCTGAAATGGTATGTAAACAAAATGCTTGTAAACAAAATGTGTGAAATGGTGTGTAAACAAAATGCTCCCTTAGTTTCAGGATCAAAATTTAATTCCATTTTTAAATTCCATTTATATTTTGATATATACCTATGCACTTTTCAATCTCCAAGGATTATCTATCTGCCAGGTCTTGATTTCCACTGTTCTAGTTTATGCTAGCTTCTTTTGTTCTCATTTTTATCTTGTTTTCAAAAGAATCAGTTTACATTGTATGTGTTTTCACCATGTGTATGGGAAATCTAGGAACTTTAAAACCTCCCGAACTATTTCAGTACATATTTGCCTACCATTTTCATCAAGAAAAAGTACCTGGTAATTCCTGGTAATTCCTCTACTGCGGAACAGTTGCAGTGTTAGTGTTGTCTAAACGTTAGAAAGTCAACATTTAAGTTGTGGGGAAGAGGCAGAGAACTTTTTCAAAAAATTAAGAACTTCTATAAAACTGAAGTTTGCACTGTTTTACAAACCGAAGAATCCGATCTTCAGTTATTTTCTATTGTAGATCATACCTTGACTTACATTTTCGCTATGATTAGGTCTTTTTGCTATTTTCTCCCCTATGGATTATTTGATATCTAGCCTTGGCTTACACTGCAGCCTTAATATAATTAAATAAAGAATGTGAACCAACACAATTCCTTTTGAGAGCAGTTTGTCTTAGTTCCACTGTTCGCACAACTTCTTAGTTCCTTCCATTTGGTTTCCAATTTCCTCTAACCTTTGAATCCTCTAGCCCTTGGGTATCTTTATATTGCATTATCATCTGTAGACTAGAAAACTCTTTGCATATGCTAGATATTTTGTTCTAGATATACTGTTGGACTTAAAAAAGTCGAATAGCTCATCTGATGTTTAACACAAGGTAAGTCTCTGCATGGTTGCTAGTTCAGGGGAGTTAATGAACCACAAATGTGCACACCTGTATACCAAATACTCATGTGAACTGAACTTTTTCTACCTTGCTGCACTGATTCTGTCTGCACACTTTCCATCATTCTTCACAATGAAATACATTAAAAAATTAAGTCTATGTGACTTTTTTAAAATGTTGATGTCTTGTCCGGTGGAAAAAAATTTACCAGCTACAATTAGTTACAGAACTAGCAGAGCAGCATACTGCCTGTGTTTTGCTTCTTGCTTTCTTACAGCTTTTTTACCTAATGATAGCTCATTCTGTGAGACAGAATAGTACTTTGTGATTTCAGAAATATTTTTGTGGGTGTTGCTGCCTGCTGGAGTTGCTGTGCCTGCATAATGAACTGCAAAAGCCCTGCTGCGTGGGTGCAGCATAGGTCAGCAGAATTTGATTTTCTGTTGATGAAGTTTCACCAGTTTCCTGAATGTAAGCTCAACCGGCTTCAAACAGCAAGGCTCTGTTGGCTCTGGGTTTCATTTTTAGGATTTTGTTCTGCAAACACACATGTATCAGTGGTAGTATCTTCACGTAGTCTTGCCCCTTTTCTTTACTGTCATTTAAGTGGATCTATTTATAAAAACTAACCCTGACTAAACATCAGCTATGGCCAATCTTCAGTGTATTCCTTCGCACTGAAGATGAGTAACCTCTTCTCATCAAACACTACTCATGCAACCTCATGAGTAACGCTTGTAAGATCAAAACTTAAAGTCTTTGCATTATGTTGCAGATACCTCTGGTTGCTCCGTATTGCTCAGAAAGCTCACAGGGGTGTTGTGTGTGGACATGATCCACTTGCTGGATTGCCATGAGGGTTGCCTAAGTGTATGGCGCATGTCGATGAAATGGTGCAGGGTCCCATACTTCCATTCTTGAGCTACCAAGTGTTATTTTTCTCATCACAACAGGTAATTCTTCTGTTTTTTTGTACACCATGGAGATAAACTTTGAAAAGAAAGTCAGATGCTAATTTCGTTATTTCCATTATTACTTTTGTCACCCTATGGCATTTCAATATAGATTAGAAATGTTTTGGAACTTTGAGACAAGTGGCACTGTGCAGCATCTTTCAAAGAAGACATTGAAAATTATGTGTAAATATTAATTTTGCAAAAATGTCTCAAAATGTTGTTTTAGTAGTTTTGGATACATGCTGCTGTTCTTACCTGCTTACTTTCAGTGGTTGCAATATTAAAAAGGTCTTTTAAAAAGGTCTTTAAATCTTTGGCAGTTATACCAAATCAGATTATCTAGCAGAAACAATGCACATGTGATGTACCATATGTTGTCTCTGATACATACAGACATCTAGCTGTAGTAGAAAAGAATGTGTACTTCAAATCCATACAGAAATGGGTTTTTTTGAATGGGAGATATGGTATCTACAGAAGAATATGGTACTTTGGAACTTCCACTCTGATTTGTCTCATTCCATTTTGGACATTGATAGAGAGGAAGAAGGGAAAAGGCAAATTTACACACCAATCAGGATAGGATATAAAGAGCATTGAGATATTGGAGTTTAAGAGAGTATTTGAGTTCAGGATACTGTAACATGAAAAAATAAGAGATGTGGTAGATATCTGGTAGAGAGGTGAAAGACAGCAACATGTAGAAAAAAAGAAAATTGATCTCTAAAAGGAACTGGTTCAGAAACATCATTTACTGTGCCTAGTTAACTTACTAGCGCTTTGAAAATCTGAAACGTGTGATGCACACCATCAAATAGGGGATTTCTTAAATTACAGTTGTATGCTAATTACTCACTTTAGGCAGTGGTTTGTCTGAAGCAGGAAATGATCCTAGAATTTTTGTCTTAGCAAGAAAAAAAATCTTACCACTAAAATGTTGGGGACTGTTAGTCACCAGTGCAGGAATTGCCACTTTTCTAAACCTTGAATAGAAATGAATTCAATAAAAAGAGACATAATGACAGATTTATAAAAGCAACGTTCCTTTACATAATGGATTTTCTATTCTAATGTTTCTTTACTGTAATCCTTTAAAATTATGCAAAAAATTTATTATTTAAGTGATAGTAAAGAATTCATTAAAAGATTAATAGTTCTGGTTTACCAATTCGCTTACCAGGTCACTTAATTATTTAGTTCATTAATTCTGCAAATGTCAGACTTACCATGAACTCTAGTGATTTGCATAAGTAAGGTTATAGTTCTAAGAGCAATTGCAGTCTAACAACTTCAAACAAGAATTTGGCATTATTTTTACATTTCGAATGAAAGAATGTGTTTATTTTTAAACATACACGTATCTAAAGATGGGAAAGCTAACTGATCTATCAGCATGAAGAACGGCTTGGTTGGGGGGGAGGGAGAAGGGGGGACATATTTTTTCCAAAACATCAAGATAGTCTCGAAATTAGACTATATGAGTGGGAGTTCTTTCAGGAGCCACACTGAAAAAAAAAATCAGTCCTTGAAGGAAACATGAAGTCTTCTAAAGCTATATTTATTTATTTATTTAAAAGTATTGCTCATTGGAACAGTGAGATGATGGTTCATTGCAATTGTCAAAAAGATCCAGGTGCTGAGGGTGACATTTCACATAAAACAAACACACTATGCTAATGTGATTCCAACACCAGTACTTAAATGTATAGATTTGTAAGTATACATACACATCTGTATGTGTATAAACATGCCTAGAGGTACGGCAGAAATAATTGTAAGAACATTGGAATTAGTCTGAGTAGCCATTAGCTGTTATTTAATCTAGCCATCAAGGCAAGACACTGTACAGTATGGCACGATGAACCTTCCTTTTGCTAAGGTGAAGTTTTCCATTCACTTGGTAAGCCTGAGTGGAGAACATCAATAGCTGGTCATTATGCACCATGTAAAATAATTTGATGCCCTATGATGCATACAGGCTAAGTAAGGCCATCTTAAATAATTTTTATTGTGGAATGATTTCTTCCATTACAGATTCTATGCACTGTAAAATAGCATGGGGCTGTAACAGTCACAAGCCAGTGTGTACCCATGTATCTTGCTGCAGCAAACGGTTCAATGTTAAAATGAATCCTTTCTGGCAGGCTAAACTCATGGCCCTTCTGTATTAGTGGCATCTGCTCTGGCATGTGAATCAGCCTTGCTCTTAGTGGGTGCATGCCAAGCAAGTAGAGGTCTCTAGGCAGCAATATATAATCTGTTCAGACCCTCTCCCACAGCCCCTATGAGTTGATCCATTAAGTACAATTAGTCTTGTAATTAAGGGCCACGGTATTAAGCCCTTCAAGTTTGGGTTTTTTTTGTTTTTGTTTTTTTTTTGATAACACAGAATCAATCTTGTGACATCTTCCCTGGTTTACAATCTTAGATCTTGATAAACAAAGTGTAAGGATTATAGGTAAGACGATGTGAAAGCCAGTAAATCATGAGGTGTTCTTACAGCAATTAGACTCATTCAGGTCTATGAAGAAAATAGGTATAAATCAACAGAGAGTAAGTCAGAGTTATGTATACACATTAGAGGCATATATGTGTGAAAATGTGAGTTTTAGGTATTTTCACTGAAGACATTTTGATGTGTTGAATATTTTCTGCTGGAACAAACGGAATCTTTTGCAATGCCAGGAATTTTGGGAGCAGTGTGAGTTTTTGTATGGTCTTGGGAAACACTCAATAGTTATAGTAAAAAGAAACGTAGAGTGTAAGTTTTGTGGATTAATTACCTACTATGTGATTTCCTGGGCTGATCTCAGTGCCTTTAGGACATAAATAAAACTTCTGTGTCCTTTAAAAAGTTTTATTATATTAAAATGGAATCTTTAAAGGGAAATAGCTAACAGGAAAAAATCAGTGTAATGTCATCTAATATGAATCACCACAGAGCTAGCTCTGAATAGAACCCAGAGTTTATAGACATTCAACAATGTTTGTGGACAAACCAAAGTGATCCTCAAAAAATGGCAGATGTCCTCTAATCTGCTCCTGTTTTACTTACAGCTAAAAGGTCAGGGTTTTGTACGTTTGGTGGTGCACAGGAGTTACTCAAATATTTTTACTAGCTCTGAAACCTTTTAGGGAGAATAACACAAACCAAACCATACTGAAAAGCATTTTAAAGGGTTCAAGCACTGTTATTTATAAAATATTGTAGCCAAAATAGTTTTAAATATTTCACAGTTTAATCAATGCTTTTATTACTTAATTGAGCACTTGCTTTCAAAAAGTCTTCCAATCAACCAACACAAACACCAGTGTAATAAAGACAAAACTTTGTGACACTACATTAAATCCTAGAAATCTGAGGGTTGGATTGAACCTTAAGTCACGGTATAAAGGAATCTGAAGATCCCATATAAATAGACCACAACAGCAGAATACAAAAATCACCACAAAACCTGATACACTATGACACCAGTAGCAGTCTTGCTTGAGCCTCTGATGCATCACTTCTTCCTATGCATTGTGCTTGTGTTAGAGAGGAGGTTCTTTATATAACCATATGAACAGTAACACAGCTGGTGAAGAGGACTGTTTGTTAATGTCTGTTTTAAAACTAAACCAGCTGCTTTTTAAGTCATCAGTGAAAAGGCAGGTACAAAGATGGGCTGATAGCAAATTTCTCCATTTAGGTGAGGGGAAAAAAGTTAGGTGGGATTGTTGTCTTACCCTACAAAAAATACTGCCTGATAATCCATAAGTGAGTTTACTGATGAGTTATGTCTCAGTTAAGCTTTGTGATTTTTCATTTTCCTACATGCTTTGAACAATGACATGAATGCTGCAAACAGAATGTCAGAGCACAATGCCAAATCCTCTGCAGCTCAAGCTAGTTGCTGTGATGTTCTATTGCTAACAACCATTAATTTTCTGACTCTACAGAGCTCTCATGCAGAAATCTTCTAAATTTTCCTGACCTCTAGGGCACGTAAGAATAGCAGCATTTTACTCAAATCTGTAACTGTTTGTGGTATTTCGGCTTTAAGCACAGCAAGGACTGAGGTGATACTGCACTTTCAAGAACAGAAATAGTACAGATGATAAGGAACTTGCCAGGCAGCGTCCTAGTTGCTTGCAGATGCAGCTGGTTTGGGTTGGAGGCTGCAGCTGAAAATGAAGTGTGGCTGGAAGCAACTTCTATATACCAGGCCAGAACCCCAGCTGATGTATACTGGCACAGCTCCGCTGAAGTAGTTTTGGTAGTTTATGCCAGTTAGGCTCTTGCTCAAGAGCTTTTCTGATGTGCTAACTTGGTGTTGGCGTTTGTCTTTATTGCTCTTCTGATCTAGATAATCCTGATTTCTTAGAAATGCAACATTAGCCTTTCCAACACAGGGGTTGTTTGTGTGTGTGACATTATCAAAGTTAAAACAAAAGCTGACAAAACAAATATGCTACTTCAGTGCAGGAGAAACCTCATACAGGCACTTTGTATTGAACTATCCAGCTGTGATGCAAAAAATAGTAGTGTTTGGATTAAGTGAAGTGTCATCTGTAGGGTGTATTTTGAAATATGGTGTATTTTGGCAGTGGTGGACATCGATATTTCATCAGCTTTGTATTACTGAAATATTTGGGGATTTTCTAATGATGGTTAATAGTCAGTGAGTATATATTCTTCACTGCCTACTGGTCAGCAGATTATTGTGGAAATATGCTCCTATCTATTTTGGCAATATAGATCAAGTCAAAACTCTGTTTCCTCTGTTACTCAGTGTCAGGTGTTTATTATGAACAACTACATAGGATTCACAGTTCTCATAGTGCTTTGAAACGTGAAGATTTAATAATGTTTGTATATTAGGCAGTGTACAAACTTTAATGTAATAAATTAAACTTTGAGACCATTTGCAGTGTTACAAATGCCTGTATGCTGTTTACCCTTGGTTCTATATTGTGTAAAACACGTATCTCCTCCTCATATTTTAAATTGTTGGTATAAAAGGAGCCAAAAATATTTTTTACTATGAACACTGAAGCTTAAAGTGAAAGTGTTTGTTCTGAAGAACTGGAAATATCTGACATTTTCAATTCTATTTGGAATTATAGAGATTCAGCACTACAAAATAATCTTAGGATTAGTATTCAGACTGTGACTATTCAGACTGTTGCTCAGACAAAATGACAAAAACAAATGTGAAAGTTCTATGAAAAAACATTCAAGGCTGTGAAAGTCTAAGTACAGGGGACATATTCTGTAGTATCTATTCCCCATCTTTCTATGGTTTAATCAAATACCATGTTAATAACTCTGATACTGTAAGACCTTTTACTAGCTTGCTCTGATGTTTTTCTGTCAAGGGCTAACTAATAGTTTTAGCTCTCCAAAGAACAACATAACAAAGATAAGGCAAATGCCAGGAAATGTATTCATTAAGTAGTCAAGAGAATGCCAAGGACAAGCTCACTGCATAATGTGTTAGGAGAACATCAATATTTGAGAAAAGGAAGATGCTGCTTTGGTATAACATATTTGTGAAAACTGGAATAAGCATGTTTTAAGCAAGGCTTCTCTTTAATTATTGTCTGAGTTTCACATAAAGTCTGCTTCATCAACTGGATAAATATTTGACTGCTGTTCAGTAAATTGCATTAGTTTACTTTAACTGTATGCTCAGCCTTATTCAGGCATCCTACATTAGGCAATGTAGTGTGTAATGCATCTCTGCAGGTGACCAGAGCTATTCTCTGTATGAGGTAAATTAAAACTCATATTTTAAAAATTAAACATTCTTGCACTTCATGATTTCAATATTTAATTATAACCTGTGTCAGGGCCTAATCTCTGACTGAGTCAGGCATGAAATTAATCAAAAGCGAGGCAAAAGCTTAGCAGTTCTACTGCACTGTAAAAATAATTTTTTTTTTCAGCAATTCTGTGATTCTTACAGAAGTTTTATGAGAAAGATGCTCATGCACATGTAGTTAGGGCAACAGTTAAAAGGTTAGTAAGTAGCCAAAATAATGATGATTTTTGTTGATTGCCTTGAAAAAAACCCCAGCAGTACTGTTCACTCCTGAGATGTGAGCGCACTGAGGATGTTGTAACATTATAGACGTGATCAGACGAGGAGAGAAGTCTTTGACTCTTTCTAAATCTATTTCAGGAAGAAAACCCAACAAATCATGGCTCTGTCCTCACGGAAGTTGCATCAGACTGCTAATACAGAACTAGATTTTATGTGAAGTTAAGAATACTACAGCTAAAGAGAATACAACTATATTTTACTTTGTGCAAATTAATTTGCTGTAAATTAACTATTTCTGGGTACACCTTTTTGAATGATGAAAAAAGCTGGTGCAGACTAGTGAGTTTCTTTTTCACTGTGCATAACCTTATCTTTCCTCCCATTTAATCAATTTTTTAAAACTCAACAAGTTCAGCACCAAACTTTGTAGCTGAGAAACAAAGAAAATGGTGAGGAGTTGAAAAAGGCTGAAAAAAATTTTTGAAATTTCATGAAGTTTGGCTTTTTCTGCAAACTCATGAGATTGTCCTTTGGTTTTACACGAAAAACATAGGTTTGGCTGGGTTTGGTTTATTTTGATGAATTTGTGTGGCTTTTGTGTCCTCAGCACTTCCTGAAGCGAATCATCCACAAAAACAGGAAGTGCAGATGCGCCCAACAATAGTGGAAACATTCCCAAACGGGCTCCTAAAAGCTGACAGAATTACTTTTAAGCACAACAGTATAAAGTAGATAAGTATGTTTGAACATGCGGTGTAAAAGGTAACTTTCTCCCACCCTGGCACAAAGCTACCTGGCTGAGGGCAGGTGGGTAGCAGGACTGGGAATTTTATTTAGCTCAGCTCTATATTCTGCTCAGACACAGCCTGCCTTTGTGGCTTTGGGCTAATCATGTGCAACCTCCTTAGTTTTACCTGTTGTAAAGCACTTCACGTTGCTAATTATTTGTCTGAGAAACAGGAAGGTGTTTGGCATATGAAATATTTCTTATTATTGCTGGAAGAAAGGTTTGGAAAGCAGTAGCTGAGCACAAACTTAGCTGCTGGTTTGTTTATTTAGGAGAAGGAGCCATTCTAGCAGGCACAGGTCTTGAAGTGTCACATTTGAAAAAGAAAAAATTTTTTTGCAGAGCTTATTTTTATGAGCCTGCTGCCCAAGGTGTCCAAGACAGAAGTCTAGCCCTTGTTGATAGATTGGGCATCACCAATCTACATCCATCTTATTCTTTTGTTAAGATTATCCCTTAGCCCTGAAATCACACTGGATCTCATCAATAAGAATATTTTACATCCATTAAAGTTCCTTGGCTAGTTGCAACTAGAAATTTACCTGGCTTCACCTAACTGAGCTGGTCTTCTCAGGGAAGGCCTCTTGCTCCCCACACATACACGGTACAAGACAGCTGGTGTTGGTGTTGTGCTCCTATCATTACTTTAAATGCGGGTGGGATCACTGCTTTCATTCCCCCGAAAGTAAAGTAAGTAAATGCAGAATAAATAACTCCCTCCTGGATTCAAAAGCCAATCCAGTTGCCCTTGGGAAGTCAAATCTTGTGAAGTTTGTGATGATTTACCGGGTGGGACTTCCTAGGCCTAGCTCTGCCTCGTTGCCTGGACTTACCTGAACCACAGCACCTAAACAGGACTTGCAGTCATTAACATGCCTCCTGGTGAACCTACTGATTATTTTAGTCCCATGTACACATCCTTTATAAGAAATTTAACTTTATGACAACATTTCAAATATATACAGATATATGGCATGAAAAACAAACGATGTGATCTAATGCACTGGCAAAATAAATGATTATAAAGGATATTTGTTTTTAATAATGTTGAGCAGCTTCCATTATGTGACTAAAATATTACATTTAGTCTTTGAGCTGAATCTGTTAAGAAAGGTTTAGCAGACTTTCTGAGTATCTATTTTTAGCAGACTGGAGTACAGTATAGACATTCAGAAGCTTGTTTTCACAGAGTCACAGAACGATATGGGACTGGAAGGAACCTCTGAAGATCATCTAGTCCAACACCTCTGCGCAAGCAGGCTGCACAGGAACCTGCCCAGGTGGGTTTTGAACATTTACAGAGATGGAGACTCTGCCACCTCTCCAGGCAGCCTGTTCCAGTGCCTGTTCCAGTGCCTGTTCCAGTGCCTATTCCAGTTAAGAACACTTTCATCCCACTAATATACTTTTCTGATTTCCTTCAGGATTTTGGGTCTTCTTTGAAATCTGGCGTTCCTGTTGTAGTTTTGGTTATAGGATAAAATCTGGCTCTTTATAGGTTTCTAATGTGCAGTGAATGCAAATGATTTAAAGCCGTTTGATAGGATTATATTAGCCAGCGTAACTATTGCTGCCTTCTCAGGCTTTCCTCAGAGATGTTGATCAAGCAGAGTCCACAAACCCTCTTCAAAATCAGAATCACATATCTCAGGCATGCTGCTCCCTTTTCCATGTGGGAGAGAAAGATTTAGACCCTGATCTTGCCTCAAAGGAGATATTTTTCCAACACATCGGATAAAAATATTAGTTTAGAACATGCCCAACTTTTAAGTGAGCTTAAATAGTTTATTCCTTTTAAAATAATGAATGCTATCATTTGTCTTTAACTTTTTTAGAGTTGGGTTGGTATGCTGAAGAGTTGTTGCTGTGTATGTGCAATTACATTTGGTGAGCCTTACACAATTAGATTTGTTGAAAGATGTTTTAACTTTTTTTTCATTTTAAATTATATAGAATACGCTGTATTCAGAATGATAGCCTTTTTGCTTATAAAAGAAGATTAATGACAATGAGAATATTGTTATACTTATTGTTATGTGGCAGTAGTAGATAGATAAAAAAGTAACTACTCTCTTTTTCATGTAATTCTAAAAGGTTTTTCTCAGCGGCCTGAGGGTTATTTAGTGTAACACCCTATTTACTGAGAAACTTCAATAATTTCCCAATATTTTCATTTCTAATAATGGCATAAAACAATTACAGTTTTAGGAGTTCTATAGCCCTCACTGCTCTAGAGGTTTTCTAAATATTTTCATTATCTGATAGAAAATGGCTTTCTGCTCAGTATACCATACAAATCTGACCATGAAGTTACTTACTAGGGTAAGTGAAAGGTGTTGGTCTGTGCTTTTATTGCCCTATTTATGGAGTGATTGCTAAACCCAACAGTACCTTATAACCTCATGAATAAATCATGGAATCAGTCACTGTATTTATAAAAATGTCTGATACTTCTTTCCAGTTTCCAGCATTTGAACATCTTTGGGTGACTGAAATATATAATTACCAAATGGTGAGCAAATAAAGTTATCAGAGCTGGGTTTTGTGGCTCAAAATGCTTGCAAGCAAGGTCTACCCTGAATTAAGGAGCTCTGAATGGCAAAGTTAATTCATCTGTTTACACGTACAAACACACATGCATATTTTTATGCCTGTCCAGATAGGACTGAGTTTATGGTTCTTTTTGAATGCGGGGACTGCCTTGCACAGAGATGCAAAAATCTCACATTTAAAGAGAGCTATGTCACAGGGCTGCGCCTCCTGCCTAACCCTGTCCCTCCTGTAGAGTCTTTTGGACCAGAGGACACAAAGCTTTAGATATGAGCAGAGCAGGCAACTCCTTAGGCTGACTGCTGGAGCATCACAGGAGTTCCACCATGGGGCAGTGACAGCATCGCTGACTATAGCCCTGGTCCTGCTGCCATCCCCGGCTCCATCCTGCTCTGTGGCATCAGCGGGTGGGAGCCAGCAGGGACAGCAGCATGGCTGCACTGAGTGCAGGTTCCTATTGCCCCATTGAACATTTAACCTGGCTCCATCAGAGGCTTGAGAGAACAATGAGATCTTCTTGCTAACATGTAAAGGCAGGATCAGAACCACAGCATATGAGTTGGGAAATCTAATGGTGCTGCTAGATCCTGAAATCTTTATCATGGTCCCCTTGACCATGATATTGCCAGCTATTTCCCATTGCATGGATGCATACTGCAAGAAAATTATTACAACAGCAAAACTCGTTAGATACCATACAAACATAATGCTGCATTAATGTTCTGTAGACCCACATACTTGCTCCAAGCTGTCTTTCATGCCTTTCATCTGAAACTCCATCATCCCTGTTTATCACTTTACTAATGTGCTCCAGACAACTGTTGCAATGAGTGACGATGTCTCAATTTAACATAAATGGGCATCGCTCCTCTGGCTTCTTGTGCCACCTCTTCCTAGAAGATAGCCCCTGAACAACCAGAGGCCGTGGGGGTCTCACTGTGCCTGGTCTTGCTAGTGAGTCCTTGGTACTTGCCCTTGGCCCTAATCAAATAGACCATAGATCTTGCAGTAGGTATCACAAAGCTGTGACCACAGCTATCCCTCTCGTTCACAGGTCACATATGTGAGACAGTGGGAGACACCACTTCTGCTTGTTCTATGACTCCAAAATACAGGAATGTTGCTCCTGATTCAGCTCCTTCACACAACTGGGCCAAAACCCTGTTAACTCACCTGCTCTCCTGTGCCTAGTGGAAAGAACATAGTTTTAAATGCTGGTTTCATTTATTGAAAGCAAGTAAAAAAAATCTCATAACAAGGACTGTATCTACATCTTGCTTCTAGTTAAAAAGATTCTAGCTGTCTAACTCTTTGTTACATCCATGTGTGGCACATACTTGTCTGTAAGTAGTTCCATACCATAAATAGGGAAATGATAAATTAGTTTTCATTTCAATGCATGCAAAAAATTTAAGTTTAGATGATTTACCTTGAAGGAAGTGTAAACATTCCCATGCAAATCGGGTCAACCTGGGACTCATTTGAAAAGGTATTGAAACATTTATTTCTTTGAATGTCGAAGATATCTAATGTAACACAACATAAATTCAGTGCTTCTGAGAAGCACAGGCTGCTCCTTGGAGATCTTGTGAACAGTTTCTTTCTGTGTCTAACTTGCCAAGAATAATTCCTTATCTACCTCCACTACTTGCTGCATTGTTTCACTCCTTGTGAAACACTTGTTTTAATCTGATTTTGAATTCTTTTACATCTTTTGTATTATTTTGTTGTATGTTTCAGGTGCCTGAAAGTAAACCTCTGAGATACATCTTCTAATATAGGAAAGGCCATGTATAGCTATGTCTATATCTAAATATTGCTAAAATTAGATACATAGACAAGTAATTGAAACTTAGATGTGACATTTTTTTTGTGCATTGCTGGTGCATTTGTAGTCCTTTCCAGAACTGACCTGTCTTCAGATACACTAAAGCAAAGTGAACTAGGTAGTAATTCAGTAAAATGTTCACATTTTTTCATGTTTGCCCTACCTCTACACTCTAGTATCAAATCTGTAGACTCCAATATTACATCTAATGACTGACTGTTTTTGGAACCACTGGCAGCATTCATCCTCCACCTGGTGGTACCTTTTCACTGACAATTTCTGTGCTGTAAGCATTTTATAATAGTTCCTGATACATGAGAACAGAATGGACTCAAAATGTAGACAGTTTAAAATGCATGAAAAGGGAGTTGTCTTCATATGTAACATTCACTTATCAAAACATCAGGAATATATAAAAGGCACTTCTCAAATAACTGTAGTTGCATATATAGGCAAAAGTGTAATTTTCCATGTAAATGAGGAAAACAAGACTACTGGTAGTCTCAAACTTATTCTTAGATAACTGGAAATCCATTTTCACTTAGATTATTTCAATTACTTGTTAATATTCCATTAATATTTGGAGGGCAGAACAAGTATGAGGGGCAAATACATTTTTCTCAGAATTCTTCATTATTACTGTCTTTTATCTCATATAAAATATCTATTGACAAAGAGAGAGGCTGATTCAGAAACCAAGAATGGTTTATACCGCATTTATCTTAAAAGACAGAACTATGGGGTGACTATACCAAAGGAATATCAATCTTTATTATTAACTTCATCCTCTGCTAGTGTCCACATCATGCAGACAACCTATTACTGCTTTTTGTCTGATTGCCACCTATATCAGCAGTGTCAGTGGAAAGATATTAAATTAATGAATTTAGGGACTAAACAAGTCTGTCTCCAGTTCAGATTTAAGGCATATCGGCAAGGTAATGTGAATGAACTCCCATATTATGGTAAATAGACATTTTGTCTGTCATGGGGAAAAAAACCTTAGAAGATCTGGGTTTCAGAGTAGCATTCGGGGCAATTTTCAAACAGTTAGGCATAGGATTGCAGTCTTTTAGGTTTTTTTTTTTTTTCCCCATGGAAATACAGATCCATCAGCTTATCTTTCCTGCAGTGAGACTGATTTATTCTCCTCTGTATGAGAACGTAGACCTATGTGATTGCACTAGACTATAAGGTTTCCCCAAGACCTCTCAACCTTTCTGATGTTTCCAGACATCTGGAATATTAGATGAAGTACGATGAATCCTCCCCAAGCAAAATTTATAGTGGGAAAATCATCAAGATCAGGCTAACCCAGACATACAGGAGTTTTATTAGGTTTTTCAGGAGGTTTTTCTTCAGAACGTTTCTGGCGAGAAACTCTGGTAAGAAAAATAATCCATGATATTGTGTTTGTAGAGAACTTGTATTGTTTCAAACCTGTATTATTTTAAAAAGCAAATACCTCTCTGTATCAAGTTAACATGGGTTGCTCATCTTTCAAACTCCCCTGTATTAGCCATACATAAATGAAAATTGTTGTCTCTGAGTTTAACTTTTTTCCCCTCATACTTACGGTCAGCAGAAAACCAAAACTGTAGTTATTTTCCTTGTATGTCTTGTTACTCTACCCTGCTGTCAACATTTATAATTCATGTTCATTTTAAACAACAAAAAATAAAGAATTATGCATTCATGGGACTGAACATCAAAATTTCCATTACCAATGATTTCCAGCTAGGAGAGATAACAATCTACAAAATAAAGTTATGATGATGTGGGACTTCATCTCACATATCAAGAATGTTCAATGATTACCTTAGTAGAGAAGTACTTTTACATCTCTTAATCTGTGTTCTTTTGCAAATGAATTTTGATTAATGTTTCTGTGCTGACTACAACAATCAGGTTTGAAAAAACGAGTCTAAGGAAAGGCCTGTAACGTATGTTCAGTTATGTTAATGCAGTGGCACTGCAATAAATGAGAAGAATCAGGATGAAAAACATAAATTGTCATGAAATAGTATTTAGAGTGTACAGTGGTCAATCATACTTGCTTTAATATAACTTATATTTGGTGCATATTTATTTGACAATCTCTGTGAGTAACCTTTTTTTTTATCTGTGAGTGGTGTCTGTGTTAGAGCAATGCCCCTCTGCTTCAGGAGCTGTGGCTGCTGGGGTTGTTGTTGAAGCTGGAGCTGATGGGTGCTGCGATGGTGGGGTCCCTGGGGTTGTTGTTGAAGCTGGAGCTGGTGGGTGCTGCCACCCCTTGGTACTGTGGGACTCATGGAGGCGATTTTCAACCACTCACTGTAGGAGCAGCTGCCTCCCTTTGCTGCATCACTGCTGGCAGTGTTTTATGCCATTCATTTTACTCTAGCAAGTCAAAAAAGACAGGCTTAGAGACTGGACAAAACCTGATTCTACGCATAAGACGTAAAGTGGAATTAGGCAGCTCCATCGGTGGCCTCTAACTGGCTCAATTTATCAGCCAAATAGTAAGCAAGTAACATGCAGTGGGCAAAGTTTTACTCTTGGCTTTGGTTTTAGCTTTTTAATATATACTGGCATGAAGTGCACCAGAAGACCTTACAGGCTGCCAGACTGGGAATTACTGATCTAATGGTTATAGCAGAGATTTCAGAAACAGGACATCTGGTGCTTCTTCCTACTATTTTCACTGGCTTTCTGTATGACCTTAAGTAGATAATTTCCCTTCTCTTTGTCTTAATTAACTCACCCACCATCTATATTATAAAGGTATTAATTCCTACCCATCTTGGACTAAATATCAATTATTATCATGCTGTGGCTTCATATGAATGTGCATTTTATAAGTAAGGGTTATTTCATAAATAAAATTATTTGAATGCCTTTCTTTTGTTTTGTGCTATGTCAGATGCTCTCTTCAAATCTGAACATGGTTGATTGTCTCCTATGTCTTAAATGATTCTTCTGTCTGACTTAATCAAAAAGAGTTGTTTCAATGATGATTAGAACTCCTTCATTTGTCTCTAATACAGCCATTTTTAAGATTGGAAAAGCTGTTAGTCCCTCTTCCGTGCAATCAAACAACCTTTATCTGCCATTTGGTATCGCAAGTAGGAGTTTTCTTTATGCACCCAGATGCTTTCAGTACATGAAAAGAAATTTTATCCTTTTCCTCCATTTTCTCTGCTTCATTTTCACTGAATGAATGGGTGGGATATGCCCTTGTTCTCACAGAATGGGATGTTATAATGCCTGAACTTTATCCCTTGTGTTTCCAAGTGATTGGATCATTTCTTCCGTTCCAGTAAAACTGGACAGTGTACTCAGGTTTTCTTAATACCACGTTATATAGACTGGCAAATAAACCACAGGATGCTTTTTTATTTCTTTTTTATTTTATTTTTTTTTTCTATTTCAAAGTGGCAAGATCATCAGAAACTCAGTAAAGAGACTTTGCAAGGCGGTTAAGAACATTTTTCAGACTGTTTCTTCAGGAAGATAAAAGTAACACCCATTTTTTTCATTTGGCTGTGGGTGGCCAATTATGAAGACCTGTCTTCAGATGAAAGAAATCGGGAGCATGAGGCACCTGCCTACTTGAATCCACTTCATAGAGAAATATTTTGCACTATGTGGATCCTCGGCCCAGCTAGCCGTTCACTAGCTGTGCGTGTATCCTAGTGTCAGCCAGTGAGCAAGCCGGGGTGCTGATGCTCCTGAGTCCAGTCACTCACCACCTGCCTAAATACCAATAAAATTCCCTAGCTTGAGTCCCAGACGCAGGTTCAAACCTCAGAAACGTTACAGGAGTTGGATATGGTAGCAGAAAATAGCTGGAAAGAGACACTGACTTGGCATGTGGCTCAATATGCAGGGCAGGACCTCCTTAAGATGCAGCAATTAGTGTAATTTGAAACAGGAATCTGAAGCCAAATCCTCCACATCTAATGTGGGAATGTCCTAATCACCATGCTTCTCAAAAAGGAGGTAGAGCTTCCTCAGTACTTCCTGTTAAGGCTATTAAATGCTGTATTAAATAACTAAACGCGAATTAGGAGGAAAGTTAAGGAGGGAGGAATCAAGAACATTCTCCTGCTCTCACGGAACTTACACTCACAGACCTGTTTCAAAGTTAATCCTTAATTATTTGCATGAAATGCTTCTCACTTGGTACAGTAACTAAGTGTCACCTAATAACAGTCAGATAAACATACCGAAAGGAGGAAGACTGAGAAGGAGACAAATACATGGCTGTTGTCACTTCAGCCCCTGTGACACCGCATCTGCTTGTTTGGGAGGTAATTTCCTTTTGATAAAATAAATGATGAAAAGTCAGTCTTTTCATATTACCTATTTAAGCTGAAAATGATTTCTTCCTGTCCCCTTTTTGCAACAAAGTAGAATATCATCTTGGTATTGCATGGAGGGGCAGCGGGAGCTGTGGTCTGGTAAACTAATTTCATTCCTGTAATTTAGATTTAGTTGCAACCCCTTATTGTGGAACCGGCACTCCCAGTGAGTAATCAGGGAAAGATGGTTTACCTTTGAGTTTATACCAGTGTGGCTTAGGCTGAGTAAATGCTAGGTGTGCAGAGTATCATCTAATTGTCTAGTTTTCCCTACAGGGGTCTATCCCTGTTAGGCAAACGCTGTGCCAGCCCAGCAATGGCTTGAACCTAACCTGGGTAATAAGTGCACATGAAATTTAGTAGCTCAGCAGAACCCAAAGCTTTTGACAATCAAATGGTTAACCCTTTCACAGATCTGTTTCTTGGGAATTGAATAAATGAGGGTATTGTAATGTAAAGAACATTTGTTGGCTGAAGGCCACCATGAGGGAGATTAGTGGGGGGTATTAAAGATGAAATTATAAAGTCTCAGTGAAAGAGATTCAGTTGAATTCAATGATAAATGACAGTGAAAGGAAGAGAGGGATATTTCTGAGATGAGCTGTATTTCCCTAAAGAAAAATACTTGTGAGATCAGATTTTTAAAGAAGGAGTATTCTTTTTTTATTATTGAAAAGGTTAGATTATATCATTTTTGAGAGCTCTGTTCTACTGAATGTAATAAAAATTGACATGAAGTGTTTTAAGTTTGTTGATAATTCCATACTATTCTGACCCACTTTATCTGAATATCTTAAAATTCAATTTCACTTGTAGAAGGTATTCTCATATTATCCTGCTATATAGGCTACAAAAGGCTGGTAAATCCATAGATGTTCACGACCACTCATGCAGAAATGAAATATTTAACTACAAGGGTATCTTGTATTTCAGAAGTTATTTGCTGACACTTCATTCTCTGATCCTTGTAGTCCATACAAAATGATTTGCACATAGGAAATATAAGTAAATGCTTTACAAATTGACTTTTTGAATATTTTGTTACTACTGCTAATAGATTTTATTAGGTACTTTCTGCTCAGAAATGTTTCAAATGTTGTGGGTTTTTATCATTTAAAAACACATTGCATGTATTAATCCTCTTAAAGGATTCCTCGGTTTTCCTCAACAAAAACAATAAGAGGATAGGGGTGTACATTCTCATAACAAGACATATAGAAGCTGATGTGTATTAATTATGCTTATTAATTTAACTTTTGTTAAAAGAAAGATTTATTATAATGCTTTTATTATAAGAAAAAATCCTTCCGTATTTTACCTAAGTCTAAACAGGTAGAAATCACTGTTTTTTTGCTTAGTTTGAGTGGTTATTAATATAGAAATCTAACTAATCTTCCTCCTTTATCATTTAGAACAAATTACAGTGCACATTTCATCGAGTAAAAATGCAGCCTCATGTCATTCTAAATCACATTAAGAATCAGTTGAAGTTGGGGAGGTGGATGTCGAACTGTCAGATTTTAGAAAGAGTGGAAAAACTTGAGATCAGATTTTCAGCCTACAAATTCAGATGGAAGAATTTAATCAGCCACTTTCCGTGTGCTTCACTGACTATCAGAAGTTCTGTCTGTCACATACAGATGTGGATGTGAATGTCTGATGTGTGTTTCCCAGCTCTACCTAATTGGATAACTACAGAACCGGTATTAGAATAGACAGATAGTAGTCAGACCTGTATACTGGACAACAGCCAAATTTGAAATGGGAAGCAATGTATTTTCAGTGTACCTTCTATGTCAATAAACTGGTAAAAGATATTAGCACTTTTCATGACAGTTTTTAGGGTACGATTTCTTTCAGAGAAAATAGGTTTCTGTTTTTTTGTTTGAAAGCATAACTCTTCAATTTCCATGTGTATTAAATGGCCCATATTTTTAGTTTGTGTACCCTGGAGTGCAGGGAGAATAGATCGGCCCTTACCAAATGCTAAGAAATGCCCACAAAACACCTCACCCCAAAGGTTTCCATTCTTGGTCACATGCTTTGGTAACCCAAAGGGAATCCCAAAGTGTTATTAGCCACTGTCATGGATGGAAAGGAGAACATTACAAATTTTACCACTGTAGAACACTTTCTGAGCCTGCTTCTTATGCTATGCAAAGGCTGTTACCCATCCAACTCAGCAAACAGACAGTCCTTTATTATGTGTGCGATAGCATTAGCATCACAGACAGTGTTCATTTTCCTGCCGTTCCTCAGTACAGGACGCGTAGAAAAAAGATTCATGATTGGAGCAGACACTGTTCAGCGGGATTCAAGCGTTGACAGAGCAGGTTGAATAGTAACATACGTTTCAAACATTATATTGTAAAATTCCTGTAACACATCTGGTCAGTGCTGTTGCTAGAAGTCATAGCCTGACTCCACTGGGCACACCGTTTTGCCTCAGTTCAGTTACTTGCATTTAAATACAGGCTAGTCAGAATGGAAAGGCAATGAGATTTTTGAATAATTTGCTGGAGGGCTTAAAATATCTTAGCAGAACAAGACAACTATCTAAAAAAAAATAAAATTCTCTTGGGTGGCACATTCATGGCTTCATGACTAATTTGAGATGGCATAATTTTAGAGATACTAAGAAATCCTATGACGGGGACAGAGCTGCCACATCCTAAGATTTCAACCTACTGTCGTAATGTGAGGGTATAAGGACTCTAGAAGGGGCACAATACTTGTCAATTAAATTAAAAGTGCCAGGATGGTTGTCCATGCTGTTGAGTTCCTGAAATGGCAATGTGTCTTGTTTTGTTTCAGATTTTACCAAAATCCATAAATTAACCACCTAAACTACAGAAAGTTTCGGTCTCTATGGGGAGATACATTTTAAATCAAATTGTTAAGTAAAGCAGGAGATTAATTGGTTTCTGGTTCCTATTTGGTTTTGGGTAGAATTTAAAGTTTTGAGTTACGTAACCTTAAACAGTTTGAAAACAAATCGTTTGTGAGGATTTTATCTTTTTCTGAGATGCCATGACAAAATTGCAGTTGGAAGGATGTTTAAAGTAGAGTTTATTTATATAAGTAGGGGATCTTGTGCTTTGTGTTCTCCAAAGCATTTCAAACTGGCTTGTCACTTTGGTCTGAAACAGTCCAAACAGACCAGTTTACAGGAAACAGAGGAAGACCAGATCTTATTTAGGTTCTGAGGAAGGCAAATTATCATGTGAAACAGCACTATAAGGTATGATAGAAGGCTTGTAGGATTTTTTTTCTCATTTAATTTTGTCTTTTTTTTTTTAAAAAAAAAAGTATAGTATCACTCATTGACCTCCTTGTACTTGTTTTGGAGGAAGTGCCTAAAGAATTTTTCTTTAAAGATCAAAAGAAAAAAGAAAATAAAAAGATGTCTAGGTCAGGTGAGGCCCTCAAGTTCATGTATTTAAAGTAAGTCAAGTGAGGGGGGAGGGAGTAAGGGGATTGCAGGGCCTGTCCCCACGTTTAGTGCTCTTAGGTATGACACGTACGGTGGTGTGGCTGCTCTGCTGTGACTTTTCAACATGTCCCCTCCACCCAAACACTCCTCCCTGTCAAGCACACTCTAGCTGCGTCTTGAACATATTCACACTTTACTAGTTGTGAAACAAAATAAACAAAGAAGAAAGCTTTTTAGGAATTTCTTGGAAATCCATAAGGTTACAGATTCTTTACTATCAGTTAAGAGTGGGGTGTGCCTTATTAAACTAATGATACTACAAAGCACATCTGCAATCTTGATATTGAGGCCTTCCAGGATGCAGCTATGTTTATATTGCATACTACTACTACTAATATTTTTTTTAAATAATATTCAGTAGCATTGAAATATTCCTTCTCTGGCAAACAAATCCTGGATTTCTGATGGATTATTACTGCTGTTCTAGGGGCAAAATGGGTTGAATGTATTCTTTTACTGTCTTACCAACCACCAGGACACAGCAATGCCAGATGGTTGGAGTTTATAGCCAGCACTTTATGTACATTAAAAAGTATTTAATGACACCCTAATCATGCTCAAGAGTAGCCTGGATTTAGAAGTAATGTCTCAGCCACCAATCACCTGCAAACAATGAATAACCCCTGAGAACGAGTGCCAGAAAAAACAAGAGATTGTGTATACCTTCCTGGAATTATGAACAGATTTCTGACTTGATGGAAATTCAAGTAGTGTTGAAAGTTGTGAAGAGGAAAGGTGTAGAAGGGCTGTATATATAATAACCCAGAAACATAGCTATAATATTAGGACAGAAATGTTTAAGTTTAGCATGACAAGAAGTGTGAAGAAATTGAGTTGAAGTGTAGCTAGATATGGAGATAGCGTCTCATTGAAAATTTTCACCTCGTGCCTGGAAAATGTCTTTAGAAAGTTTAAATAAGAAGAAAACGACACAAATATTATAGTACTTGAGTCATGCCAGAC
The DNA here is from genome assembly GCA_013400375.1 of Thinocorus orbignyianus. NCBI lineage: Eukaryota > Metazoa > Chordata > Aves > Ciconiiformes > Thinocoridae > Thinocorus > Thinocorus orbignyianus. Next base: position 493,658 of record VXBW01004906.1, read on the forward strand.
TTGGAGATGACATTTTCATATCTTCTGAAATTGTTAGAGATCTTGAAATGATAAGTAAAGACCCGAATGCAGAACAGTAAAGACAGGAAGGAGAAGTATCGGGGATGTAAAAAATTAGGCAAAGTCAATTATTTTTAAAAAAATTGTTCATGGACAACTTGTTTACACTCTAATAGAGAGAGCTCATCAATCACTAAAACTGCTTCATGCTTCCCAAAATAAGAACCTGTTTTCATTACTTGTAATTTTGCCAACCCTGAAACATCTGTTCTAAAATTTCCCATACAGCCTGAATTTTTGGAAAATTTCAATCCCGATAGATAAATTTCTTCCAAGAACAAGATTAGACTTAAAAATGTGATGACTTATCCGGGGCTACAATGGAAAATTTGAAAGAGATGAACTAAGCTTGCACCTTAGAAATTGTAGCATAGTGTCTTAGTCACAAGGCAGTTCTTCTTTACAAATCAACATGATATTATGTTTCAAAATTCAATGAGATTTACTAAAAATGTGTGTCCCTAGAGAGAAACATTTGCCAAAGTTATTTTTTTTTATGTTATAACCCATCCATACTTTAATCATAATAGTCATATAAAATTACAAGAGCATAACCAAGCAGCCCTGCTATCTGTTGGCTGCAATACCTTGCTAGTTATCAGGATGTGGTAACATGGAAGCTAGAAAGGAGTGAATAGATGTTGAAGTTTTTTTTCTTCATGCGTATCTCATTAACTAATGTAAATAATACAAATGCATTTTTAGTTGCACAGTGTTGAAAAACAAGAAACTGTATCGGAACATGATAGAGCTGCAGAATTACTGTCAGAGAAGGTTTTATTTTTCTCAAAAGAAAGTTAGTTACACCAAGAGATTTCAGTTCAGTTGTCAAAAGAGCCATCTAGAGTTCATTGTTAACAGAATTGGAGAGGAGCCTTATGTAAACCCCAAATTTAGCCCTCTCTATTAGGAGGAAACCTGGATTATGAGACCAGCTTCACACTTTGGGACCATTTCCATAAAATTCAGAGGGATGTAGTTCAACATACACTGCTTAAGATGCATATGATTCAAATAGCCCTCTGTAGAGAATCTTCAGTGCATTCATCCTTCCACAAAGAGGTTCTCCATAAAAGCTCTTTCTTTCAAGCCTGATAGTTCCTGCACATGAATAACTTTCACCATAGGAACTCACCGAGGCAGCAAACCCTGAACTTAGTGTCTTTTCAGAAATAACAGGCTCTTGGAACAATATTCTCTTCGCTCCCTTCAGAAGCAATTAACTGCTTCAAGTACACCTGGAGCTTATTAAGTCTGGGAGAGGCCTTAAAGCTACAGTTCACATTTCACTTCAGTCTGGTAAGAAATCAAATAAAAGGGCAATTTTAAGAAGTCACTTAATGCTTATTCCATATTTCTGGAAAGCAAAATATTCTATAGAAGGTGCTTGCTTCCTTTGGCAAGACAAACCCTATTTCCAGCCTAGGAAGCTTCATATCGTATGAATATTTCATTTCCCTTCACTTTAACTGGAGAAAATGTACAGTAGGACATTTTAAAGGCTTTTCTCAGCTTCCAGCTGTGTGATCTACACAGACACATAAAGATCTACGATATCTGCTAAGACTGCCTGCTTTCAGAAGTGACATAGGTGTAGGTATGGTCACTGGCTTGTTGGGACTTTGAGATGGCTGATTATGAGACCACAGTATCAAGCTATTAAGTTATAATGATACTTGATGATATACATTAATTAAATCCACCAAAGTAATGACAGCTGTGTCACTCTAATATTCCCTGTTTGGCTTTGAGCCTGTTCTCAGTACAAGAAGGATTTGGAGAAAAATCTAATAAAATTATGTAGCAACCTCTGTTTGGAAAGTACATGTATACTTTCTGCTGAAATTTCTGTCCCTCAGACTGTAATAATTCACAAAGTGTGGAATTACTTGGACAGGAATTTCTTCTTCTCATAGAAAGTGAACAATGCCAGAAAATTGTGTGGAGAAATGAAAAGCAATTAAAGAACACCTAGGACTCTAGCTTTCTTTTAAAAAGGGAATAAGGTTATTTGTATCGTCTGAAATCCTGATGGTCAAAGAGGACAAAAAATGGCAACAGTAAGCACATCTGAGTACCTGGCATCAAACAGCCATATTTCATAGTCTGATCGCACCAATGACACCCCTGTCACTTCTGATCATGCTCTAGGTAAAATCACAAATATGTGGATGTGATAACCCTGAAATAAACTTCTTGCTTTGGTAAAATGGCATGGATCTGAGACAGCTAGAGTCAATTTAATTGGGATTTAGCAGATAGAGTGAAATACTGATTTCTAATATGAAAGAGCCAAGACTTAAATATAAGCATAATGCATTTCAAGATGAATGTGCCAAATCAATGTGGTCGGATTTATTGGCTAACAGAGGCTGTAGACAGCAGATCAACCCCTTCCTGCAAAATGGATAACTGACCTGCATTTCACTCTTGTTCCGTAGCCTGCCTTGCAACTGGCAAAGAATGTCTATACCTGTTTAAAGACTAGTGATTTTTTGTTGGTGGTCTAAAGGCTCCATACAAGGTCCAGATGTTGTTCTGTGAAGTGGAAAATAATGCATGATTGAGGAGCCAGGGACATACAGATACATATGAAATTTGGGCAGATAGTCTTTCATCTGACATTCCCTAAAATGTAAATCTTGTCTGAAACACTGGCTATTCAACTTTAATGTTCTTTGAACATATTTTAAATAGGCACAATATAAATGATATTCCCTTAAATTGGCATTTCTCCTGGGATTTGCATGCCTTAGAGCATTTTTAATAACTTATAGACATTATATGAATGTAATGGAAAACTGTCTATTGTTCTTCCACTGGCCAAGGAGCATTTACTTTAATAAGAGTAACAGGATGTTTCGTGACTCTCTCTCCAAAAAGCAGCTCCAGCAGGCCGAGAGCAGAAAGACAGACTAGGCTGACCACGGCATTTAATCCTAGGTAATCTATCAGAGTGGCAAATACATGACAATATACACACAAGTGTAGACTAAATGGAAATATCAACCTAGCTCCGAGTGAGACATTTACCTGTGTTCCTTTTATCGGTAACCCTTCCAAGCTTGGCAAGGGAATGCTGTGCATGTTTTCAGCATGCTCAGGGGAAAACATAGAGTCAGTTTGGGAACACTGGTGAGAAGGAGGATAAGGATCTCAAAGAAAGCTATGGTAAAGTTGGGAATTGCGTTTTGAGATGTAGCTGAACACTGCCATAATGAAAACCTCCTGGAAGTAGTGCTGACTCGTCAATTCACATCTTCTCAATATCTAGAAGAGTGGTAAAGGAAAAAAAAAGGTGCTATGTGAATCATAGAATCATAGAATGGTTAGAGCTGGAAGGTACCTTAAAGGTCATCAAGTTCCAACCCCCCTGCCATGGGAAGGGACACCTCCCACTAGATCAGGTTGCTCAAAGCCCCATCCAGCCTAGCCTTGAACACTTCCAGGGATGGGGCATCCACAGCTTCTCTGGGCAACCTGTTCCAGTTCCTCACCACCCTCACAGTAAAGAATTTCTTTCTGGTATCTAATCTAAATCTCCCTTCTTCCAATTTAAAACCGTTACCCCTTGTTCTATCACTAGACTTCCTGATAAAGAGTCCCTCTCCAGCTCTCCTGTAGGCTCCTTTCAGATACTGGAAGGCTGCTGTAAGGTCTCCCTGGAGCCTGCTCTTCCGCGGGCTGAACAACCCCAGCTCTCTCAGCCTGTCTTCATAGGAGAGGTGCTCCATCCCTCTGATCATCTCTGTGGCCCTCTGTTGGACCTGTTCCAACAGTTCTATGTCCTTTCTATGTTGAGGGTTCCAGAACTGGACACAGTACTCCAGGTGGGGTCTCACAAGCACAGAGTAGAGGGGGAGAATCACCTCCCGTGACCTGCTGCTCATACTTCTTTTGATGCAGCCCAGGATACGGTTGGCTTTCTGGGCTGCCAGCGCNTTGGCAAATTTGCTGAGGGTGCACTCTATCCCACTGCCCATGTCTCCGACAAAGATGTTAAATAGCACTGGTCCCCGTACCGACCATTGAGGAACACCATGGACATTGAGCCATTGACCACAACCTTTTGAGTGCAGCCATCCAGCCAGTTCCTTATCCACCGAGTGGCCCATCCATCCAATCCATGACTTTCTAATTTTGAGACCAGGATGTTGTCTGGGACAGTGTCAAATGCTTTGCTTAAGGACAAGCAGATGATGTCTGTTGTCCTTGTCCACCAAGTCTACATCAGTATTGTAAAAGGCCACCAAATTTGTCAGGTATGATTTGCCCTTGGAGAAGCCATGTTGGCTGTCACCAGTCACCTCCTTATTTTCCAAGTGCCTTAGCAGAGATTCCAGGAGGATCTGCTCCATGATCTTGCCAGACACAGAGGTGAGACTGACTGGCCTATAGTTCCCTGGGTCACTTTTTTTTCCATTTTTGAATATCAGGGTTATGTTCCCCTTTTTCCAGTCAGCAGGAATTTCACCAGATTGCCACAGTTTCTCAAATATGATGGAAAGTGGCTTAGCAACTTTGTCCACCAGCTCCCTCAGGGCTTGTGGATGGATTTTGTCAGGCTCCATGGACTTATGCACCTTTAGGTTCCCCAGGTGGTCTTGAATCTGATCTTCTCCTACTATGGGCAGTTCTCCATTATCAGAGTCCCTGTTTTTGCCTTCCGTGTCTTGGGCAGTGCAGTGAGAGTCCTTGCTGGTGGAGACTGGGGCAAAAAGTCATTCAGTACCTCAGCCTTATCCATATCCCGGGTGGCCAGATCTCCCGTTTCCTTCTGGAGAGGGCCCACAGCTTCCCTAGTCTTGCCTTTATCCCTGTCATATCTGTAGAAGTTTTTCTTATTGTCTTTGATGTGTCTGGCTAGATTTAGTTCTGATTGGGCTTTCACTTGCCTGATGTGTTTCCTAGCCTCTCCGACAGTGTTGTCTATATTCCACTCAGTCTACCAGTCCTCGATTCTACCCTCAATAAGCCTCTTTTTTTGGTTTGGAACTTGTCCAGAAGTTCCTTGTTCATCCACCCAGGCCTTCTGGCTGTTTTGCCTGACTTCTCTTAGCACAAGAGAAATAAGAGAAACTAGAAGAAAAATATTTTAGAGGCCTGCAAATTCATTTCACTACGGCTTTGGGAAAAGTCTATGTTCTTGTGAGATTTTGTATTTTACAATTGAGACAGATAGTTAGAGCCTAAATATTTGACAGTTCAGTTTATCAGTTGTATGTATTTGCATTTGTAACTTTGAAGTGAACTTTTCCTTTTGGAAATGTGCAACTACAGTAATACCTAGAAGAACTTACAAAATAATTTTATGTTCAGCTATACCAATAAGTTTACATTTTCCACGTAAAATGCTGCTTTCTTTTTGTATTAGGTTTGCTGGGGTCCTTTGTAGCTGATCCCTCAGATTAGTTTATTTCTGTGTTTTAAAGAGACTTTAGCAGAAGAGAGGAAAAGAATTTAGATCCAGTCTCTGTGAAAGCGGTTTCATTCAGTCAGAAGTTATCTTCTTTTAGCTTGCATTTTGTACTTATGCCAGAAAGGAAAAGGATGTGTAGCTAGGCTTTGAAGATTATGCTTTTATTTTGCCTGCTTCATGTGATGTTTTGTAGCTATCTTGAAAAATTACATACAAAATAAAATTGTTTTAGCACTTATTTTATAACTAAGAGTGTCTAGCAGACACTCTTTCAGTACCAGCGAATTTTTCACCAGTCTTAAGTTATAATGATTCCAGAAGATGCTCTCCAGATAAGTCTCCAGGCCCTACTTCTGCAATTAGATCCACTTGGGTGAAATCATGTGAAGGCCTGTTCACTTCAAATACCTTGCAGGTGCCTAATGTTTTCAGGTTGAAATTTAGATCTTCAAAACTATTGCTATACTACTGTTGTATGGGTCCAAGATGCTGTCTATACTTGACATATATTTCTGCATATCACATCTACAGTCCTGATCATGCCAAATAGGCCAACAGTTAAATATCTGAATTTCACAAATTCATCTTTTTGCTTCTTACATCTAATAATGTAGTTATCCTCTAATCATATTCACTGTATAATTCCTTGCATGAGAGAGACCTACAAAGAGTTTGGTTTTGCTACCAGTTACTCTAAGCACAGCACCATGGGAAATACTCTCCAACAACCTGAGAGACTGAATCAGCCAGAGGTGGGATTTTGGGTCTCCTGTAGTCCCCAGTGAACGCTCCAGTTGGGTCTACTGGATGTAATATTTACACTGTCTAACTTATTATTCCTGGCTCTATGCTGTGGTTGTGGTGAGTAACCTGTGTTAAGCACCTGAAAGCAGAAAAAAAAACTCAGCAGGGGAAAGAGTCAGTCAGTGCCCAGCCAGGAGATGGGTGGCTCCCTGCCTGGGGGTGCTGATAGATATCCCTATCTGCGTTTCCTACTTTGTGTCATTTCCCTGCTTTTGGTGGATGTTATTCTCACAAGCTGATTTCTTTGGGAGCTTCAAGGCAGCGGGAACCAATGTGCCTGTCGCAGGGTTACAGATTCGACCAAGCAGCAGGGTAATTAGGTTCAACATTGCAACAATTTACTTTGAAGTCCATTACGTGGACATAGCCTTGTTAGTTTATCTCTGAAGACTGGAGAATGGAATACAGGGATAATTATCAAGAACAGTAGAAAAGACAGCCCCAACAAATAATGTCAGGAAAATTAGGAGGTCTCAAAATAAGGGAATTAACCTTGTAGTGTATAAATAATGACAAACAGTGGGACAAAGGTTGCGCTTTTATTTTGAGAAATGAGACAAAGGACCTGACAATACTCATAGATAAATAGAAGCATAACATCCACAGCAACCCCAACTGTCACAGGTCATTCTGGAGTCACATTTTACAAGTCACAGGCTTCAAGACTTCTTTGGTAATATTTCAGCAAATAAAACAAAACTGAACTTCCAAGATTTCTCACTAACCGTAGCAGCTATTCATCATTCTAAATCTCTACCGGCATTTTCAGAGCTTTTCTGTCACAGCCACCGGAGTGGCAGGAAATTCCTGTATGGAGCTTGTCTTTTCACCCAGCAGTTCCAATTACTTCGGTCCTTGACTGCTGCTTTGACAGCATCACTTCTGAGCCATCCAGCAGTGTGATAAAAATTAGGAAACAACAAAAACAATGCATAGCTTTTGAATAGTCTAGTTCTTAAAAAGCGCTTGAATATGTGTCAGTTAATTACCATGCTCCACGGTCATAAAACAGAGCGGATTTCACCATTTGTATTTCTTTTATCTGTAGTCAAGCATTTCTTCTCTGAGACCTGTCACAAGAACTGATACAGTTTCCCTGTGTCTTCATTGTAAGGCAGAGTTGGGCTTTTTATCTATTATTGGAATTATCCTATACTTTATAATGAGTATAAATGGATTTTTAGAAATAACTAGGTGTAGTCAGAAATTCCTTGAGGTTTTCATAGACAACACTTTTGCATTTTAGATGTGAACAACTTGAGATACATGCATAGAACTATTTTAAATGTATTAAAAATTTGAAGTAGAAAGTAGTATAATTTTAATCAGAAAATACTGTTGCTGTTTCCCTATATACTTGGCATTAATTGATAGTCTGTGTTTTGAGTATAGCCATAGCCTTGCTATTTGAAACAATTCCTTGGGAACAGGTTTTACAATAATAAAATTTATTAATATATTTGTGTCCACTGGGCTTATAAAGACCAATTTCTAGGAGAGTCTGAATAAAACCATGACAGTCCTGCTGAATTCTGTGAAGCCTTAAGACTGAGTTTCCCTTTGTTAAAAATCAAAATGTGTCAGAAATCTACTGACTCAGAATAAAATTGCAAGTTACATTTTCACCCTTGGGCTTAATCAAACATGTGGTGTAATATCAAATTTATTGTGTACTTTTGCTTTGAGCTTTGCTGACATTTCAATGCCATCAGCTGTAGAAATGTCGAAAAATGTGATTGTCTTTTTCTACATTTGGATATGGTGCCATAGTTCACCTTGGCTTTAACAAGTTTCATGATATTGTCCGTTTTTTAAGCTGATGGAGGCCATTTTAAAGATCATATTTGTGTATATAAAGAATCTCACATCACTAAGGTTATTATAATGAATAACTACTCTAGTACTCTTCACATGCTGCTATATTGTTGATTTTAAAGTCCACAGTTCTTGATTATCATATTTGTGAATGCAAAGATTATGTGAGGGAATATGATAAATGAATTTTTGCTATTTTTTTTCCTTTCAGATACTTAGAATTGATGTCGTTTAGACCTCAAATCGTATTTTTTTATCTTAAGTAAATAAACCTGTAAAAACGTATGGATTCACTGTCATACTGCAGTTACACTTTGTTTTTCAAGGAGATAAAAAGCTGTCAGGCAGCTAGGACATATGCATTATGCCCACACATGTGTATAATGTAAATATATTGTTTTGAGTGTATATGCATATAGCAAGACATTAAAATAGACGTTTGGAATCTTATTTGCTTCCGTATTAGTTATGTTGTGATAAATAATGTCCATCTATATTTGGAATTAATGTTGAGTTTTCTGATATTCATTTCTGATTTTATTCAGGTATCTCAATTTTGTGAAAAAAACCTTAACACTGAGAAAAATATCATTTATCTTGCATTGTTACAAAAACGTAATTCTTACTCAACAACACCTTTTCTTCAAGGATGTCAAAGCAACTCATGCACGCTGTAGATGAATGTTTGTGTATTGTCATGAAGTAAGTACTATTACTGTATTTTAAAAACGTGAAAGGTGAGATGGGAGGACTATATGGTTAAATCCACGCTCACGTGTGGAAGTTGTGGCAATAGCAGCTGTCATATGCATGGCAAACCCTGCTTGTCCCAGCTGCCACTGGAACAGGGGACATAGGGATGGTAACTCCCTACATATGTGGTGTTTCTTGAGACTCTGTCACGAAACTATTCCCTCATCTGCTATCTAATCAGGATGGTACTTTTACTCTTTCTGATAGAATTTTCCACCAGCTAAATTACCTAGACATCTGTTTTCAAGTATGCCCAGACATGCTTGTCTCAATACCACTGACATAGTAAACACCCATGTGCTGCAATATCACAACTGAAAAGATGTGTCCAAGCACAGCGTTAATATAAAACTGATGCAAGACTCGCTTAAGCTTTTACATGATCTTATGTCATAACTGATAAAACACAGCTCTACTGAAAGCCAGTGATAAAACTTTAAAACTGTGTTTTCTTCATTTCTTCATGTTTTGTTGCTGACGCCCTTTGGGAAATCAAATTCTTTATTTTCTTTCTGTAACTATGAAGTCCATATGAATTGCTACTTATTCAGTGCCATGTGAGTATCAGTGATTACCTTTTAACATAAGTGCAACTCAAAAGATTATTACACTCTGATTAGTGCTTGTTATTATTGTTTGTTTCTAGGCTCCTGTTTTTCTGTAGACCCTCATCTGCTGCCTATGGAGAACGCTGGATAGCATATGAAAGAGAAATGAGCTTTAAGTGACATTCACACCTCCTAATCCGAGCTATTTGCAATTATTTTATAATCTTACAAGAGAAGCATTAACAGCTGATTGAGACTACAAATGTTGCAGGTAACAGCTGAAAGAATAAGTCATGGAGAGCTTATTGTTGTAGGTCTGGCTGGGATTCTTCAAATTATAAGCCAAATATTAAACACCATCCGTGACTGAGCCAGTCTGAACTGCTCTTTGGCAATCCTAAATGCAGAGTGACTTTGTAGCAGTGAATATTGAAAGCTGTCATATTTTCAAACTGGTGTGGGCTTGCATAGAGTAAACTTCCTTCATAGTAGCTCGTATGGGGCTGTGTTTTGGATCTGTGCTGAATACAGTGTTGATAATAGAGGGATGTTTTAGTTACTGCTGAGTAGGGTTTACACAGAGTCAAGGCCTTTTCTTCTCCTCACCCCACCCCACCAGTGAGTAGGCTGGGGTTGCACAAGAAGCTTGGAGGGGCACAGCCAAGACAGATGATCCCTGCTGACTAAAGGGATATTACATACCATATGATGCCATGCTCAGCATATAAACTTGAGGGAAGAAGAAAGGAGCGGAGATGTTTGGAGTGATGGCATTTGTTTTCCCAAGCAATCATTACGTGTGATGGAGCCCTGCTTTCCTGTTCCCGGAGATGGCTGAACACCTGCCTGCCAATAGGAAGCAATGAATTAATTCCTTGTTTTGCTTTGCTTTCGCTAATGGCTTTTGCTTTACCTATTAAACTGTCCTTACGTCAGCCCGCAAGTTTTCTCACTGTTACCTTTCTGATTCTCTCCCCATCCCCCTGTGGGGGAGTGAGCGAGCGAGCAGCTGCATAGAGGCTTAGTTGCCAGCTGAGGTTAAGCTATGACGATGTTCAAATTTTGTCTTATCTATGAGATGAATGAAATCTACCACCCTGTAAGGTATTGACTTAGTAGCATCTCTTACTTTTCCTTATCCATTCTGTATAAAAATAAACTGCCATCTCTGTCACATTTAATGTCATTTTTGCTAGTGTTATCCCAATTTTCTCTGACTATTCATTGTATTCAATTTAATATTTTCAGTTTTTCTGCATAGGCTAATCTGTGGGGGTCAGTCATAGTCCTGGGGCGGTGGGGCAGGATGTGTCGGAGGACACTTACAGACTGTTCTAAGTTGGAGGATCATCTTGAGATCTGGACTGCAGGTTGGCTGCCATCAGGTGCTCACAGAAGTCCCAATACAATGTTTGCAGCCCTAACATGATGCCCTTTATTTCTTTTTACTAGTCACCTTTTCTGCACTGTGTGTGACCCATCACCTCAATGGGCAGCTCTATAAAGGGGTTCTGCCTATCACTGCTCTTCACCACCACAATGACCTGACTGCCCAAGCACACTGTGACAAGACAATACAAATCAGAGAAATGTGTCAAAAAGAAGTGAAGCTGTGGGAAAGAAGTGACTGCGTTGTCACATGAGGCAATATCCCCACGCTTGCTGTGGGAGCAGTCATCTGTTCTTCCTGGACCAGGAAAGTGCAGACTGCTGCTGATGGAGGTCCTCAGCTCAGCAATATGCATGAGACATTGTCCAGCTGTCACTGGTTGGAACTGATCACAGAATTGTCAGAGTTGGAAGAAACCTCTAGAGATCATCTAGTCCAGCTCCCCTGCTAAAGCAGGATCACCCAGAGCACATTACTCAGGACGGCATCCAGGCAGGTCTTGAAAATCTCCAGAGAAGGGGACTCCACCACCTTCCTGGGCAGCCTGTTCCAGTGCTCAGTCATTTGCACTGGGTCATGCTGGTTTTTGGCTACTGACATTCCCTAGCTTTGGGATGATCAAGAACAATTTCAAATTCCAGTATGCTATCCTAATAGTCTTGTACTACAACTTACCACTATTTCTTTGCTATCAGCATGCCCTTTTCTAGGTACATGAAGAGTTCATTTCATCTCCTCTTCATTAAAGTAAAACATGTAAATGTAAATGTTATTGCAAGCAGACCTATCACAGGTTTCAATTTTTTTATCTTGGTTTTCAATCAACACAGGAAGCTTAGAATAATTGAGTGGTCATTGTGTACTTAATTTCAAAATCATTGCCAGAAAAACGTAGCCAAAAAAACCATTAATTTTGAAAAAAAAAAAGAACTACATCAGAAATAATAAACTTCTTAAATAAGAAAGTGAAAAGGACAACCAATAGGGAAAAAAAAGTGAATTAAGGAAAAACTTGCAAAAAAGCATAGAGAGAATTTTTATTTTTTTTTCAAACAAGTGAAGAAGGAAACAAGAGTTTGCAGAGACTAGATAATCAAGGTATGCAAAAAAGATGTAGGGAAGATAAAACTGAAACTACAAGCATTTTTTCTCTATCTGTGCTAATTCTGAAGAAACTTGGGTCCCATATTAGAAGACCTTGAAAAACAGGTTCTGACACCAAAGCACCTGTTTCAACAAAAGAATTCATGGAAAGAAGTTACAGAATTTAAAGATAATTTAGTGTGTGTGAAATCAATAACTTTAGGGTAATTTAGACAGGAAGATTCCAGATTACTTACTACAGCATATAACCTTTTAGTTTAAACTGCTTTGATATCTAAGGCATGGTATGTGATGCTGATTCAAGAAAAAAATTCCAGGGAAGATCAAGGACACTATATGTTCCCATTTGAACTAAGTAAATACAAACAGAATAGAATAATAGAATTAGAAAACATGTGGATAAAGATAAGATATTTTGTGAGGGAAAGACATGAGGCTTTTGTAAAGCAAAGTCACATCTAAAAAATTGAGTATAGCTCACTGGAGGAGTCAGCAACCACATATACAAGCTTAATCCAGCTGCCAAAGCCATCTTGCAGTTCCAAAAGATGGTTTACAATATTCCTTGTCAAGGACCTGTAAAGCAGACCATATTGCAATTAGGTAAGAGGGAATGTTTTTGAATGGATAAATAACTGATCAAAATATAGAGTGAAAAAAACTTATATAGCCAATTTTCTTAGTTGAGGGAGGCTACTAGAAAAGACCAAAATTCTGGGCTACACCTGTGTTCTTCAGCATAGTAGAAAATGAGGTGGTGATGTGGGTGAAAAGTGAGATGATAAAGTTTGCTGGTATTACAAAGCTATTCAGGACAAGGACGAGGGTCAACGAGGAGAGTTGTAGAACATAATACTTGGTAATACAAAAGCAAGTGAAAAATGCAAATAAATGTTAATTTATGTCCATGGGGAAAAATAACCTCAGCTTTAATTAGATATAAATCTAACTTAACATACACAACCTGTCACTCCGGAAGGAGTTCTTCAAGTTATAAATAGTGGATAACTATAGAGAAATAGTTCTACGAAAACATCAGCTCAAAACAGAAAATATGATTTCACTTCTCTGTAACTCCACAGTGTGCCCTCATCTCAAACACTGTACATCACTCTGGTTCACTCTGATCCCTTTCGTCCCTAAGTCAGAAAGATACAGAAAGGTAACAGGGATAATCAAAAGCATGAAACAGTTTCAGAATGATTTTTTTCAGTAAACATATTAAGACTCTTCATGCTAGAAAAAAAAGACAAGTGAAGAGGGATGTAACAGCAGTTTATAAAATCATCAAGGTTATAGTTATAGAGAAAAAGTGCTATCAGGTGAACTTAGAATATAGCAAGTTCAAAACAAACAAACCAAAAAAGAAATAACCCTTCATGTAATTAAGTTACTACAGGACATTAGTAGTGTTAAAAGTTGATAGAGGTTTGAAAAAGAATTGGAAAAAAATCCATGAACTACTCAAGAAAGCTCTTCAATGAGAAGAATTATCTAGTTTAGTTAGTTCTTTTAGCTGATGCAAAAGCATGTGGTCTGGAAAAGCACTCAGGAAACGTAAGTGTTCTTGCATAGACATCTACTGCTGGTTAATGTCAGAGACAAGATAATAAGCTACTTTGAAAGTGGTTTTACCTAGTACAGAGATGAGTGGTATATTATGTTCTCTATTTTTTAAATTTCATTGAACAAACGTTTCTTTTCTTATATCCCCATAAACAGAATTAGAAGTGTTTAATTTTGCCTCAGGTTATGTTTGGTACAGTTTTCTTTGTAGACAAGTTTATTTAAGTTATTAAGATATGCAAATGTACCTCAATTTTCATTCTATGGATGGAGCACAGGACACTGCTCCTGTAGCCACGAAGAAACGCATTATAAAAATACTGTATTGCTACTAGTAATTATGTTTTGCTGTGCTAAGTTCTTATTTGAGACTGCTCACATTTGAGGAGGCAGACAATTCTAAGCCTGTCTTTGTTTTAAGGACTCCAGTAGCTCCACAAATTAGAATTCAATTTTCAAGTGGAACACGATATATGGGTTACACCTAATGTAGCCAAGCTGATCATCCTTTGTTTTGCTTGAGAGTCAAGTTTGTCCGATTATCAACTCTGTATGCACGTTAATCTCCACCCTCAGCTACAAGCACTTTTGGCAGAGAAGTCCAGGCTGCAAGGAGAGAGAAATTTATGCAAGGCTCAACACCTGACCTGCTGTAAGGACATGGCAGCAGTCTCAGCAGTCTCACCTTGGCTTGGGCTCAGGGCCACAGAGCATTTTCCACTGTGGACTGAACTGGTCTCTGAGATCCCTTTCTTTCTGCCCTTGATGTGCTTTCAGAGGAGAGAATGACAGAGCAAGGAGGTTAAAGTCAACAGAGCCAGCCAGGGGGTTTCTCCTGAACAGCGTGTTAACAGCACTGTAACTGCCCTTTGCACTTCCACCACTAAGATCTGTTTCCCAGCACATTTCATATTTCACATGGCACGCAAATGAATTAATCTTCACGGTGTTCCTATGCAGTAGGTAAATGTTGCCCTGAAATAAAAAAAAACACCAGCTTGACAGGAGTGACAGGAAAGCTTCTGAAATTACCCCACGGCTGGGCTCAGAACTCAGGAATTCTTTTCATTCCTGGTATTGCGTTGAGGTCATCTTGCTCTTTGATGTAGCCTAGAAAATGAAATGAGCTATTAATATCTGGATACATTTCCCCATTAAATTAGAAACATTTACAGTCCAGCATTGCACATAAAACTTAGATAGCATTTCTCATGATAAAAACATAACTAGATTTTGTTTCTCGTACGTTCTGGATTGTGTGACCTGTGGTCTCTCTTTCTCTATTTGGCTTGTGATTTGCTTGATTATGTAATTGTAAGATCTACTTAAAGGTCAGCCAAAGTGAAATTATATTTTGCTGGAGTTGAGACATAAACAAGTGTTTGATCTTGCCCTGCCATTTTTCTTAGGCCTTCTGCAGAGCTGGGTTACAATGTGCCAGTATTCACAAAAGGAGATTATATTTTAGATTCTGTATTGTATTATTTATAAATCTTTCAAGGTACCCGCAAAACCTAGGTTAAGAGCTCTCGTGTCTCAGGAAGCTAAAAAGGCAGACATCATGCATTCGGTGTATTCTGTACAATACAACCATGTTTGTGCACAACTGAACACATTTGAATATGTATTTACAAAGCCCACTTTCATCACTACTTCTCCACCATAGCTAGAAAGTAACCAACTGCACTAAGAAAAGAAAGCAAGGAATTCTTACAAACCTGCTTGCTCTTTATCTAAAATCAAACCCCCAAATATAAATTATTGAATACTTTGTTTTAAGAACTTAAGTATTTTCTCACTGCATTTTTACTTTAAACAGAGGCTGTAGATACAGATGTAGTCTTTCTGCATTTACATAGAGATGTTGTTATTAAGAATATCCACATGAGAAAAGGTTATAAAGATGATCCCTGTAAGAAGGTGAATCAGATAGCATATATTGTAATATAGAGTACTTTTTGCTGTAGCTGACTGACACGTTTAGAAAAGCTGATACTTTGATGAGAAGATCAACTGTACAATATTCTCCCAGCATCTTCTCCAGAGTCTCAGTGCAAACTAACATAAGGATGCTATGTATGTGTCAAGAGAAATAAACACACATTAAACCAGACATTCATTTTCCTCAAACTAAGCTCTGAAAGCTTATGGAACAAAATAGTGAGAAAAGGTAGAAATGCCAACTTTACAGCAAGTCACATTACAGATAAAGAAAAGCTTTTATATGAAGTTGTATCCACAGTCCCTAGCATAAAATATTAATAGTTCCAGCTATACCACTTTATAACTGAGGAGGAAATGTTCTTAGGAGAAGAAAATTTGATTTTAAAAGTCCTGCTGTTCAACTAGTATGTAATATTTTTAATTAAAATTGTTTATCTGTTGGCTAATACATACGAACATTGGTGGTACGTGTTTGATGATTTTATTCAGGTGTGTTATCAGAGTTTAACATAAAGCAGTCTCATATAAAATTGCAAAGGACTACTGTTGAGCTCCTATACTGAGGCATTAAATGACCTTATTTTTAATAACTTAATTACCCTAAAATGATCTTCCTGTTTTTCATGTGCAGAGAACACTAGTTAAATGTTGAATTCATTTGTCCTCTTGTCTTAAAATAGCCTGGGAGGAACTGAACAGAATTGTACTTCCTCTGTCTATATGCTGGAGGTCAGGGACTTTTGTTTCGCACCGGGCACTTCTGCTTTACTCTGCATCACCTCCCTGCAACGTCCGGAAGAGGTGGCAAGCTGCTTTTGACAATGTGAGCCTCACAGTGTTCAATGTGAAAAGGCAGCTGGTTGTGGTCAGATGTGGACAGCAAGTTGTCATTTAGAAAATAGTTCCCAACTAATAGATAAAGTATTTTTAAGCATGCTGGAATGGTTCCACAGCCAAGCTGTTATAAATGAATAGGTCTTTTGTTGTGAGCCTTGATCTCTTCCCTCCTTCTTCCCTTTCTCCCTCCCCTTCACCCTCTTTGTCAGGGTGAGTCAATATCTTTCTAATTGGGTGTCCTTTCTGGATTTTTTTTCCAGGTTTTAGGCATTAAGAAAGTTCAAATCCTTAAACACGTAGCCCTGGTGCCCAGAAACCATTTTTTCCTTTGACAGATTTATTCCTTCAAGAGGTATTCATTTCAGAAGGTTCAACAGTATTGTTATGGGATTTTTTTTTGCTGCACACAGAAAATGTAAAAGGAACTCAGTTGTACTTCAGTGAAACAGCATTATCATCCCAAGAATGAACAAACTGATTTGTTACGTCCTTAACAAGAAACCAGTCAACTTCTAAATAGTGTTGTGGGATTGTTCTGAAACCGTGGCCCAGTATGCTTTCAGAGATAACTACCCTGCTATCTTGGTGGTAGCTCTTATTTTGTCATCACACCCTTCTGAGTGGCTGAGGAAAGTGAAAGTGGGTAAAGCCATGTCAATAATACCACAGGTGTGACAGGCCAAACTTAATGCTGATAGTTTGGCATCTGATAGTTGAAAATCTGGTAATGGTGCCTCCTAATCGAGCCTCCTGACATGGTCCTAGGGAAGAGGATTGATGGGTGTATTTGCCGATTTCCCAAATTCTTATCTTGAGATTTTTAACAAATGGTTGCTTACTGCTTGGAATTTATTGGTGTCTGTTGTCCCAGGATCTCAATTGAATATAATCTTCCCAAGAAACAAGTACTGGCATCTGCATTTCATAGATAATAAAAAGAAGGCATGCAAAGATTAAGTGTTTTGCTTGTAGATACAGTGAAAGTTTGTGGTAGACTTTAGAAGAGAGCTGAGGCTTCCTGCACTAAAAAAACAAACAAACAAACAAACAAAAAAACCAACAGTAAGTGTAGAAGATGCAGAGGAAACTTTGTTTAAAGAAATGCAGCTGGCTCTCAATTTAGATGCACTGAGACTGTTTCAGTTTGAGGCTTAAGCAATTTTTAGAGAAAAAAAAAAGACTCTCTCATCACATTAGAGTGAATTTTTATACATGTATTTGTGAAGAACAGAATGTAATGATTGAACTGGATAAACCATTTATGCATAAGGGCGATATCCTGTATGGACAAAGTCTGATATCTGAGGTAAAGGCAAAACATCTCTTTGCAAAGTAGAATAAGATCTCATGTGTAGATGTGAAGGAATTATTCCACACTTTTATTGCTGCTTCTTGCACTTTTCCCTGAAATACCTGGTGTTGCCGGCTCTTTGAGACAGGCTGTGCTGGAAGAGTTTCTGGAGTAACTCAACATGGCAGTTCCTTGATTGTGGTCTCTCACCATGTGAGACCATGTTTGTAAGGGAGTTATAGAGCATCTCTGAGCAAAGGGAAGTGAAAATCGGTGCGCTCCTGCAACATTGCATTCCTCTGTCTTCCTAACTCCTTATGAAATTACCTATGGTGAAGAAACAAGTCATTGAAATTAAACATCTAGCAACTGTAAATAAAAATACTCATGTATTTTGCAGTGCAGTAATAGTCCGTCTCCAGTCCTTGCTAGAATGCTGTTAAAAAAGACTACTGGGTATGTTCAGAAGTCTGGATTTCATCCCCTTTATCTCTGTAGATCATTGCTAACAGATATGAAGTGAGAAAGTCAGAAAACGGAAGACAGAAAATTTTGGGACAAATGAGGACTTCTTTTTTTTTTCTCCATAGTGGTCAGTGAGAAGGACAAACGTTTTAAATTTCTTTTCTGACTAACAGTTAAGGAAGCACCAGCTTACCACTGCAAGTGGTGTTACCTGCTTTCTGTGTGCTCTACTTGGGCAGACTCTCCAAACCTGCCTGTCCAACTCTCCAGTGTCTTCCTTCCACCTTTCTTCTTCATTTCCGCTAAATGAAAAGAGGGTTGAATTTTATATCATTTGGACTGACACATGCAAGTGCAGAGGAATAGGAGGAAGGAGAACGATGTTCAGAAACATCACTGTCTGTCTGTGGATTGGTTGCTCCAGTGCTGGAAGTCACCATATAACAGCCTAATCTTCTCACATTTAGTAGTTCAGCTGCAGAAGGTGCTACCTCGCTTTTATATGAGTACTAGTGAGGCCTTCTTTGCAAAAAAATAAAATAACAAGCATTGCTGTTTTGTGTAATGCAGACTACTGTATGGTATCTCTGAATGATTTGGGTCTCTTGGTATTCACTGTCTAAACAAATATAGAGTAGTAACGCTGCATTGCCCTTTTACTTGTGACTCATAGCATTAAATGAAAACAAAAATCAAAAACATCCCCCAAATTCTCAACTCATTTTCCTCTTCAAGCTCTTACGAGGGTTTTCCATTAAAACCCCCTTGCTCCTAATTCTGTAGTGGCCTCTTCCTAAGGCTTCATTCCCTACTTCATTTATATTTTTGGAGGTATAAACGAAACAGGCCTGTTCCCATGAGACCAGAGACTTGCTGCCACTTTGGACTTGTTTCCAACATGTACTAACAGACCAGTTTGGCAGATGATAATTGTTACTCATTTACAGTAGCAATATGAAAATGGGTCATAAATCCTAACTCAGATCACGTATGTTTACACTTCAGTCTCAGCCCTCAGTGTCTACACTGGTAACTCCCTCATGCAATTATTTTTCCTTAGTCCTGCTTTTAGGGAGAGGAACACATGCATATAAAGCATATACAGTTCCATATATGTTTTACCTGTACCTGCCCTTCATGGGACATAAGCAAGGGTTCTCAACTGCAATTACATCATAGAATTTCAAACCTTCATTTACCTAGAAAAATATGTGTTCTTAATGTTTTTTTGTTAAATGTGCTTCTCTTACTGGCTGATGGGAAAAATGTCAATGTGGCTGGAATATTCCAGTAATAAATAGTTCTTGTGATTATCAAATGCCTTCGCTCCACTTCAGCATTTAATCAACCTCAAAAGCCATAAATTGCCTCGTATACTCCTCCACTATGAACATTGTCTCTCAATCAAACTGGATTAATAAGTTTAAGAGACATTACCCGTTTATATGTGAATTTTGGTAGGTTGTGAGAATAACGACGGAGATGTACAAGAGATGTAAAGAGCAATGTAAGTTGCAAGTCCATAAGTTAAAGCTTATACAACACGCAGAGAGCAGAAATACGTGATATTAGCAGAGAAAGCTACCAACAGGTTCATCATCATTTATACTTGGCATAATACATTTTTTTACATTCAACATAAAAATGTTGACCTGTTGGAGGGAGTCCAGTGAAGGGTCACAAAGATGATCAGAGGGATGGAGCACCTCTCCTATGAAGACAGGCTGAGAGAGTTGAGTGTGCTCAGTCTGGAGAACAGAAGGCTCCAGGGAGACCTTACAGCAGCTTTCTAGTACCTAAAGGGGGCCTACAGGAGAGATGGGGAGGGACTCTTCATCGGAGAGTGTACTGATAGTAGGAGGGGGTAACAGTTTTAAACTGCGAGAGGGTAGATTTAGATTAGATATTGGGAAGAATTTTTTGACAATGAGGTTGTGAGACACTGGAACAGGTTGTTGAGGAAGTTGTGGATGCCCCATCTCTGGAAGTGTTCAAAGACAGGCTGGACAGGGCTTTGAGCAACCTGATCTAATGGGAGGTATCCCTACCCATGTCAGAGGTGATTGGAACTAGATGATCGCTAAGGTACCTTCCAACTCAAACCATTCTATGATTCTATGTTTACATTATTTCTTGTCCCTAATGGGGCCAAAGAGATGCTTAGACATGTTGATAGGGGTAGCTTTCATTACTGTCTGATACTCAGTGCTGCCTGAATTTTTACTTTGAAAGGGTTTTGTCTCCCAAACCAGAGCTAAAGATTTGTTCCAGAAACTCTTCCCATATTGACTTTATAGTACTGTGAAGGAGATTGCCATTTTTAAAATTTAAATTTACATATCAACTACTGTATATATGTTATTTAATCATAACTTAGAGAAAATAGCACAAATATGCGATTATTGCAGGTGCTGCAAACATTATAGCTGGTAGTTGACCATAAATATCTACTGTACATATACCTTACTAATGTTCCTTAACTGTATTAGGAATTAAAACTTTTAAATACTTGCTTATCCCAAAGTACTAAAACTTAGCTACGTGGGCTATCACAAAGTACGACATAAGCAACCCCGTCTGTGCATGGCAGCAAGTGTGTTTTTATCTTTTGAACCATAAAGTTGTAATGAAAATATTTTATAGTAGGATCCTCTTGGTCCCGGTTCAAGAGCTTCAGGTCTGTCACACTGTGATACAGGCTGTGCTAATCTAAACGTAACATCGACTTGGTGCAGTAGTGTATGTGTCCACAACAGGAAACAAAAAGGCTAGCTTTTGCTAGGGAATTGCAGGTGTAGCCTGCAGTTTGCAAAGATAAGTGAGATATCAGAAACTGAGCAAATTTAGGTCTTCTGATTTTGCACAGAGTATAGCACAAGTAACAACACTACAACTTTTCCAGTCTTAATAGAGCTGGCTGATTCTTTCCTAATAGTGATATTTTATGAGATTGTCTGTGGATTTATAAATAGCCAGAATGTTTTAAAATGAAACCAAAATCCAAAGACCAAAAGGAAGACTTATTAAATAGAAAGAATCTAGCCACAAATTAATGAAATTAAACATCTTTCATACATCAAAAAAATAAATTGTAGTATCGATTAATGCAGTGTGCAGCACAACTCCATCCCATTCCTACCATATTATTGTCACTTCAACCTGAACTTGCAATTTTTACAAGTTTCAGCATTTGTCTTTGGAACTGTCACCTGTCATGCTTAATGAAACTAAGTGACAACTGTATTTCTTCTAGTACATGAATGTAATTACATCTTTTTTAAAACCCACTTCAGGGTTAAAATAAATCATAGAACGTCATTAACTATTGCAAGATAAGAAAGCCAGCTTGTTACTTTTTTTTCTAACATACTGTAGGTTTGCCTTACTGTTACTTTGTCTCCTTTAATAAATATTGATTAGGATTAAATACTTTATAATTTATCTTTTTCCATTCATGAGTTCTAGGCATCCACCTTCACAAATGAGGATAAATGTATAATCTCATGGTCTACTGTAGCATATCCTTTACGCATGCACATTGTGAGTGCAGCTAACTACGGGTGTCTAGACAGATACTTAGACAAACATTAATGTATATGTACAGAAATCCATTGTGTATTCCCAAAAACTTCACTTCATTTACTGAATTCCCAGATTATGTGTTTTCCTGCAAACTTCAGAGCAAATGAAAGCAGTATTTTACAATACCATATCCATGGGTCAAGATTCTGAAGTCATTTGCAGCAATACGAGGCCAAAGTCACTCCATTGTTCCCAACTTCACTCGTTTATGTTGATAAAATGAGATTAAGTGTCTTCTGTTTTATTTTAAAAAACATTATACTGTCTCCTTTGTCACAGGAGCTTGTTGGTGCTATTCACCACTTCTCATTCCATAACAAATCCCATAAAGGTGAACTTAAAGAGTGACAAGATATTGGAAGCTGTGAATGTCATAAGAGAGATTTTTTTTTTGGCATTAAAATGTGAAAAATAGCATACCTTTGTATTTCTGCTTGCCTTCAGGTTGTTTTTTCCCACCTACAGTTTTATAAAGAGAAAATTCAGTGGCTGATAACTTAATTGTTCCTGGAAACTTAAGATTTCTTGTATTAATTCTTCATATATGGCACCAAGTTTTCCCGGTATGACCTGTATAACTTTCACGTTCCTGCAGATTATTTAATTTTTATTTTCATTTTTTTAATCCTTAACATATTTCATCCCATTACAAAGGCAAGCAGAAGGAGATACTTTTTGAATTTAGGCCTTGAGTCATCCTTCACACAGATTCCTAGATGCAAATTGTATTTTTTTCTTCAAGAAAATAAAGCCTTGGTGATGTTACAGTGTTTTGAGAGAGCACTTCAATAACCCTTTTCTAAATTTTATAAAATTTTATAAATTTTATAAAATTCTCTTCCATAATTACACAAAAAAGGTAATACCAGGAGGCAAGATAAAATTCTGGTGAGATGTATTTATTGTTTTGGGCAAAGAGTGTGGTGTGACCTAATCCCAGCCTTAGAATAGACTGATGCTGAGAATGGGCTGGAATGTCCCATGCCTCCACTGTAGTTGACAAGTGCCTGAGAAAAATGGCAGTAGCATTTGTGCTACTCCCTTGATTTAATCCTTAATTATATTTATGACGTAAACTAAAAGTATATCCTTTATCCTGAAAAATAAGTGTCACATCTTCTTGAAGACCACAATAAAAGTGTGCTTCAAGGTTTAACTAGTCTCTGGAAAGTGTTGGGTCAAACTCAGGATTGGTTTACCACTATTTGTATTAAAAATATCAACTTCTTAAAAAAAAGTTATTTTACTAACATAACAAAATTGGGCAAAAATCAGGGAACTGCTCAGAGGTGCTGGACTGGACTAGAACACCAGACTGGAGCACCAGAGATTCTACAGTGAAAGCTCCAATTCCACAATTGCTTAAATTTTACTTGGCTGTAGGTGGTGGCTATCAGAACTTTATGTTTACTACAACAAAGCATATAAAACTGAAAATCAAAATAATTTATTGAGATGTAAACCTCACATTGGACGATCACAGAGAAGTATTGAACTTGGTTTTGTTGATCATTGATGGTCAAGGTAATTTGCAAACAGCTGGCATTTATATCTTGAAACAATCTCTTAGAGAGAGCAGCTTGTATATTAGAATTATAAAGTAATTGAGTGCAAACTATCTTATTTTTATTTACAATCATAAAATAAAGGAAAACATCTCAGACCTCAAAATAACTGCTTCTGTAAGATTACAGGAGCCTTTTTATAGCTCTTCTAATGTAAAACAATGTTAAATAAATTTATACTTTAACATTACGACCTTTACATAATTTTCATTAATGCTTTAAAATGTTTGAAAAAAAAACACAGAAAAAAAGAGAAATGAAGGAATTCGTACAGTGTAATAGGCTTCCTCACTAAACTAAAATGTAACCATTTCTTTTAAAGGGAAAACACTAAAATTCCAGTGACTTTATGTCCACACACACACATGCACTCCTCTCTCTGATATGTGGCAGATACTACACGCCATAATGGGGGAATAGAATTGTGTCCATCATCCCCATATATGTGATCCAAAAGTACTAGCTAAATGGGAGATGTTTTGAATCTAATTTTTGTTTTGTGATTTGATTAATATTTTAGCTGGGGTATCATTCCATTAAGGCATAAATATTTAGTTCTTAAACGGTTGGTAGTTTATACGTGCCATTAATTGCCAGAATACTTGTCTGTGTACTTTTTGGAGTTAAGGTCTCTGCAGTGATGTCAGACCTATAAAATACCTTTTAGTACTGCTTATTAAAATAATACAACTGAAAGTATTTTAAAACTAATAGTCAGTGTGATCACTATGCAGTCCTTGAAGTGGTATAGATAATTTCCTAATTTCTTCTTGTGTCTTTGCAGCTATTCCATCAAGTCTAAAGGATGAGGAAGGGAACCGAGCAAAAGCCAAGTTAGCCTTAGCTTTTCTTTTGCTTTCTGGGGAAAATCCCTGCCCCAAGTGCATAGACACAGAATGACATGAGGCCTGGATTTGTATTACTTTCATTTAGCCAAGCAAGAAACTGAGGCAGAATACCATTTTTCTTTAGTTCCCTGTTTTAGACAAGTAAGTGTGCCTTTTTCTATCTTCACATGCATGAGTTGTTAGGATGCTCATCTGCCAATGCAGAAAAACAATAACTTTTTGATCCAAATAATATTTTCTAATCACGTTATTTTGTAATTTTAGTTCTGTTCATCCTAGAGAATTGTATGTTCTTGGCTAGCACAAAACTCCTTATTTTAAGCAAATATACAAATAAATGAAATCACGATAGTTAAAAATACTAGTAGAACTGACTGAGGTTTATTTTTATGTTTCTTTTTCCTATAACTTGTATTTTACGTGTAATGGCCAAATGAGCATTCGATCCCAAGACCTTAATGCAGTCATTTATATAGATGCCAAAATGAAAAAACAGGAGAATATATTTAGGAAATTAAAGAAAATATTGATTATAATTATCAGCTAGAACAAAGAGGGAAAAAAGACCTCATTAAATATTTTACTTCAAGAAAACTGTAATTCATAGAATTATTGTGGTACTGGGTGTTTTTTTTTCTTTATGAGTTGTAAAGATACAGGTGAGGAATGCCTGGGTAATATGGCACAGTTGTGAGTAAGAAGCATGAGAAAATAACTTTTACTTGTATGTATAGCAATGACTTTTTATCAAAGATTTGATTGCGCATTCAATATTATGGACTCATAATATGCAAATGCGTTCTGCTGCTAATACACATTCACAGCATACATGTTAGTGGTTCCAAAGGAGCTGTTACAATATATGCTCTGAATATGTATTAGGAAAAATACACAATATGTAAGTTGGAGCATTCTATATCATGAAAATATAACACAATATGTACAGTATTTTTAACACTTCATACTGAAGCTCAAAAGGAACAACTGTACTGTGTATTATGAACTCATATTGAAAGAGGCACAAAATTAACTAAATTTTTATAGATCTCTGGATGTGATACCCTGATCTCACATAGGAATATAACATAGTCTTCTGTTCCATTGCATTATTTATTCTATTTGTAAAATACGCTTGTTTTAATGTCTTTCATTTAAACATTTTTCAGAAGGATCGACAGTATTTTTGCAAACGTCATTTGATATTGGCAATTAGTTTGATACTGCTGAGAAAAGGTAATGTAAATTTCATGAATACTCACAACTGTAAGGAATGTGCATAAAATACTAATGTAGAATAATGCTGGGTCCAGATACTGCTTAGGATGCAGAGGCAAAAGGAGCCTTGCTAGCCTAAAGAGCAACAGAAATGTCTGGTTTAGGGTTTTTTTTGCTTGGTATAAATACAGCCTCTAGGATTATTATGACTAAGTGGTTTGGGTACATTCAATATGCTATTCTAAATATACTAAGTCTCTATATAACTTACGTTACAATATTCTGTGTTCAGCCAGCCACACTTTTTAAACAATCTTGCCTTAAACATCCTGTCCTGATAACTCAAAAGATGCTGTTGTCCATCATTTTCCTTTGCTGAGATGACCTTTAATGTCAAGACAAGTTTCAGTTAATCTTGAATGCATTAAAAAATCAGTACAGAGTATGAAACATTTACTTTTGCTGAATTTCAAGTTTCTTCTTCTGGAGTCCTAAATAAATTCTTTTATTAGGGTGCAATATTGACTGCAAAGTGAAAAACTGAATAACTGAAAGGAATGCATGCAAATAAATTAACTGTTGCAATCCAGCACACTTAGTTGCAATGGAATACTGAATATTTCTTCTTGAGTTATTTGTAGGAATATAATGAATTACTAGTTGACATTTTGTTGTGATGAAACGTCATTTTGCATGCCTCAGTATATGATCTGTTACTTTTTCATGTGAGATCTATTACCTGCTTGAGTGAGCTACTTGCTTGAGCTTGCTAAGGAATAGCTGAAACTACCATAAACCATGCCATGTGATGTGTTTTGACCTGAGTAGGATAAAGCTTGTTGAGCTGAATTCATTTTCATGCAACTCCTTGGACTTCATTGGAATTACATCAGAAATAATTAATCACAGACTATTTTATTTTGATTTACTTCATAATTTATCCATTTTAATGAAGTCTTTGCCATCTGTGTTAGAAAATATTTTACAGAAACAGAATGTTTCTTATTCTATTATACTTACTGTAAGTAGAAAAATAAAATGGAGAAAAAATACTTTTTCGTATTTAAAATTCAAGTTTACACTGAGTTTAATTCTCAATTGCCAGTTTGAGCCAGCATAAAGCAGTCATTAAGCCTCATATTCTCTTTCTCCTCATGGTGGAGTCCATCCTGTGGCAGAAAAACATCAAACCAGGGGAAAAATCATTTACGGTAGAAAGACTTCTCCTTGCTCCCAGGGTAATTTACAGCATTACTGGAACCAATTGCTTCTCTAAAAAGAGAATGCATTTCTTTATTCCATTTCTGGTTATGGAAGGAGTTAGAGCTGCATGTCTCTAATTTCATTTTAGGCATCCTACCATTTATTTATTTCTGTGTTTGCGCTCTGTGGAGGTGGACTTCCTTGGACTAGAAGGGGTTGGTTGCCCTGTTAGGACCAGCTGGTCCTAACACCATCAATCTCACAGCACTTCAGTAGTTGTGTTGTATAGAACATAAATCTTTGCCTACAGCACAGCCGCATCCAGCTCTCTTCTGGCACCTGACAACTTACATGGCTTTAAACAGGGTTTTTTCAGAGAAGGGTAATATACACACTAAGCCATGGACACCATGAACCAAAAGTACTCCAAACCAGGCATAATAGTGACCTTCATATTCTTTTTTACTGCACTTTTATGCATACACTGTATGTATTTCCACATATTGATCTAAAATAACCCCAAAACAAACCAAAAATATTTGTAAGTTTCATTTGTGATGCTGTTATTCCGTACTATAATTCTGCTTTAATTTCAAGTCTTTTATTTAGCCCTTTTAACTACAACAGTCTTCCCATTTCACTGTTGCCACACTATGAAATACTTAGGATTCAAATCCTGCCGTGATCCTAATATTGAAAAGATCTATGAAGTTAAGATTAATACATATGTGCTAAAAAAATCATCTTATAAAGTTGAAAATCATGTTCTTAGACACAGCACAAGGATAACGTGAACTCATATGTACTAAGGTACAAGCAGTCGATCACAAAAAAATTGCTAAACATTATTGTCCTTCATTTAAGTGATCCAGAGTGCTAAGAAGGATATGAAAGGCTTCCAGCTTGCTCTGTTGCTGCTGATGGAAGGAAGTCAACATCAGTTAAAGAGAAAGGAGCCTTGAGGAAGGAAAGGTAAGTGTTAGGATGGGGAGAAAATTTGGGTTCCTACACTTGCACTGACACATAAGTAATAGTTATTGATCCCTTCACTGTCTAAGCAGTGATATTTTTGATAAAATATTTTTTTATTTAAAGGTATGCACAGATTTTCTGCGGCATTGTTGAGATGAGCAACCCTAGTATCTGAAACTTCTTCCATAAGAAATTATCTGGTATTCAAAAAAGACTAAAAGTTTGCCTTAGAAAGTTCAAGCTAGAAATATAGCTTGAGGTTTTAATAATGTAAGTACATAACCTTTGCAGCAGTTAATTTTGGAATATTGTGGGTTTATATTAAACAAACAACTTGCGTCTTTCGAAAACACTTTCAGTCTGTGACAATGCAATTTTGGCTGGAGATATGTTTGTGTAGGGGGTCAGACTAGAAAATGGTGATGACCAATTTTGTCCTGAGGACATACAATTATATTCTGCACTATTTACATTTTCAATAGGAATCTGTTTTACTGAAAGATTTTAATAAGGAAAAAAAAAACACAAAACAAAACCAAAACCCAAACCAAAACCAACCATGGAGTTTTGGGATGAGTTTTGGAGGGGTTTTTTGTTGTTTTTTTTTTTTTCCTTCTTTTTTTTTTTCTTTTTTTTCTTTTTTTTTGGCTCTGGGAGGGAGTGTTTTATTTTGTTTTCTTTCAGGAAATATTTACCTGCCTCCCATAAATTATACATGTTGCCTGTTTACAAGTGTTTTGAGCTTCTTTTCACATGCATCCCAAAACTTGCCATTAATGATCTAGACAACCATACCTGAATTTCTTGATCTAGCAATAGAAGAGTATATTGAAATATATATGTGCAACAGCCTACAACTTGGTTGCTGTAGCAAGATACAACACGTCTCATATTTGTAGTCTGCTTGGAAAGTTGCTGATGTCAGTGTCTGAACTGCCCACTTCCTCATAATTTTCAGTAACATTTTAGAATGACACATCTAAAAGGCAAGTAATTAAGCAATTATTTTAGATTAGCTGTGTATTTGTTAGAATGATGTTGTACTATCAGAAAGTGCTATACGTTCGGCTTACGCCAATGATCTTTGCCTGTCTGTGGTATCTCATTAACAGTGACCACATCTGGACCTATCTTTTTACAATCATCATAGTCTTTGGTATGTAATGTAGTATGAGTTGCACAATATTTTCAATGTGTTATTTCAGTGAATTGTGCATTTTGTACATATATATATATATATATACACACACACACAAATGCATCTGTATATACAATTCTATCTTTTTAAAAGTCTCTTTTTGCTTAGGGTTATCTCTCACTGCATCAATTGCCATATGGCACTATCAGCTGAAGATCTTCTTCCATTCCCTTAGTTGCTTTAAACTGTTCATAGGCTGTTACACAGTTGAACCTCGGCAGGGTGAGCTCATCCCATCGTCTTTTTTAAGAAGATAAACTGGACATCATGGAGCTTACCATGTGGGTTTCATAGATAAGGTGAAAAAAAAAATATAAAAATCCCCAAACACCCACCCTGAGTGGTATCTGCTCTTCATAGGCATGTATTATCCAATGAAATATTTAGAAGGTAGGGTGTGGTTGGCTAAATTATTGCTCCTCCCACTGTTCTCTGTTATGTTTCCAGTTTCAGAGGGAAAAACACAAGCTTGCACGTTGAGTATGAGTCATAACCTCTCTTCTGCTACTGACTCACTTGAGAGTTTGAGGTAAGTCATTCTACCTTATGTCTCAACTGCTCTGCCCCCAGGACAAAGAGGAGAGATGGCACTATGGAAAATTATGCAATGTTTTTGTAGATGAAAAGTGTAGATATTGAGACCAGCACCATTATTATGCAGCACAATATTAATTTTGTGTGCCCAAAATGGATTTTTTATGTAGTTTCTTCACCACATAGAATCATTTATAGAATCACATAGCACATTCTTTTTCCATTTTGTCATGAAAATGTTTAAAAAAATATTATGTTGTACCAAAGAACATCTTAGGTTACTGAAATACTTAGAAATGACTGTATTTCTCAGAGGAAAACATATGTACCTTAAATAGCATTTCTTATCAATTGAATCACACTGTTCTCTTTTGCACCATTAATGGCCAGTAATGAAGCTACACAGTGGTGCAAAATTATTGATGCCTTCTGAAACAGGAGGAAGGCCCTAAAGTGTGTGGTGTCTCACAGAGAAGTAGTTTCAACTCAGGTACTTCCACTCCATTCCTGGCTGGTTTGCCAACATTGCAGGGAAATGCTAAGCTTTAAGAACCGCACTTTTAATACCTGTGTGTTTTCTTTAGCACTTATGATACCCAATAAATATCCACCAGTTATCTTCTCTTATGTTAGGATGTAGATAATTTACAATTTGGCTATGTTGTCTTCCCGCTTTTGTTTCCCGAAAGATACCTGGTTGTACATTGTAATGAGATATACCAATAAAACACATTTACTAAACTATAATAGAAATTCTGCTAGTAAGTTTTAAGGAAATTATAGCTCAAACATGACGAGACTTTGTTAGAGAAAGGTGATACACCGTGACAGTGAGAGGAAGGTAAAGCATGTAGCTTATGGACACCAGCACACACATGAGCAATAATTGGAGCACTCGATGATGTGGGCAAGAGCAGAGTAAGACACTGAAGACCAAATCAACCTGTGCCAGGGGAAAGATGTATTTCCCATCTAGAGAAAGCACAGGTAACACTGCTTGGCAGGTGATAGGGGAGGAAGTAGTTTGCTCTCGGGGGTTTTACTCTGGAGAAACCTTTTCCTTCCTACCCTTCGTGTTCCTTTGAGTGCTTTTGCATGCCCGCTTTGAAGTCCTTTATAGACACATCCGTCTGTTAGCAGTTAAGGGCCGGGGTGCGTCCAGGACGGGTCCTGGCGAGGGGTAGGGGCCGGCGGCGCTTCAGGTGCCCGCCTGCCCCGCTCCGCTCCTCTCCTCGGGCGCAACTGGTGGCCGCCGAGCGACAAACCGCAGCCGGCAACTTCTAAACCAGCGGCTGCACCATGAAAAGTGCCCCAGCGCCGCTGCCAAGCGCTGCAGCTGCAAACCCTCTCCAGGCATGAAAGCCTCCCTTTCAGATTTTCCTTTTTTTTTTTTTCTAATTTTTTTTTTTTTCTTTTTTTTTTCTCCTCCCCCCCCACCCCTTCCCTTTTTTCTGCTTGACGGGATTCGGCCTCCCTGGGGGAATTTCCGTGGCTGGAGGCCCGGCTGGGGGCAGCGAGGCGCCCCGCCGGCCCTATCCCAGCCCATCCCATCCCAGCCCATCCCATCGCATCCCATCCCATCCCAGCCGGTGGGCCCGTGGCTG
>VXBW01004906.1:524785-542944 GCA_013400375.1 Thinocorus orbignyianus
ACTCTGTAACACTTTCACTTCCACCTCTTTATTGTTTTAACCAGAAATTCCTGTGCAGAAAACGCCAAAAGAACCCCGAACAAACCCAAACCCAAGTAAAAAAAAAAAGAAGATGCACTGATGTCAGCACTAGTTCTCAGTACTTGAAATACTGCAGTCATTCAGAGGCAGATGCTTCTCCTTAAAAAATGCTTTCTTGTTTCTCAGCTTGGTGTCTGTGTTTAGGAGCTTTTTCCTGTAAAGCTCTCCTTCCAGGTCTCACAGTAAATTGAAAAAGTTTGATCCAGGAGCGTTGTTTAGGTTGGGGGTCTCTTTGCTGTTTTTTTTTTCTTAGATTACTCTGTGATGCTGCAGCCAAAACCAGTTTCTGAGAATATTAACTTGTTTTGTATCAGCTGTTCAAAAGGTTACTT
This sequence comes from Thinocorus orbignyianus, assembly GCA_013400375.1. Lineage (NCBI taxonomy): Eukaryota > Metazoa > Chordata > Aves > Ciconiiformes > Thinocoridae > Thinocorus > Thinocorus orbignyianus. The sequence continues at coordinate 525,199 of VXBW01004906.1, forward strand.
AAAAGTACATTAATATTAATGAGAAATTCTTCAAGTTATGTCATATTGGCATTTGCACAAAATACACTGATCACCTTCGTGTAGGGAAGTCTGACAAGGTGCGTTGCAGCTTATCATCAAAACAGGGAAGTCCATTTACCTCCTGAGTCCTGGTCTGTGAAGATGAGACTTAACAATTTTTTATCATTTACAGCTACAGCTTTGTTTTCCAGAATTCTGACAGGAGTTTAAAAAGTCTCTGAAAAAACAGACAAGTAAGCTTGTTCAAAAACTGTAACTTTATTCATAGCTGGTTAACTGGAGCGGAGCCTGGTGGTAACACAGTTGTGCAACTGTGGATTAAAGATGCAGTCTTGTTTTTGTAACTTGGAAAAATCAATATCTATGTGAAATCAAAGTTGAAGACTTGTTTGAGAAACCAGAAAGTATCCGCAGCTAAGTAAAAAATGTTCTGGCAGGGAGACATATCCAATTGGCTTATCTTATTGTTGGGTTGATTTTTATTTTTTTTTTTGTCCTAGAGAATGACTCATAACTTCTAAACAGTAAAAAATAATAATAATAAAAAGATTAGATACAGCAGATCAAGCATGCAGAACTGAACTGTTAGAATGCGGTTTCTGCCAGAAACATCAGTATCTGTGGCACATGTTTATTTCCCATGTGTTGTTTTTAACTGTCATGTGATCAGGTGGCCACACTGGTTAATTTCTGCATGTAGGCCATACATCGAAGTTACTGAAGTTGTAATTTAGTGAGCTAACTAGCCTGGAAACTGGTCTCATACTTACAGTGCTACTTTAAATTGAGTTTTCACTATGAAATAAAGTCTTCTGTGATTCCATTTTGTAACATTTTCAATACATGCTCTTTTTTTTAATGAAAAGTAGGGAAACAAATAGGGATCTGTCCATGGACAAGTTATGTGTAAAAAATCTGAATGACACAGTAACAGCTCACAGCTGCTGAGGTGGAGGATTATAGAGTTACTTTCTTAGGGATCAGTAAGGTACAAGAAATTGTAATATATAGATTTAGGTTTGTTCACTGGCCACACCTTTCAAGACACACGCTCAGTTTTAAAGCATGTGTATAGTTCACAGAAAGACAAAGCTGTTTTTTTTACAGAATTCATCATTCAAATACATAATTTTTATTCTAATGAACTCAGATTTAAGAATAACTGTGGATATTTGTTGTTTTTTTCTAGCCTAAGTCTGTTGGGGAAATGGGGGTGGAAAGAGGAAGAGGTGAGTTCATAACATTTCCAGTCTATATTCCAGCATTTCTGTTGTCAGCTTTGCAGTGTGTGGTTACAGGGTAAGGTAGTCCAGATATTCCAGGACTGAAGATCTGAGATAATATGCCTGGGACTTTCAGCACCCCTTACTCTTTCTGTACTAGCCCCAGGACATCCAAAAGTACTTTGACTTCTGCAGAATTCAACGATAATTTTAAAACCTGTAGTTGAAATTCGTATTATTTCTGGAAATAAGCTAGAGGTATTTGGAAAAATCTGCAATAATTTGAAATATTTATTGCTTTACTTAGAATCACCTCATCATATTTATGTGATGACTCCATATCTTTACAGTGAGGTACTTGACATCTGTGTCTACCTAGGAAAAAAGATTCCTTAATCACCAAAAAATGGCTTATATTGCATGTGCAATGAAGTATTAAGTACATTCTAGTGAGAAAGTATTTTTGATTGGTAACAGCATACTTTAATATGCTTTCTTAATTTGTTTAACTGGTAGAGATACCTTACATCCTGAGAACAAACATATGTTCTTCTCTTCTGTGGTTCTGTGAGGTATCATCAAAATATCCAGGCCTTCAAAGTACTGCTTTTGCTTGCTATTGTACACATTCAGATGCTGAAGCCAAATTGTCATTTTTCATGGAAGGAAAAGAAACTTCAATTGAATTTTAAAAATTCAGCAAATAGCTATCCCGCAACCTAAATAAAAACCAGACAAAAGGGATAAAGCTTAGACAGATTGCAGGGATAGACATGTTATGGAGATGGTGAAAACTGTGGGTTGAGACATAGTTTGGCCTACAGGTTTGGCATGCTCTAGCTTTCGCAACTTAAAAGAATATCTGTGTGTTACTTTAACCAACAAATCTCCCATCACTGTTTTTCCTTGTTAGTTCTTTTTGAATTAATGCATAAATATTTTTTGAGATAATTGGACTTTACCTCTCCACAATTAGCATGCTATGAGAGAGAGCAAATGAAATCACAGGATCTTCTTTTATGGCAATGTCAATACTTAATTTCAGTCTTCAGACCATCATCTGTACCAATGAAGTCTGCTGTTCTAAGGCACTGAACTACAACATGAAAATGTCGTCTTATTTCTGCAAACTTCTAGTTAATTTTTTCCACATCCTTTCAAAAGTGCAGCTCTACTTGTGAACCCTTGTTCAAAATCCTGGTTGTGCCATCTCTCTTCTCGTGTAGCTCCACAGGCCTTAAAATCAAATTATGACTACTTCTGCCTGTATGCTGTGTAATGTAGACAGTAAGTAGCATCATCTCTATGCTCAAACTACTTCAGTTTGGCTATGATCAAGTGTTTTCTCTGCTGGTAGGTAGCAAAATAATATCCTTAAGCAAGGAACATGACAATTGGTGACCATTACCCTCTCAGCTTTGAGCAAAATGTTTACTGTGTTAGCAGTTATATCGTGATTATTACCTGGACTGCAAGTAGACCTTTTTGTCATTAAATCCTTTGCAATTTAATAAGCCATAGAATACAAAAGAGAAATTCAATGAACTTGGAACTATATTTAGAGAATCAGGCAGCATTTTTCAAAACTGTAGGACTGTTATCTATAAAGTATTTGGAATGCTTTTACCTTTGCTTATAGGCAACTAAGTGTAACCCAAACTATATTTAGCTTTCTCAGTTTAGAAAGGAAGTAGACAAAATAATAATAATGAGAAACGTATAATGAAATTGAGACTGATAACTGCACTTTAACAGAAAGAACTTTATAACCACAGAATTACAGAATCACAGAATTATATGGGATTGGAAGGGACCTCTGGAGATCATCTAGTCCACCCCCCTGCCATAATAACTCTTTAGATGATGGAAAACCACTAGAATTTATTTTCTTCTAATGAGGTGGAGGAGGAGGATGGAGAAGTCTAGTAGAAATATTAAGGGTCAAGTTCTATAAGTGACAGTTATTTCTGGTGCAAATCATGTCACTGTTGCTGGATGGAGATGCAGTCCTGATTTGATGTCTGAAGAAACCATATTCAAGAACTAATACATCCATTTAGAAAAGTTCAGAAAGCACATGCTCCTTTCAAGGATGTGATTTACATCTCTCTATGTTATCTGTGCTTAACTGCTGTCGTCATGAAGACCACTAAAGGAATGTGCTGGCTAGATGAGATGAGGTGACAGAAGACTTACTGGGAGGAATGTTTGGGCATTCTTAAGGCAGCAACGATTGCTATCATGGTAATTATTGCACTTTGCCAGCAGTGCCTCAGTGTTATGAGTAATGGATTTTTAACGGTTAACCAGTATACTCAGATTGCTGAAATTTACCAAATACTTCCTCTATATTTGTGTTCCCACAGCTCTCTGGCAAGAGCTGAGTGTATCTGTATTAATTTGTTTTGTTGCTATCGGTCAGTACTGAGGCATTTATTGAATGTTACTGACTAAAGTACCTAAAACTTTCATAAGCGTCTAACTCTTAGTTTGTCATGAAAATAACTTACGCTTTCAGTTTCATATTCATGCTGTTCCAGTACAGTGATTCATGTCCAAATGGGTGTGATAGGCCTGTATTTTATAGAGTTGATTGTAAAGGTCTTGCATCAAATTTGAAATACTTCTGTTCCGTCTCATAGGCTAATTTTGTATCATAATAGTTCTTCAAAAATTTGATTCTAGGTCTTCAGAAGTTAGACTTCTCTTTGTTTTAAACACTTGTACTTTCCTAATAAGTAGCATCCAGCAATGAGTGTGCTATGCTGGTGTTTTCATTTGAATCAGCAACGCACTTTTGAAGTGAATATCCTGTTGGCTTCTGCTTTGGTTTGCATTGTGGAGTGATCCTGGGGAGTGAGCTGGACCGGATTCCTTTTGGACAACATAATCTGAAAGATGCGCTGCAAGAATGTGCCTAATGCACTCCAGCCACTAATGAGCCTTCAGTCTTTGAGATTAAATCTGAGAGCTAGTCCAAAGTAGAAAGCCCCTGGAACATATTATATATGGAATGTGTCCTTAAAATCAACTCTTTCACTGTATGGGCCCACTGTTATTGGCCCATCCTAGTGCTAATAAAGCCATAGCCACTGGGTATTGCTTAGCACTTATGTGAAACTAGTTTTGTACACGTGAAACATTGTTGAATGAATGACATAAATTTGTAACTGACCACATGACAAATAGTGTGAATATTTGCGAAAAGAAGTTTTCACTTATGCATTTGAACTTTTTCATGCTTTTATTTCTACAGAGTACGTATTCGAATGTTGCTAATAATTTTTAATTTATCATGACTGAAATTTGTCCAGAGCTGTCAAACTTGTAGTATATTCATAGTTGTTCCATAACTTGCACCTGGAAAATTCTGTTTTAGAGCTTTCCAAGAAGTTTAGTTGAATTGCTCTAATTTTAAGACACTGGGTTTTTTTAGTGGCATTTTTGGGGCCATTCAAGGTTGCAATGGAACATTTAAGTGAAAACCACCATAATGAAATGAAAACAAATTATGTATTTTATTTTTAAAACAATTCAACATCTAAATGGAGGCTTTAAAATCCATAATTTGTGAATTATGAGTATTAATTAGATCATACAACCAGTCATTAATGAAATTAGGTCATTTCAGGCAAATCATGAGCTGGAATAGGCATTCTGTTACACAAAGATCACAGCTGAACTTTCTTGTTATGTGAAATGCCTAAAAGTTGATGGGTGTTACAGTTAATGTTTGCATTGTCAAACCTGGTATTTTCGTGGTTCCTTTGTGTTATTGTAGTGAACAGTGGAATTTTCAGTAGGAAATAGCATCCTCAGTGTTCCTTGCCAGCAAACATGTTAATGAACAAAGGAAATGTTAGAAATGCAATGTTTGCCACATGGTTTTCAACCCCTCCCAACTGTGATAAGCTTGAAACGGAGAATCATTTTGTTATCTTTCCTTTTGGAAATGTTCTTCAACTTTTTGTTCCTTGTAGACCTACTTTTGTAGTTGGTTGAGTTTTGGGATTTTGTCACTTTTATAATTGCTCTCTTTGCTTTGAAGGATAAAATTCCATTTGGGATGGTCTGAATTTTGCACATGTGTGTTTAAATCTTCATCTGCTTGTTCGGGGATAACTCAGGCCTTCTGAGGATTCATGTTTACATCTCAGCAGCTGGGTGAAATTTAGATGCTTAAGTCAGCTTTGCCCTGTGCTTCCATCATTTGTCTACCCTTAAAAAGTAAAACTGTTGGGCTGTTCCCATCTTTGCATTTTGGAGGTTGCAATGACTCCACTGCCAGCCTGTTCTCCTTGTCCCGCTCTCTTTGATGAGAATGATGCACTCAGGTTTCCAGAAGCCTTTCCTGACAGTTGCTTTTGCTTTACTTGTTATTTGGTGTGGTCCACCGCTTTGTCAGTAAACAGAAAATGAATGTGCTGTAGCAACAGAACCTTTCACAGTATCCCTGTGTCAATAAACAAACTCAAAACCTGTTTCTCAAGTCCAGTTTGTCATGTTGTTAGTCAAGCATGCTTAGAGTTCACATGCTTGGAAGAAATGACCGAGTCAGTATATGGGCTTATGTGTCATCTAATGAATACAGATCGGCTGCCAATCACACTCTGAGGGCTTGCAACCCACTTAATGTGGGTGCTTGTTTCCATTTTTGTTTCATGTTCAGAGATTTACTATTACACTATACTGATGTATTGACGTATGATGCCATGTCAAGTCTATACTTTGCCAGCATGTTGTAACATCTCCTTATTTAAACCTTAAACTTGCATTAATCTCTGCACAAGTAGAGTTTACATTCAGGATAACACCCAGGGTGCTCTGTGTGGGTGTCATTCCCACGGGGCTTTTGGCTAGAAGCTCTTCAGCCTAGGGACTGACATTCGTTTGGATAGACAGCCACACAGGTTGCTGTAGTAGGTAAAGATTTTGTGACATGACCTAGACTTATTTGCTGTGGCTCTAAAGAGAGATTGGATTTTCATTGCAATGCTGCCAGGCTCTGAACATACCGATTTTTTTCTTCCCATTATTTGAACTGCTAGGAACAGCATCTCTCGTTTTCTTCTTGGCTGCCAGTTGTGGAAGTTAGTCACATGAGGGTGGAAAGGTGTACTAGAGGAAGCAGAAGGTAAAATACTGAGGAAGCATTACATAAAAATTCTTCAGGTTAAGATTGATTAAAATGGAGAAGTGTTATAAATTTATTTGGAGATGCTGTAGAAAAAGACCATGCCTGTCTATGGCCAGATCCATCCATTAGTATTTGCGTGAGCTGTAGACTTAAAACTGCTCTTCTACAAGCATGACACATCAGACAAAATTAAGATCTTTGGGTGGATTCTTACTGGATGTGTAAGAAAGTGTGAATGTGTTATCTTTCATAAACTACTCATCATCCTTCTTAGGCACCTTGCACAAAAATAATGCCATCAACCAACCACAAATTCAAGAGTGTTCTTGAGGCCATATTCATTAATGGTTGATTGTAGTTGTTATGTGGCAGTTGCATATCTAGAATTTAAAAAAAAAAAATAAATAAAAATGAACCCATCATAACCTGTTTGTTATAAGGGAATAATCAAGAAATATCCTTATGCTAAAACTGAGACCCACCTTCAAGAAAAAACAAATAAATTAATCAGGAAAGCAGTGTTTGTCTATTTTCAGTGTTAGGATGCATCAGAAGTGATATATATATAAAAAAAATCTTAGCTTAAGGTCTACTTTTTCTAAAGCCCTTTTGTACTAAATCGGGCTGGAATGGAGTTAACTTTCTTCATGGCAGCCCCTGTGTTTGGTATTTGTGGCTACAATAAGGCTGATGGCACACCAGTGGTTTGGCTGTTGAGCAGCACTTGCACAGCACCGAGGTTTTATCTTTTCCCACTCTGCTCCCCCAGTGAGGGGGCTGAGGATGGGCAAGGGGTTGGGAGTGGACACAACCCAGCTAGCTAGCTCAGGTTGACCAGAGAGATGTCCCATATTATGTAATGGCATACTCAGCAGTAAAAACTGAGAGGAGGAGGTTTTGAGGGAGGTAACCATTGCTGGGAAACTGGTTTGGGCATCTGCCTGCTGGTGGGAGGTGGCAAGTGATTGTCTTTCCATCCCTTGTTTTGCTTTTTCTTCCTATTCCTTTCATGTATTAAAGTATATCTTGACCCACAAGTTTCCTCACTTGTGCTCTTTCTGTTCTTTCCTCCTGTCCCGCTGGGGGCCGGGGTGGGAAGGAGCAGCCATGTGGTCCTTGGCTGCTGCTCAGATTCAGCCCACCACACCCACAGAGCAGCATCTGCCAGGAGATCAGCTGCTCCGGTGGGTCATTCTGAAGTACAAAATAAGCTATCAGATCATTGTTTAATGTTGCTGGTGTAGGTTTCTGATAGGAACTTTCATGGGGAAGTCTTCATGTGAATCCAAAAGATCAAAGAACAGGTACTCAGTTAATGTTGTTGTAAATTTCCTGTCAAAATTGTTTGGTGTTTTAATTGCCACATTGGGTTGGGTTTTTATTACTTTTTAATGGTGCCTCTCCTCTTAATTCTTTCTTGTTAACTCTTAATATTGTTTACATGCTTTTGGCTGGCTGATTACCATATCTAGCTAGAATAATAAAAATAGACATGAAATATACACTTACAACCTATACAGTTAAAAACAAGAAAAAGAAAAAAGATACTGAACAGGAAACAAGCAGAGGAGTGAAAACTGAATCCCTATGAATTATGATGACTGATTGTATTCTGCACTCCTCCAAATTTATTAGATAAAAGTATAATCTAGCACACTGAGAGCCCCATAATATTATCATTTATGTTTCTGTAGAACCATTGATTGTTTACTACATGAAATAGTGGGACTCTGTGACGTCATATGCTATACAAAAAAACTGTATACAGTAACTCTCCCTCTCCAGTTTTGTACTACCACTGCGGGGTAGTTATTGTTGTAATCATGGTGGTGTTACTGCAGTAAAATAATTTAAGAGAAAAATCTCTTAAAATAGCTCATATAAGCTTCCGCTACATAGAAAGCAGGGTATACTGTGCTTGCATTTCTTTTACAGTAGCTGTCTCCAGGATGCTACTTGTTTTCACTCAGTCTATTTCAGGGTACTTTTCAAACACATTTGCTCCTACATACCTGACTGCACATGCAAAATCATCATACTTCAGTACAATCAGAGTTGTATCTTACAGATATCAGGTAGAAATAGTTTGTATCTAGTATCTGTCAAAGAGGTTGAAAAAATCTGGGTATTTTTTGGCTAGGATGAGTATCTAGGTGAGATTAGGTCATCGGGGCAAGATGCAAAACTCATTGAAGTCAATGGGTATCTTCCCAGTCACTTTAGTAGCTTTACCCAGTGAAACACTTCGTCTCAGGATGGGCTTGAGGAAATATTGACAGTTTGTTGAAGAAATGGTGATGGGAGGGAGGGCTGAGAGAGAAGTACCATGGAGGTGGCTGGGTCAGACATTTCAGAGGTGGAAATTAATAGAAGAGGAGCAGCAGTGCTTGAAGGCACATGCTGCTATACATACAATATAGCATATATTATTTTGAGTGATGTTCAGTGCCTCAGTTTAATAGGGTGGATAACAAAGGCAGAAAGTTAGGATTTAAAATCAAACTGCTGTTCATTACATAAAGAAACTAGCCTTTAATACGTCACGGTAGCAATAAGTGATTTTTCTGTCTCTCAGGACTGGACTCATTGCTCTACCAGAGGATATGGTATCATTACATTGTGATAAGTGGTTTATAAACATGTTCTTTCTGAAACAAATAAATAGAGCTAGCAGATTTATTTAGATTTACTATAAATATTAAATAGTGTACGTATACTCAAAAAAATACTCAAGACTAAAAATATTTAGCGTTTCACAGATCCCTCCAGTGCGTGATATAAACTGATAATCTGTCACTGTGAATAATGAACAAAGTAATTCCAGATTTGGAAATGTTTCCTTGAATGCCAGTAGGAAAAACCTGTAGCAATCAAGAACAGAAAGACTTTTGTGTGTGAATTTAACTATTAAAACATTAATGACAGTGAAAACGAAAGCTGTCACCTTGGTTTGAGAAAATGCAGGTCTGCGTGTGTTAACTGGCAAAATCATCAAAACGAGATCTGATATCTTGTGAATTAACCTTACCATGGAAATTTCCCTGCATCTCGTGTGTGTTTGGAGAGAAGAAATAGTTTTTCCTTTCATCATAGGCTGAACTTTTACTCAGGAGTGGCTTTTAAAAGGTTATTTTTTTTCAATAAAAAATAGTTAATTATTTTATTATAAATTTTCTGCATTTCTAGTCAGTTTTGAAGTTTCAATGAAATTTGTCTTTAATTATATGTTCAATTGTAAATAATAGAGAACAGATATTTGTGGAATTTTTGTGGCTTTTATATGCCAAAGCCACACATATGTGGGCAAAAAAAGATGGGTTTTTTTTGTGTGACAAAGCAATTCAAATTTTTATCTGAAAATTTTGTGAAAGATAAGTAAATATAAACAAGCTCAACCATAAATTGTTGTTACAAAAGCTGCTAAGTATTATTTTGCATGATTACGTACAATATGTCTAAAAGACACTCTTAAAGAGCAATTATTTTGATATGGACAAGAAAACAAATTAAAAACTAACTTTATTAGGAATTATTTCTAAGAAAAGTACATGAGATGCTAAGACACGTTATATTTTCTGCTCTCTTGTTTTTTAATTTTCAAATGTGAGTTTTCCTCACATAGAGGAAAAATACCACCTAAACTAATATCTTAACATTTCTTTTGACTTAGAAAAAGCTGACCGAGAGAATACTGCGTCAGGAGATAAAGACATAAAACAACCTTCTAGTAACCAAAGTATACAACCAGAGATACAAGACCAGTCTGTCTGGGGAAATCGCACTGATGGTGACCTCATCAGAAGTAAGTGTTTCCAGAACAAATTGCTGCAATTTAGGCTTGCTTTCGCTGTGTAACGGGATACTGCCTGTTGACTCAGTTAAATGTGTGTCAAATGAAATTGTGTTGCAACTATAATGCACATTTACTGACTTTATTTCCCAGAATGACTCCCGTCAGCCTGCATAAGCAACAAATTCAAAGAAAGGCGTGATTTGAGTGGTGCAGTGTAACGGACTTCTCTAGCATCTACATTTTCAAGCCTTAATGTTATATTCTCCTCTTGTCATTTGTAATGGAATCTGTATATTTAGCAGGCACTCAAGCTGCAGAACACAACTGTGCTAGGTATCATTGCCCTTAATTTCTAAGGTTGTACTTTTAAGTGGCAGAGTGAACTACGTGGAGAACAGTTGCTTCCAGACGCACTGAGTACTGGTCAGGTGTAAGTATAAGGAGTTTTGAATCCGAAAGTAGTTATTCCTTGCAAAACTAGAATTTTTAGACCTGTGCTATGGAACTGCAGGGTTTTTAAATTGTTTTTTACAAGTCCACATTCCTAGTGTATGTCTTGGATGCTTTAGAACATAAAAAGGTATGCAAGATTGTTCTCATTTTTCTGCCTTGAATTGAAGATCATATGCTGTCCAAAAGATCATCAACAATTGCACCCTCCTGAGGCAAAAATATTTCTGTCAACTGCCAGAGCTAATACTACTTTAAAATTCTGTGAATGCTTGAATGCTAGTTGCTCAAGGGAGGGGCAGCATGAGAAACTGTTCCTTAATTATAGGGTGTATTCAGAAAGCAAATGGACTGAATGCTGAGCCCATCTCCAGGTCTCTGAGATTGTTTTCTGACCACACGCTTCAGGATCGTTCTTTACACTGCACACACACTACACTGTACACAGTGGGGTAAATTCATATTTCTGAACTTGTGGTTGTCATAACTGGTGATTTTCTTTGGAATTATATAGGGTTTTTGGTTGTTTTGTTGTTTGTTTTTGTTTTTGCTTTTTAAATCTTATCTATACAATCAACATCTGAACTTCTTATTAGGATTTGAAGTTCTTTTCAAATCTGAGCTAATCCTTTTTTTCTAAATAATGAATCCCAGTAAATACTTCTACCCTTAATGTATTGAATAGTTATTTAGATCTTTTACTGAAAACTGGGAATTTAGTATGTCAGATATTTATCTCACAATTTGAAAATAGTTCTTAAAGGGCTATTAAGAGGGAGAACAGTTTGAGAGTTTATTTAATCCCAAAAGATAATTATTTTAGACCTAACTGTCCCTGGACAAGCAGTTGCTTTGTGTTTGTGTTAAGGACACGGGAAGGTGCTGTGCTTTTGGAGTGGCATCTTTCCCATTCCCTCTTCCTAGAGGCTTCATTATTCCCAGACCCATGGGAAAACAGATTTATTTTGTAGAAGTTAGTAGCGTGCCTGAACCGTGGAGGAAAGGACGAAAGACAGTAGGGTGGTGCCGTGTTTCCTCTAGTCTGTTCACCACAATGATGTACTGTAGTGGCTGCACTGGGAAGTGGCAGAGGAAAAGATAATTTTTTTCAACGTATAGCAGAAATTGATGCAGATTGTGCAAGTCACTGGTAAAGTGACTTGACAGTTATATGCAGTTATGTCTCTGTGATGGGAGGGTTATCTGCTCCTGGATTTAAAAAGTAACAGGAAAAAGGGCAAAAGCAGGATAAAGCTTGTAGATACAATGTACTGCTCCAGTGTACCTAACTGTGTTCCTCCTGGAGTCACAAGTAGTTTTACCTTTTACTTTGTGAAAAGCAAGTTTAGGTGAAAGCTGGAAGTTTCTAAAACTCTTAGTCTTCATAACTGAGTTACATGTAGTGGCTTTGAGGCATGTTTGAGTAGCTGCTCTGATGCAGTCTTCTCTTTGTTTAAAATTAATGGGCTTTTTTAACCATTAATGTTAAAGTCCTCTACATGGAAGAAACAAAAATGATGAAATTAAGGCAGCTTCTTTCCTGCTTTTTTTTTTTTGGACTCTGGCTGTGAGTAGGAAAGTCTGTTTTGCTTAAATAAATGGGGAACAGTGTTTGACTCAATTGCATGTACTTCTTGCAACTTGCAGAAGTTTTACAAGTTGATTTACTTAGTAACTAAAGTTTGTAAACTAGGAAAAGTAGAGCAAAAAGAAGCTTTTTTATCACAAACATCACTTAGGTATTTCATCTTAAATAACAGGTCTTGTAGCTCAGAATGGCTATGATTTGACCAGACTTGTTAACCCACTAGACTAAAGTTTGCAGAGTACTGCATATTGAAAGAAGCTCAGGGTTAGAAATAAACAGTTTTGATCATTACTGTCTACTTTAAAGCTATTCCTTTAAATTGTTTTTGGCAGGGAATTCTTCAGTTTTCTCAGGTATTAACAACTATTCACCACTATCCTAATGACTCATTTTCTTTTTTCCCCATACAGATTGTTTTCCACCCCCACAGTTGATACATACTCCATTTGTGATAGCCTTAGTTCTCACTTTATAAATGTTTCCAGCGTTTAATTTCCAAGGTTTTCCTTGTTTGCAGCTGTTTTATCCTGCTGTTATATGGAAGTAGATTAATCAGCCAGTTTTATTGGCACACCAACAATGAAGTCCAGTGTTAGAGACTCTGTAATGACTTCATTATGTATGATTTCTCATTTGCACTTGTGAACTCAGTTTACCAGGCAACATCAATAAACGAAAATGCTGCCCTTGTTTTCCAGAGTAAGATGTTTTTAGTTCACCTTGCCCTGCCCTTGCAGTTCTTTCCCCAAGCCTCCGTTTTTTAATCTCTAGATGTTTTCCCCAGATCAGCCCTTTCCCCCCATCCTTTGGAGCATCCTTTCCCCTTCCCCTTGGCCCCGGGTAAATTCATACATGAATATCTTAGGTAAATGGATAATCTTATGGGAAGTTTCATCCAAGGAGTTAATCACTTTTGAAGAGAGCTTGAGAGTGAAAAGGTTACTGTATACTGGCATACAAACAGGGAAGGGCTAAATAAGAAGAAAATGGCTATATTGCCTTTCTATATTAATTGTTAATGCACTTGCATAACTGTTACTGGAATACTGTGTGCAGTTGGAGAAGGGTCAGGGGAGAACCACAAATATCTCAGGAATGACTGGAGTAGTTGAAAACATGCCTTATTGTGAAAAAAACCTCCCGGAGTTCAATCTGTTTAGTGTTAAGGAGGATAAAGGGGGGCTTGCCGAGTCTGTAAGAAGTATGATACCACAATGACCAGAGGTTTGGTGAGACAGTTCTTCAACTGTAGCAGACAAGGGGAGAACTAGATGTAACGTCTGGAAGTTTAGTGGAGTATTTGAGAAGAGGAAGAACTGCCAAATATTTGGTGTTTTTCAGTGTGTTAAATCAGTCTTCCTTTTCACAAAGAGGCCATTGCTATCCATATCCTCAATTTTAGAACCTGAGTAAGGGACTGTCTCTTTTCCATGGTGTTTTCCCCAGATTGCAATAACCTTAGATTTTTCATCTCTGGTATTCTTCAGGGCAATGTTGAGACCTATTCTTTTCCCTTCACAAATGCACACATATTTTGCATTTTATTTCAGGCTGTAGAGGTTCTGCCTTTCAAAAAAGCTTAGCCGTAGAATAGCTCCATCTGCTCGTCCTTCTTCTTCAGAAGTGCGTTTTAAGTATCTGCTAACACCTTCTGCTTATTTTCATTGTATGATCTGGGGGTCTGCAATGGAGATGTTCTGCTTCTGTTATCACTCACCTTTGGCAAGTGAGGAAGAGTGGATGTTAAAATGTGCAGCAGGGTAATCTGTGGTTATAGTAATGAAGTTTTAGGAGTTTTTGCTACTCCACATTACCACAACGTCTTGTTTTGTTCTTTGAGAAAAGGGAATGGGGGACACCCCTTCCCTTTAAAAAGAATTTTTAAAAAGGCTATAAAGGTGGATTTAAGGATATTTAGGTAGAATTTTTACAGAGGGTATGAGGTTATCATCCATGTATGCTGTTATGTAGAGGAAGGAATGTTTAGGAGAGAAGAAAATGCCAGTCTTGAACGCTATTTGCTTGTGAAGATTTAATCTCTTTTCTAGTTCCCAAGCAGGACCTTAGCTATGTGATATTTAAGAAAACAAAAAACATCTACCATAGATTCAAATTGTCATGAATAATTGATTAATAATAATCCAATTCTCAAGATTAAATACCTAAAATATGCCCATGTTTTACAGATAGAAAGGTCATTGCTATCCATCATTTCCTAGCTTCAATTGCCTCTTTCTCCTCCATGAAACACCCTCCTGATAGGAGTGGCTCTTCAGAGAAAGGGCTGCTTCGTTTGTCTCTGTAGGGATTAAAAAATTTTACATGTTCTTGTGCCCACTATTTTATTTACTACTTTCTTCTTTTCTGCAATGTTTTTAATTGAAATACACAACCTAGATATTTTTATCTTTTTGTTTTCTTTTTTTATATGTTGATGTTTTTACTTTACATGACTATTTATTTAATTTTAATGTCTGGAGATTCCCTCTTCCTTCTGGCTAAGTGAGTAGTTTTCATAGTTTAAATTATGCAATTTGGGTTTGGGATTTTTTACCCCAATGAGAAGATAGTCAGCTGTTAGAACAGTTCCTTTTTTTTGGTATTAAATCCAAATATCTTTTATTGGCTAGTTTATGGTGCACAGTCATCTTACAATTATTGTGATTTCAGATGACCACGTTTATTCTGCCTAACAAACAGTGCAAAATGTTTGAGATACTTTCTAGCTTTGAAGAGAACCATTTATGAGATACTGTATTCTTGCAGCATAACTAGGCATGTGAGTAGAGATCAGAATTGTGCAGAATAGATTAATGGAAATTATTCAAAATATATTGCTAAGTCTGAAAAATATATCCTTTTAGTTAAAGTAGTGATTTAAGTGCAATGTCCCAAATACACTAAGGTACAAAAAAAGCATAAGCCTATGAACAAACAAAACTTTAATCAGTTTAGTGCTTAAATACAGGAATGCAGCATTTGATATTTAGATCCTTCCTTAAAAAAAAGAAAAATCTTTGAGGAATCTGGTCCATAGACGTAATGGAGGTGTGAGAACTCCTCTCCCAGAGATATTTTCTAATCTTTCCCTAGCCTGTATTCCATCTCTTTCTCTCCCCAACCTGGCAAATCTCTTACCACTTCTGTTCGAAAAGTCCTCAAAACCTCCTCTCGTGCCTATTGAGGAACCTGAGGGGTTTTTAACTTCTTCCTGACCACCTCTAAGATGGCTGACAACACATGCATTTTTGAAAACATTCTTTAAAAATATTGTGCATCAGCTAGTTCCCTTAGCACAACACAGGAGGTAAAATGTAATTTATTATCATGGTTTTGTAATGGCTTTGGCTGGGAAAGGTTTAATTTTCTTCATAGCTACCTACTGAGTTTACATCATGGCAAGTTTTCAAGCGCTAAATAGTGAAATATGACTTTGATTATAGGAACTGGAAGATACTATCTGAATATGTTGTACAGCATGTTTGGAGTATTCATGCCAGTCAAGATAAAGCATCTCATAAAGATGGTAGTGAAAATTATGCTCTGTAACAAAATTTTGAAATTTAGTTGGTTTGGTGGCAGGTCAGTTTGTTGTGCATCAGAAGTATTAGAACCCATGGATTTACTCCTACTGCTGATGCACCCATTGAAGCTGAGGAGAAGAATGAATAACAGTGCTCTTGCAGTAGGCTGAGCACATACAAATGAGAAATTGGAAACCAGTGCTATGAAGATACCAAGAGACCAAACATTTTCAGTATTCCAAATAAACTAATTGAAGTTTGCAGCTGGTGCACACAGATGCAACTGGAGCTCATGTTTGCTACTGTTCACCTGAGTCTTGATGACTCAGCTGGGGTTGTTTAGATTTCCTTCCTGCTTTTTTTAATGGATAAAGATGATGCACTCTTTTTAGTGTCTACCTGGAAGACTTTTTAAACAGTTAGGGCTTTTCTTGCAGAAACTATATCCATCTTCTCACCTTTTTGATTTCCTATAAGAATTTCTGGAATCAAACCTCTCAGCTGAGACAATTTTACATCCAGGGAATTTCACAGCTCATTGTTGCATAACCATGGGTTTTTCATTTAATTTTCTTTTCACCCTCTCCTGGGCAGAGAGGCATTTTCACATCTAGCTGTTAACAGTTACAGTCTGTAGAGTTTAGGACTGGGCCTTCAGTGTTTACAGAAGTCACTGGTGGAAGGACCCCAGTGTTGTTGAACTTAGCAGTCCCTTTCCTGTAAATAGAGCTGCTGTGGGGCACAGATGTTTTATGTGTAGCCTTTCCCCTTCAACTCTAGGTTGAATGTTTTGAAGGAATGGAGTTCATGATGGACTGCGATAGGTGAAGAATTTCTATACCCTGTGGTGACTCCACGTGAAGAAATAAGGTTCTTGCTGTTGTTGATCCATTTACAGAACAGTAGTCAAGCTTCAGTGAGAACCTTAAACTGCACCAGATGACCACAAGATAGATGCATGTATTCTGCATATCACTAGTAGCCAGAATTACCTGGAGCCTTTCATTTTTTGTTTTACCTTACTTCCGACTCTCAGAACATCATCTGAATTCATGTTCTGAGGCTGGAGAAGTTTGGATGGCACTAATCATCAGTACCAGACAAAGGTGAAAGTCTTCAAGTAACGTGAAGATTACTGTGCTTGCTGTGTTTGAGCCTGAAGTAAATTGTATCTTAATTTCAGAATATTTTCCTTTGTTGTGTTGGTACTTTCTCAGAATTAATGCGCTGTTATGCCTAGATGGGAAAGAATATTTATACCCTTTGCCTGATTGGTTCCTCATATAGAATAAAAAGTATAATATATTTGTAGTGGTTCCTTAAAGAGGTAGAGTAGTAAAATTCTAACTGCATTCTATGTGAAATATTATACTATAAAACCAATGAGTCAGTGTGGTTTCAGGCTGCTATTTTCAGCACTAACGGTATTCAGTTAGCCATTTTTAGCAAAGAAAACACCAAATTACAAAGTGCATGAAAATGCCATCATACAAGTTGTACTTTTAGGAACCTGTTTTCTGGCAAAAATGTTTTGAACTTAAATTTAAACCATGGCAAAAATTAGTATAGTTTTTCTCTTCTTAAATGTTATGTTTGCTGTCATGTGTGGAATGCCTGGAGTAAATTTATACAGCTGAAAAGTAGTACTTTATATTTTGCATACATCAAAATATTTAAATTAATTCTTCAAAATGTAGGGAGCCAAAATAGTTTTCAATCTTTTTAATTTTGTTTTTACTGTCAAAAAAAGTGAAAGATGAAGAGAGATTCATGGTCACAGCAGACGGTTTAGCTAAGTAATTATGGTTAAACATTTTTCTTCTTTAAATAGCTATCTAAAGACAAAAAGGGTCAGACTACTAGTCGTGCTGCATTCAGTTAGTATCTTCAGTGTAAAAGTACCCACAAGTACCTTTCCCTGAAGGTATTTTTGGAAAGGACATGGAAAACCAGGAGTCTGTGACCTATTTGCATGTTGTTGTGGTGGTGGCTTTTCTTTAAAAAAAAAAA
>VXBW01004906.1:542971-580611 GCA_013400375.1 Thinocorus orbignyianus
CTTCACGAGCCAAACCCAAAGAATCCCTTTGAAAAACATTCAGACGTCAAACAGGTGTGGTCAGTCGGGCTATTTCTAATACTAGTTTTGCTAACTCATATACTGATGAGGTAGGCCTCCAGAAATATTGAGGCTTGATTTAAGAGAATGATGAATTATTTGCCACCTGAGCCTTAACTATTTTTAAATGAAATGTAGTGTTCTGGCATATGAGAAACATGTTTTTGTATGGTCTTGAAATCTGTGACCATGAAATGCAAACCCATGGCATTCTAACAGAACAGCATTTGCACTGAGTTTTGTCTTGACCCATGAAAATTACAGGTTTAAATTGTACTTTTAAACATGCTTCCCTCAAATTCTATACAATATCTCAATTATCATGTCTTAGTTTTCATCTGAGGCTATAAATATTAGAAAAAGTTTAGAGAAAACTGTAAGATTTAGCAGTGCTAATGTTAGTTACAGCAGAATTTCAGCTAAGAGACTCTTGCCTGTTGCAGAGGTACCTCAACCTTAAGTGAGTTTTATTGATTTACAGCTCAGACTTAAGGTTGTATAATGTTTGCATAAAATGTTACAAAGTTTACTTTTGAGACAAGTCAAGTGAGCAAACTGTTAGGCAAGCCTATAAAATATGTGGCCTATGAGTCAGATTTGACCTTCAGGGCAAGTTTTTGCCCCTGAGAGACAGCACAGGCCTTTTGCCCATTCCTTGGTGGAGCAGGAGCAAGCTTGCCTTCAAGTGTGGGCAGCTCTGAAAATCATCTTTCTCCAAAAATAAAACATCTTAGCCAGTTAAAGGCATGCACCTTTTCCCATCTCCTTTCTTTATGAGGACAGATGCATATTTTAACTTACAACTTTAAAAATGCAGTTGAAATAAAATTCATATTTTAACAGAAAGGCAGTGAAAGATTATTATGCTGATCAAAATTGGCCATAAGAGCAGTGTCAAACCCCAGTGAACATCTTTTAGGTCTGCACAATTCAGAAATATAGATTAGTGAACAATAATCTTTTCGCTTGAATTTCAAAATTAAGGAAACATTATGTTTTGGTGAGAAGATTTGAGGTCAGCTTTCCTGGAAAGGTTTGTCTTGGTGATCAAACTGAGTTTTTTACAGGGGTAATATAAAAAAAATTTGGGTGGTGAGGCAGAATACAAAGCTAACTTTGGGCAATGCACATGTGGTTTTCATATCTGCAATTTTATTAAATTACACCAGCTCATTTATCAGTTTAGTATTTCCTAGCTCACTTTGCAATTGGTAATTTTGAAAGAAAGGGTATGAATTAGTGGTGTGGTAGAAAGAGAAGTGGTGGCCATCACGGTGGCGTCAAAGTTACAAAAGTGCTTAAGGTTTGTTCCAGTTCTTATTAGATTGTTCTGTATCCTGTTTCCCATATTTATTTTATATATAGAGAAAACACTGACCCATCCCTATTATATTACTGTCTCCAAGCCATTTTTCTCTTTTCTGTTTGCATAATTTTCTCTGTTCCTCCCTTTCCCTCTTTTCATTGTTTGTTTGAACAGTCCTTTTTCCTATAAGCAATGATAAGAAGGTTGTGCTTAGAGGCTGACTGGAAATGTTTTTACAGTGCTTCAGTAAAGGCCTGTTCTCTTCAGCTTCTATGTGTTAACATCAACATTTAAGCTATTTTGTAAGTAGCAGTGAATCTACTTATTAGAATGAGTATTTTGACAATTGGAGAATAAAGAGTAAATTAAACATTATGAAAAGATACTGTGAATTCAGAAAAAAGAAACCCAACCAAACAAAACCAAACCACTGTTAAATATTACAACAAACAAAAAATCTCAGCTTCTGGATTCATGTGATTATATTAAATTAAAATTTTCATAAAATAAACAAAACATTAACTTGGTCTTAATCTGCTGTTTCTGACAAAAGCTGAAAGTTAAAGAATCAAAACTGAGAATGCCAATAAAAAGGGTGTCTTTAAAAATAAAATATTGATGATTTCTACGTAGTTTGGCGTGGCAGTGCCACACTGCACAGAATCAAAGAATTTTATCTAAATTAGCAATAACACTAATTAAACACATGGTGGTGGGGAGATGTTCCCATTGTGAGTTGTTAATTCCAGAAGCCTAAAATGATATGGGACAATACCATTTAGCTAGTTATGCTGAAGGAAGAGTGAAGAAAAAGGTACTGGAATTATGTCCAAGTGGCAGGCCTACGGCAGCAGTACAAATAAAATGGTAGATGGCATGAATCTTTAGGAGAGTGCGTAAGGATGTATGAAAACCAGGGCAGTTCTGTTCTTTTGGCAGTTGTCTGAATGGTTTCTTCAAAGCTTTTCACTTCGGGGCCAAGAAATGCGAGAAGGGCGACTGAGATGTTTCCCAAGCACAGCACAGCTGCTCAGCACAGAGGGATGGAGGCAGGAGTTTGGCTCACCCACCATCAGCCTGGCTGAGCTGCTGTAGCTGATGATTACAGGAATGTTTTTGTGGGGCTGAAGGCTTCTACAAGTGCCAAAGGAAGGTTGTTTGCATGTGATACAGTTGCTGTCTTTGCTGTGAGACAAGGGTTGCTGCTGTATGTTGGATCTTTTTGGGTAAGAGGAGGTTGCTGCCTCAGCTGTAACTTTTCATAGCTCTCGAATTGTGAAAGCACACACACACACACAAAAAGTATAAAATGTGACTGTAAATTCTAATGCTTTCACTTAAAATGCTGTTTCTGTTCTGTGAAATCCTTCAGTTTATTTGCAAAACCTTGTAACAAAATGTTTTAAAATGCAAAAATGGATACTGCAGTATTGTGAATAATGACATAGCACAGATTTCACTGCTGTACCTGCACTCCATTTAAAAAAAAAAGTAATTGTGATTAGTGTACAGAGGGATTTTCTTTTTCTCTGTAAAGAAAGGGAAATATGTCTTCTAAATGAGAAAAAACAAAAAAGATCCCTGTTGCAAGAAGCATTGATTCAAAGCATGGACCTTGTCCAAATTTAAATGCTGCTTAGAAGTATTATTAAACAAAAGGTGAACTAAATAAACTTCAGTGGGCCAAATTACATAGTTTTATAAGTTGAAAGAATTTTTTTTTTTTTTAATAGAGAATGAAAATGGTTCCGCATTTAATGCTGAATGCTTTTAAACATGTTGAAATAAGAATGCTCCCATTCTGTAAGTCAGAGATAAAAACCAGTCGTCTGCTGCTATTCAGTCAGTTCTGCAGTATAAGGACTTGCAGGTGCTACTGGCCTCTATTACGTTGAAATCGTTTGGGCACAATAATTTCATAGAGATTTATATCGTGTTTCATGAAGAGTGGAGAATCAAAATTTTAGCTCATTGTGGGATGAAAGAGAAAGGTTTTACAGGTAATTTCAATTTACATGTTTCTTCAGATAATCTGGTGCTTTGTTCTTCATGTTAATGCGTTTGTTTCTCTGAATTTTTGTGATTGTAGCTGTTAGTCACTGATGTGGCGATGTATTTTTCTAGCAGGACAGATTTGTAACTGTGTGGTTCAGATATCAGAGCTTTCTGGTGAATTGTTTGAGCAGCTTATGCTTTGCTTCCTTTCAGGAAACTGTGTGCATCGTTTTTACAGGAAGTTTGGTCTTCAACAGGCACGGTCAGCAATCTGACTTTCGCACTTTTCTAAGGGATGTGTGCGTGAGCAGCAGGCAAAAACTTATTTAGCATACTTTTTTTAACTATAATGAATTCATGTAATGGAGGTCCTGTATGAAAGCTAGGCCAGGATGGGTGGGTTTGTCCAGCTGAGTCAGAAAGAGGACTTCCTAGATTATTTTGGTAGAATACAGTAAATAAGAAGTGAGTAAAAAACGTTTTCCTGTGTGCTAAGTATTGGTGACAATGATTACGTGTTAAGCACATTCAACTTTGAATTGAACACAGATAACTCTTAAGTTGATAAATACTTGCATTCTAAAATATAACATTGCCTTTCCCTTCAGCGTATGAAACTACTAATTTAGTGTAAAAGAAAGTTAAACTGCCTATGGGGTGGGGAGGGGTGGGGAAAGGGCCGTGAGCTCTGACGGAGAGATGCAGCCTTTAGTCCACGACTGCCTGCAGTTTTGAATCTAGGGAAGGACAAAGAATTTAGAATTTTCAAGGAATCTGATAAGAGGACTTTTCAAGGTGTATTCTCAAGAATCTATTTAAAAAGAAAAACAGATGTCATTTCTGGGTCATCTTGATGTCAAGCTAGTGTGCTAGTGGCATAAAGCACCCCGAGATCCAGCTTTGGTTACAGCAGCTCTGCCTGGGCTTTCTGCTTGTGACTCAAAACCCTTGGGTGACCTGGGGGTCCCTGGAGGGCTTTAGGATGGGGAGGCCCTGCTCATCCAGCCCATGGCCGTAACGACTAGGTGGGATCTGTGACAGGGAGCAACCTGGTCTAGTGGGAGATGTCCCTGCCCGTGGCAGGGGGTTGCAACTAGATGATCTTTAAAGTCCCTTCCAACCCAAACCATTCTACTGTTCTATGATTCTGTGGGCACAGTGGCCAGGGGGAATTGGTGAAGGGGTCCTGAGCCCATCTCCTAGACCCTGGTTACTGTGAGGGAATTCCTGTAGCTGAAGGACATCTGCAGCAGAGACTACCTCAGTGTATTTAATGTTGTCCATGCTAATGCATCTGGCTTCTCTTTCTCCTCACACTTTGCATTTCAGGATTTTCAGGATAGGTAGGTACTTGCTGCACTCTGTACTGTTTCCACATCATTTTTTCTCCTGCTGAAAATCAGTCTATTAACTATCCGGTCTGTAGTAACAACAAGCTGGGTCATGAAGAGTTATTGTTGTGGACCTCAAGTCCTCACCCTGCTTTCTGACACAATATTTCCATTTTCCATCATGCTGCTATTGCTGAATGTGTCTGATTTTTGGCCTGGAATCCAGGAGCCTTTCTGACCTCGAGCAGAAGGGGAACTATTGCTTCAACACTAGATCACTGTAAAAGTATGATGTTTTGGTCTTTGTTTTATTTCATTGCTTATCAGCTAGTGATTTATCATTTAATTCTTTTCTTACTTGTAAAATTTGTAGCAAATACTTCAGCTCTAGTGGGATTTTGCTTGCGATTTTTTTTGTTTCTTCTTCCCTACTCTTTTCTGCCCTCGCAAACTGAAATGGCTCTGCTCACTATGTATTTTTTCCCTTTTTGGCTCCTTTCCCTCCAGTGCTGTCTTATTCTGGGTGGTTGCTATCTGCTCTTTTGTCTTTTGATGTTTTTGCCCTACTATTGCTTTAATAATGTAAAATCTCAAGGTTTAGCCTGTTCCTTGTGGTTACTGCCCATTTGCTTCTCCTGTTCCATTTTCCTTGCAGCTGTGCTTTCTCTTTCTTTGGTTTTCTGGTACTTGATATCAGCTGATGCCAAACTTAGCATCAGCCCTAGGTTGCTGGAAAGAATAACAGAGAGAAAATAATTATAGCAACAGGGTCAGAAACTCAGGTATCAATGTATTCATTCCAATTTTTTGCTGATATTCTGTGTATTTTGCCTTTTACATTAACCTTTTACATTACATCTTCTATGTCGCCATCCTGCTTTTACTCCTGTTTTTTCTTTCTGCATCTTGTTAGTTTTGTTAGTAGTAGTACTAGGTATTACTTAGAGCTATAGAGATGAGAAAAGACAGAGCACTAAGAGCAGGACGTCATATTCACACTTGAGGTGGAACAGTTTTTGGAGTCTTCTGAAATTTGGTCACTTACAGGAGTGGAGGATTAGAAATCAAGGGAGCAGTGAACATTAAGGGAATTGCTCATTCCAAGCATTTGCCATCACGTTCTTTTTAAAACCAAGTACAGCCAGTTGTTGTGTATACTTGTATGAGTTTCACTGAACACTGTAATTTTGTCATTTGAAAACTCAGTCTGTGGAGGATGAATATTTTCTCACTGAAATGAGAATAGCTAGGGACAGGCTGAGAATCTCTTTGCCTAGCTGTTCCATGTTTTTTCTTGCAATGAAACATTGTCTAGTTTGTCAGTGGGTTTGGGGGTTTGGAGGAAGGGAGCAGGAGGCAGTGGAGCCAAGAGGACCTGTTTGTGCGCTTGCTCAGGTTACAGCTGTTAATGACATTGAGGTTATCTCTCCTGTCTGGTACATCCTGCTGTGCCGCTTATGAGGCAATACCCAGCAAGTGATATCCTGTTGTTTGTAGCTTCTCTTTGGTATTTATTATTTGATTTGGGAACAAGTAACACAATGGTGAGGGGCATCAAAACTGTTTCAAATATTTGACTTAGTGGCTTAAGTTCCATGGGACACCAGTGTGTCTTTATGCAGTAATATAACCATATGTTGTAATAGTTACTAATTGCATAACTGCTGTAATTGTCATGCCAACAGCTTGGATTCCTTTTTTGAGTCTAGTGGGTAATTAACCTTCCTTTTAAAATTAAAGCTCCAGAAACAAAGCATTCTGTTCCTTGGTGAGGTGGGATTTTATTGGGTTGGCACACCTTTATATCTTTTATAGTTTTGGGCACTGTCTTCATGTTTACTAAATCACTGGTTGTATTTCAGAAATAAATAACTTTCATCACTTTAGAAATTAACAAAAAGTCTAACTATCTGATTTTTCATTTTTGTATTATCTTGTTCTCGTACCCAATTTCTGCAAACCACAGTGCATTATAGAGAAAGATTTAACAACAACTACAACAAAACTCAAGTAGATCGTTACGCCTCTTAATAAGTTACCTGTGTAGAAAACATAGGAAGTAATAACTGGGCATTTCGCCTTAAATAAAAAAACTAAAATCACCTTAATAAGTGATTGATTAATGTGTAAATACCATGAAATGTTGGAATAGTGACCATGAGTTAACTTGCTGTTGGACACGTCTGTGCAACGGTTGCCACTGCTCTATTTGTAACGCTATGAAATGTAAGAGCAGATAGACTACAGTCCTTTTCCAGTCCTCTAGCAGAATGTATGAGGAGAAAAATGTATAGATAAATGTTGAAAGTGGAAAGCTTGGAGTAAAATTAACCACAGCTCTATACAGAAATTTAACCCACAGGTGTCTGAGTAAACAACAGTGTCCAGTTTTGTGTTTGGCTATTCTCTTGGATTTTTCGTGGTGAGCTGCTGCTCCTTGTTCTCAAGAAATGAAAAACCATATGCTACAGTAGGAGCTATATGTCAATTTATGTAGATGTGGCTTAACTATCATTGCATTATGTGAACCATCTTTGTTTCTAACTATATTGTGGTCTAGCAAGAATTTTCAGGTCATCATCAAAGTTTATGATAGACACCAATATTTTCAGTCTCATAAAAAACATTGCCAATGATGGCAAGATTTGTGTATGATAAAGAAGGAGAATTTACTGATAATCTAATGGTAATTGGAAGACAGAAGGATATTTGGATTTCAGTTCATCGTTAAAAGATAGGTAATGAAAATGTTAAGGTTTTACTCAGTTTAACATTGATTAAAAATTTAGTGTTGCTGTCATTAAAGGAATCGGTAGGCATTTCTTCATTTTGAAAAAACATGTCAGGGAAGATTTGTAAATAGAGTAATTCACTCCACATTTTCAGTGGGAATGCCTATCAACTTTGTAAACCTCTGGCTACCAGCCCTTTTCATGCTTCCCTGTGGTAACTGCTTCTTTCTGGGCACGTCAAAGACATCTTTATACAATTCCTGCAGCCCTTCAAACAGCGTGTAAGGTCCTGCAGTGCTTCCAAAGGCAGGCACCGCGGGTGTCTTTGCACAGATTTAAGAGTACTCTTGGCACCTTCTCGTGCACTCGTGTCGCCTTCTCAACCCATAAACACACACACAGGCGTGCGTTTGCCATTCTTGTCAGCCCTTCACTGACTGAGAGCTGACAGGATAAAATGTCTTTTCCCTTTGTCCCCTGCCAGCCCTATTTCTGTTACACCTGGTGTTCCCTGGGTGTGTTCTCAGACGCATTTTAACAAAGCATTCTCAGTGTGGGTCCTGTAAAACTCGTACCAGCAATTTTACTACAGTATTTTCATTACAAAGGCCATCGTGTTTCATAATAATATATTGTATTCATTTTGAAGATGTCCTCATGTCTTAGAAGAAGCAATTCTAAAAAGGTGGTTGATGCTGTTAGTTGGTACTTTGTTTTCCTTGTAAAGTCAGCATGGTATAAAAAATTCAGTGTAAAAAATTGATTTTAAAAGATAGATTGTACCTTGATGGTACCTTGTTATTTAGTTAATGTATGCCTTCTGTGATATGGAAGCTGCAGTATATGCTATTTATGTCCTAGAAAATATTCAAAAATAATTGCTGACAAAAGCCACTTCACAGGTTGACTCAGAGGTACATCTTGTAATCTGAATGTTAATATTCTGGATATCTAGGCAGAGAAAACTATTGATGTAGTTTGAAGATCCATGTAGAGACTAGTCAGGATTTTAGTTAGAAAAGTGGGAAGGGAGAGAAATTGAGATATTTGAGTTCTCTCAGGTTCACTGAAATTTTGTGCTTATTGAGCATATGAATGCATGCAATTTGTAATATTTTTGAAAAGGTAGGTTTTTTAGCTAGTCAGTTGGAAATGTTGCCTTTTACATCTCAGGAATTTATGTCTTTTCCAGAAGCAATTTGGAAGCATCTTAATTTTACTCTAGAATCCAGGCAGCCTCTGGTTTTACTGTGCAATCCATGACTATCTGTCATCTGCTTTATTTTTCCCCTCAAGCATAGTGTTGCAAAGAAGCACTGATAAAAACCAGAGGCCCGATTCTTACCTCCCTTGCATGCGGTCTCTTCTGTGTGATCCATGCAGAGGGAGTAGGAGCAGCTACCACTGAGATCAAAGAATTTCCCCAGCTCAAATTAGCATGTAGATCTTGGCTTTCAGCATTAATGGACCCAAGCAGGACCTCTGTATTTCCTCAAAAGAGCCGATCCTCTTTTGGTGCTTTCAACTGCTTTGGGAGGCAGAGAAGTGTTGAGAGTATTTTCTAATGAAGTGATACTTTGTGTTTTTCTCAATATTTGAAAATACCAAAGATTATGGCTTTTTTACACCCAGGAGTTGAGCCTTTTATTCCTCTCTAGTCCACCTGCAAAAATATTGCTTCTGTGGCCTGGCCTGGTGTCATAAGCTATTGTGTCCTAAACGAAGAAAAGCAACGTTCTTACCTCTCTGGGTACGCAGTCAGATGACCCAGGTTGCAAACTGAAGACTATCTTTCCCATCGGTGGCATTGGCCAGCCTAGCAAACACCACGGGCATCAGTATCAGCTGCCTTGGGATTGCTTTTGATGTGATTAGGCTGCTAATTAGCTCTCTCAATTCTTCTCTCCCTCCTGATGTTTTCTTTTGATTCACTTTGACTCTGAGGAGCCTGTATTCCATGTATGTTTGTTTTTGTGTTTTTGTCTAAAATCCCTGATGATAGCTTAGGCTGTCCTCTTTTGGTTGAGAGTTTCCCTGTGTTGACATACATTTTTCTGTTAAATGCATCCGTCATGATTTTTCTCCTAAGAATAGCTGTTCTTTTGCAAGATGTAAACTATGTATTGTCAATGTACGTACACACGTGCATGTTCATTTAAACTATGCTAAGGATTTTACAGTCTGAATGAGAATGTGCATAGTTACTTAAAAACCATCAAAACCATAGTAAATGTTTAGTACTCGAATATTTATTCACCAGATAGTAACCTCACAATTAAATTATTATGTAAAGTCAGTTAAATAACAGCAGAAGTTATTGTATTAGGGCCCACTTTGCAAGGAAACCAATGACAAGGAAGCAGTGAAACACGCTAATAGATTATATGCTATAGCAATATATTGGCTTTTTATTGCTTTTCCACAGGCAGCACATTCATGTATAGTTATTACTAGCTACATTATCTGCTAGTTTTCTATCAAAAAAGATTCAGTCTATTGAATCATTAATCCAATATTTATCATTCTTATTGAAAATCCACTAGTGTTAGCACTGTATAAAATATTGACTGAAATCTACTGGTTTTGCTAAAGATTAAAAACATATTAACCTAAAAAGCACCGTATTTCTTAGGACATTTGAAACTATTCATTGTGGATGTTTGAAATGACAGTATTTCGTTGTTGTGTGAGGAATGATTTTTTTTTTTTAAATCTTTAACATATAGTAAGTGACCAGTGCCATCCTGATTTGAAGATGCTGAATGTTCATCCAACTCATATTTGAAATTTCGATGTGTATTGCATTAGTTACTGAATATCAAGAATAAAATTTTTTGCTCATACATAGAGTGTAAAATGGGATCTTTTGTAGCAGCACACGGCCTGTTTAGAATGATATAACAGGCGCTGAATGTTCACATATCAAACAAAATGCCATCTTTCTGTAGAAAAGAGGTGTCAAAAAGTTTCTTTGTACCTTTAACGCATGTGATTATGTAGTACAAAATGCAGAGTTTGTAAAATTTCTTGAATATACAGGCAAAAAATGAATAATTCAAAACAACTCATAAGTTCTACATTCTATTGTATCTTTTATAACGCAGGCAGAAGATAGCATTGTGTTCCCAGTAGAGCTGAATTTGCACAAGTTACACCTCTGAAAATGCCAGATGGTCTATGGTCTACTTTTGAGAGCTGTCACATATGTAAAGATTTGAAAAAAGAAAGACAGCTGAATGAGAGCAGTGGATCATTAAAGAGAGAGTGAGAGTCCCTGGGTATCACTGTGTTTTAAGAAGCATTGTGTCGTTCCCCATATTACACCTTTTTTTTTTTTTTTTTTTTTTTTAAGATATACACAACCTTTAAAAAATAAGGTAAAAATATTTCTGATTTAAACTGAGGGGTTGTGGCTTAATCTTGGAACTGTCAATTGCTTTTGTTCTTTATGCTAGAATGCGGTCATATGGTTCCTAATTGGTTTCAAGTGTGTTTTAACCATAAGATTCAAGTCTCCCTAGTGCAAAATTATCAATAAAGTTAAAATAAATTTAAATTGAGATAACTAATCCATTTGGGGTTTTATTCCATTTTGATTTGACCTGCATATCACATGTGAATACTGTAAAGCCAGTCAGCTAAAAAGTTGTATGTAAATGCTAAAAGACTGAAGTAAGAGTACTTTGGGAACAGGGCTTAAAAAAACACCAAACACCAAAACAACAAAACCAAACATAAGCCCCCAAAAAACAAACCCTCAAGAAACCCCACCCTTTCCCCCCAAAAAACCTTTGTAAAAATAGTAATGAAAGCAAACAGAAATGACTGTTTAGATTCACCAAAACTTCCCATTCACCTACAGTTTGATAGAAACAGACCTAGTTTTGAAGATGGAATTTTGGATAGTTTGCCAAGTTTCTCTGTTGAAGCAAAGCACCAAAAATATGCAAACACTTGTAAGCTGCCGCCATCAATTTAACTGGCTCAGAAAAGGTCATAACTGTCAGTTTTAGAAACTTGCGTGTCCTGACATAACAGAATTTTTAGTATAGTCTGTTGCTTTTATTTATTGGGGAAGGCTACCCCTTCCCAGTAATTCTAGGTTATTGGTGCAACTGCACCACTCCACATTTGGGAATTGTATGCAGCACTGTAATGTGGGGAAACATCATTACATGGAATGTGAAAAACACTGTTCTTAATAGTACAGTTTAAATTTGAGTAGGGTAATGAAAATAAAGCTGTGAGGACTTATGGGTATGAACACAGAACTTTAGAGAGTAAAAATTTTGATTCCAGTTGTTGCTGAAGATTTTATTTTTTTACTACAGTTAGGTCTGCATTGACTATTTTTAAGATGGAAGAATTTATTTTTTTGTGGCGGGGGGGACAAAATTTGTTTTGCACGCATGTGCAAAGATGTCCTATGCAAAGGGTTTCTGGTAGCATGCTTTTAAAGAACCCTGTGGCAGGTAGGAGAAAATTCCCTAGAAACTTGGTTTGGGGTTTTTATGATTAGTCTGGAAATGTTATCAGAATATATGCTACAAATGGAATTCCAGAGAGCAGAAAGTGCCTTATTCATGGATATGCATAGATTTTGGAAGCACTAACGCAAAACTGAAAGGAGAGTTTCTGTACTGCCATCAAAAACTTTTTGGACAACAGTCAGATGCTGAAGTGCCAGATAGCGTTGTGCTCCTGCTCTCTTTGCTTGGAGGTTTGTGAGTAGTTACTGCTGGTAATGGAAGGGAATGATCTTTGTCTTCCCTGCACCATCTTTGGGGAGACTAAAGCATAAACGTTTCCCTCAGCCCTCCCTTTCCTGCAACATTAGTATTATCAGTTTTGTAAAGCAGGTTCAACCAGGGTTACTCTGACCTACGTAGATGTGAGTAGTCTAGGGTATCTTAAAATCTTACTAATCTGATTTAAAAAAAATCAAATGGCAAGAAAAAATGAACCAGTTCATATTGAAACTGTTATGAAAAGTGTCTCTTTTTGCCTGTGAACATGTCCAGGAGTTAAAGTTTAAGATTATCTGAAGTTTAATTGGGACAAGTTTGAGATAATTGGAGGAAACAATCTGAGAAAGATATCAGTGTCCTTGATAAAGGGGAAGCATGGAGGGTTTGACAGGCAAATTCAGAACTGAGAGTTTTTTTAGAGACCATGGGTCTGTGTGTCCCAGTAGTATTTGTCCGAAAGTTCAGTCACTTGTACCATAATTGATCAGTGGAGATGTTTCTTTTAGAGGAAGCTAACCATATTATCTATACGTATTGTTATCTTAGACGCAGTGTAATCTACATACAAATCAATACTGTGAAATCATCTGAAAATGGATGTGAATCATCTGAAAAGAAAATGAACTGCAGCTCTATTTTTCTTTACTTCTGGTACTCTCTAATCTCCAGTTGAGTGTTCAGTAGAATCTGGCCTTTTTCCTTGATACGAGATTTGTAAATAGTTGAAGATTGGGCTGTCTGGAAACCTCTTTATGTCCAAGCAAGATACAATAGTGTTTAGATTAGGAGAGGTGATCGGGCTGATGCTTTTTGATTATGAAATCTTATTGTGTGTTTATAGTTTAATTAGTTTTCAAACAAATCTTCATTATTTTTCTGAAAAAGAATCTTTAATTGGAAACTACTTTTTAAATTAATGCTTTTAATGAAAAAAATCCCGCTTTTTGGTTTGTTTGTTTGTTTAGATACAGACTTTAAGTACACAGATGATGTATTTTGCGTGTTATTAAAAATATGCTCCTTTATGATACAGTATCTCAACAAAGAATGGTCAAGTTTTGTGGTCTCTCATTAGAATGTACTCTTGGAGTCTTAACCAGGCCACTGCTGATTCCTTCCTTGACAGGTTTTGGGGTTGTTTTTTTTTTCCCTTTGACCATGTCATTTTTTTTTTTTCATTAAAGCCCTAACTGGCCCAATTCAGCCATTTTTAAAATCATGATTCAGATTTGAGGAATATAGAGTGGAAGCTTTTAACTTGTGGTGTTTGAATGCACATTCCTTCTGGTTACTGGATCACCTCTATCACAAAACCAGATTTTGATAGGTTTGGTTTTTCCCAGCAATGCACAATCTTTATGAATTTAAGTTCAAACTGTTGTTAGTTACCTGGATACTCCTTTATTTTACTAATATAGTGGCCTGTGGTGGCTCATTGTTGGGGGTGTCCTACCCTGTCACTCAGGTTATTCTCTGAAGGTTGGCCAGCCTGCAGCTTCACTTTTGTTACTGCAGTCTGTGTCTTCTCTCCTATACCATTCTCTCTCCTTTTGCATTTCCCCCCACTTTTAACCCAAGTTTATCTCAGTTTTGCTACCTTTTCTCCCATTCCTGATTTTTCCCTTCTTTAAATTATTACCTTATTCTCTCTGACTAATTCACAGAGCAATGCAAATCTTTCTATGTGGTGATGAAGGCCTCATACAGACATGAGCCACTTTCGGAATACCTAATAATTATTATTAATCTAGAGATATTTTTTGCTTTCTTTTGTTGATAAGGGAATGTTAACTTTTCCGTCTATTCTTTAATCAATACAAGCTAAGTTGCCTTCCCATTTTAGCCTAAAATGTTCAGTTATCAATTTACAATTTAAATTAACCCTTTCTCTCTTTCATTTTAAGCACAACCTCAACGCTTGCCTCAGCCGAATACTTCAGCACTGGAAAGGGGTGAGGAAGAAAGTGGCAAAATCCAAAACGGCCACGCAGGTCTGAGTAATGGAAGTGGAATTCACAACGGGGTCAAGCATGTGCCTGCAGACAACAGAAAACTTTCGGCTCCTGTTTCAGAAAAAATGCACAGAAAAATTCAGTCCACCTTGTCTGTCAACAGCAACAGCAGCAAGAAGAGTAAAATAAGCTCTGTGTTTTCTCAAAAGCAGGGTACTTCACCTGAAGGTAAGTAGAAATCCTTATTAAAAAAACCCAAACTGAATAAAGACTAGCCAAACCCCATTCTCACTAATAATTACACAATCAACTGAAAATAATTGAAGAGCATGACTCATGCTCCAGAAGTAAATAGAAATTATTATGATAAAACACAAGTTACTTTCCCAAAGGAAAATATTAAGTATTTGAAGGAAATTGAAGCAATAGGAGATTTCTTGCTTTCAAACATTTGGCCAACACAGTCTGAGAATGTTTTACTCTCTCCAGTTAGTATCTTGAATTGATGGAAATGCCTGTCAACATTGTCACACATAAATCAGAAAAAAATGGTAAAGCGCTAGTTCAAAGCATAGTAAATTCTTAAATCCGCTAATAGCAGGCTCCAGGAGGGTTGTGTTCGCTTTTGAAATGTTCTCTTAGCAGATATTCTGACTAGCCATGAGATCTGAACTCTAGGTAATAAAATTTGCACCTGTGCTTTGGTGTTCAGTGTGCCTTATGCTGTATTTGAGGTCTAAATAATTTGCATGAAAAAGTTTCGTACTCCCTATGCACAGCTTAAATTTTAAAAAAGTAAATAATTTCCCTTATGTTTTAGCTGTATGTGTGTGTTTTCACTGCTTACAGGCCTCTCCTCAATCCACTGCCTTCCCATTAGCACTAATATACATGATGGACTTTGCTCCAGTCCATTACAGAAGGGTGCAGAGACTCTATAAATTTTTATTGATTTGAGGCAGGAGTCAATGTGACTGGTTAAAAAAACCTAGGGGGTGTACAGACACAGATTCTTAGAGAAGTGGAAAATGGTACTGTTCAGTGAAATGGGGGACAGGGGAGGGATTCTCAGCCTAGATGAAAGGAAGAGGGATCAGAAGGACTGCACATAGTGGCCTGAATGAAGCCCAGTGGTATCAGTGGAGTGACCTTTCTTAATTTCAACTAGTTTAATCAAACCTACTGAGTGAATCTGCATAGTAATATCAGCTTCTCTTGGACTGTGCCATGGGCTGGTCCTCCTCGCTGTGGTTTATTTATATGTATATCTTCAAGAAAGCACCTACTGTTATTTTTCTATTGCACTTGCAGTCCTCTAACATTTCTTTCCAAAGTTATGACTTTATATTTGCTATATTCCCCTTCTCTCTATCTTTTATGTGAATTCCAGCTCGCCCTCTAGCCCAATATTTTTCTTAAATATCAAAAAACTAAGTCAAGAGACCTGGATCTATTCGCATGACTGGTACAAAGTGCAGGCCTCTGAATTTAGGAAATTCAACCTCTGAAAAAGAAATCACAGAGTTCTAAAGAGATAGTGTCTGCCCTGTTCCTACTCTTATAAAATTATTTATGGCGAGACTTCCTTTTTGTTTCTTCTAAAATTATATTGGAATAAATACAGTCAGTGGGATTTTTGTTTGTTTTTAATAACCTTGGCAATGATTATGTCAAATTACTGGATGATTGAGGATAAAATTAATAAGATACATTCAGATATAGCTATAAGTTCTAATGTATGATTTTAATATCCAACACACAATTGTGTCAGTTGCCCGAAACTACTAAAATACAATTTTTTATGTACAGTCAGAGATGTTGATATTTTTAAGGCTATGTCTAATTAGAATATAGATAATTACATTGTGTTTTCACACTAACTTACATACTTTAAAATACAGAAATACAAGGTAATCCTTACTGTCACATGTAGTTTCTTGAGTCACCTAATAGCTAAAATTAAATATATTCAATGATGTACATCTAACTTTGTAATGTTCTCATTTTGAGTGTAGAAACTTGGATATATCCTCTGAATAGCTTGACCCACACTGCTAATATCTACTGCTCTAAATTTTCTGTTAACTAATCTGAGTGAAGCACAAGTTCTATTCTTCAATGATTAAAGTATATCTAGGGTATTTTTGTTTACACATCTGCACGCACATATGTACAAGCCTTCTGACAGTTCCTTCAGCTTTTTGGTAATTTACCGTGTCTGGCTGCATGAGGAAACTGCAGGCTATAGGTAATATTTTTATCAAGTAGTTACCTTGCAGGAAGTATCAATATGCATGTAATTTGTTCTATCATCCATCAGTTTTTTTATTTGATGTATAATCAGAAACTCTGACAGCGGCCAGTTGAAATGTCTGAAGTAACACAAAGAAAAGATCACTATTTAAGGAAAAATTATTTATCCATAACTTAAAAATAATTATGTTCATGAATTTAAGAAATGTTAATGTTCAAAGGAGTTTAATTGCATTTAAAACAACAATATATATAGTTGATGAATGCGTCTCACTACATGCAAAACCAGAAGAGTACAGTAGTAGGTTCCATGACTGAGGAATACATAGGTGGTCTTTCAAAATGGTATATATAAATTAATTCGAACCTAACTTC
This sequence comes from Thinocorus orbignyianus, assembly GCA_013400375.1. Taxonomy (NCBI): domain Eukaryota; kingdom Metazoa; phylum Chordata; class Aves; order Ciconiiformes; family Thinocoridae; genus Thinocorus; species Thinocorus orbignyianus. Next base: position 559,724 of record VXBW01004906.1, read on the forward strand.
TACAGATTCTTTGTATTATGAATCATACTTTTGTGGGCAAAGAGATATTTTTGTGAGCTGTTACATCTTCTGATCCAATGACATTTCTGTAGAAACTAGTGAAAAGGTTTACAGGAAGATGGAAAAGATAGGAAACTATTGGAAATTATTTGCAATGTTGCTTGACTGCTTGGCTTGGCTTGGCTTTAACTTCTACCATGTTAACCTCATAACCCATTGGTTACTACTGCAGAGCTGCTGGGTTTGAATTTACTTGAAGGTTTGTGTTTGTGCACATCTATGCAGTATAACCTTAAGCAGAAAGAGATAAATTATATTAATTTTTGTACTGGGAGTACTGAATAATCAATCACCTGAATTAACGCAGCTACTTCAATTTACTGTAGTGTCCAGATAGTTTTAGTAGTAAGAAATACAGGTAAACTTGAATGCTTTCAGATTTGCTTTAATTTTGCTATTTGTTGTGTACGACCTTGGATTTTATGATCTCATTTAGAGTTTTTTTTTTTAAATAGGAAAACCACAAACAACCCTGAAAATACATGCCATGTATTTTTTACTTTATCTGCCTTGTGTTCCACCCTGAGAACTCTGCTCTATTGCCAGTCAGGAGAATTACTAGTTGTGTGAAGTGAAACAAAGTGGCCACAGAAAAGAAAGATAATATGTCCTCAGAAAGAAGGAAGGTGAAAGTCCTGGTCATCAAGCTATATAAAAAGAAGAGAAATTGTTTTCCACTTTTTCTTATTCCTTCCCAAAAGCTTCATTTTTCTTTCTTCTTAGAAGATTGTGACTATTTCTGGAGCACTACACCTATTTGTAATGCAAAGTATGTCCAGGTCTGGTAGTTATTTTGCTCTAGAACATTTTATCTGTTGAGAGAACAGAAAACCTGGCAGTACTTGAAGCAGGGTAGAATCAAGAAACACGCAGGCTTGCCACTCGTCCTGCATGGGACCATATTTGGGCTTATTTAAAAGGTTAGCAAATGCAGCATGCTGTGTCATATACTGCAATCTTCACTCTACATATATCTACTGGAAAGCTAAATGAAGGCCAGCGTTACTTTACCCAGGATACCACATCTTCTTCTGAAGAAGGTATTTACAGCTCCTGTTGGTCTCCAAAGTGCTAGGCAGAATCACAGAATCTTCATGGTTGGAAGAGACCACACATATGCAAAAANAGATTTAGGGAAAGAAAAAAAAAGGAAGAAAGAAAGAAACCCCCCTCAAAACCCAACCCAAAAATCTCAGCAACTAGAGCATGTACTAAAGTGCCACATCCACACATTTCTTAAATGCCTCCAGGGATCATGATTCCACCACCTCCCTGGGCAGGCAGTTCCAGTGCCTGACCACCAGTGAAGTAATTTTTCCTAATATCTAATCTAAACCTTCCCTGCCACAACTTCATGCCATTTCCTCTGCTTCTGTCATTATTCACTTGGGAATTAGACAGACCTAATGCAAGCTATAAAGCTGTGCAGTCTCCCACCCCACCAAAATCCCCGCACCACAGTTAATAGCTCCTATTCAGTGTTCCAGCAGCAAACTCCATTTGCACTTTAGATCACATTTTGGGAACTTTTGGAACTGAGGTTGCATTGGAAGTGCTTAAAAGATAACAGATGTTTTGGTAGTGGTAGTATAAAAGCTTTGAAATCTGCCTTTTTAGATAAGCCTGTGCTGTGTGGAGTCATGTCAACATTCCAGAATATGCTGTTTAGAAACACTTTCACATCCAGTGAAGCTTAGGAGTGTACGAGGGCACTCACCAATTCTGCTCTTTCTCTGATTCTATTATTAATCCGAATTGTCCCTGAAGAAATCTTACTCAGCTCCATAACTTACACTACAAAAAAAACAAAGGAATTAAGAAATAGTAGGAGTGTCTCTCTTAAAAAGCAGTTTTTAAACACTGTTTCAGTTCTAAAGATTTTTCAAAGGGCCTGGATAGGTTTCAGTGCATATTGGGAATAAAAGGTTTTTTATTTTTTCTTATTCAAAGAAATTTTAATAATATTTCAAGTTATTGATGTCAGAGGTGTCCCGTTTCTTCTATTACTCTGGTCAGTAGACCACTAGCAAAGAGAACTGTCACTTTCTTGCATCCGCTATGTGTAGTGCAGAGAAACACCTTGGAAAGCTGAAAAAGCAATTGGAAATGAGTAAAAAGAAGGCAGTTTAGCTGCTATGTTTGGAAGCCGTGCTACATGTCCAAAGCACCTTAAAGAGGGGAGGAAGTCTAAAGGAGGCAGCAACGAGGCAGCTGAACAGTAAATTAGGAAATAAAGAAAAACAGGTAAATGAATACATACATGCGTGTATTAGAATAATGGAAGGTAAGTAATAATAACATACATATGTAGGAGGAAAGGGAAGAACAAACTGGACAGTGGGAGGGATGGAAGAGGAATTTAATTAAGAGAGTAAAGGGGGGGCAAAATGGAGTAGGCACTAATTATTCTGTGAAAACCAAACCAAGTTTTCCTATGCAAACCCCATGAAGCTTGATGTCATGCATTTTTTTAATGAAAGTAGTCATTCATAAAAAGCTAATGTTGGAGACTCGGAATAGAGGTTTTTATTTCAGCTTTGAGAGGGAGCTCTCGCTTCTGGTCAAGTCACTGTGACCTCACAAGTTACTACATTTGTCAGGGTAGTTCCCATAATTCCAGTAACTTGTGATAATTTGAGTTTACAGCAGTACTTCACATATTCAAAAGACTGAGAACATACACGATTGCTGTATTCATCTGGAAATGGTAGCTTGTTAAACAATGGTGATTGGGTCATGAGCTTGCCTCCTGTGTGTGCAGCAGGATCTTAACTTTATTTCTTCCCAGACTCTCTAAACCAAAGAAGGCGTCTTCTTTCCTGGGATTTTTTTCAAGATAGGCCTTAGGAAGTGTAATAAGGCTAGATGCAGGAGTGAGGCAGGTAAAGAAAGCCTGCAGTGTAGGGGTGAGGCTCTGGGGAAGGACAGGTAGTCTAGGCTTGCTGCCAGCTTTAAGTTACCACTCATGATTTTCCAGGAGCAAGGCCTGAAGCAACCTTCCTCAGCCTTCTGGACTGTGTATCTTGGGCTACTGAGCTTAGAGATGCATTGAACAATCTCACCCAACGTGTGGGTTTTTTAAAATCCCCTGTTTAAAATTCAGCATTTCAGGGTGCATTTGAATGAGATTTTTTTCCCCCTTCTTTTTAGTATAATGCAACTTCATCTGTTCTAGATGTTGAATACAAGCATGGGGTTGCTGGCTACTATTTAACTTGTGCTGCTGACTATATTAATTTATTAGAGTTTCCCAAGTGATATTGATGGCTTAACTGAAGACGAAGCAAGACCATGAAATAGCCTTTGTGTTAAGCCAGGGTCTTAAGAACCACTAGGTGTGAACACATGGAAAGTAGTGAGTAGTTCTCTTAGCAGGGTAGCAAACCTCAGTTTGAAGTAGGAGCATCTTACTTTCATTTATAAAATTTAGAATTAACTGGAAAATAGTTTTCAGTCAACTTTACTTTCCTTTTGGACATACAATTTTGAATAGTGTCGTCCGTCCCGTCCCCCCCCTGCCTTGACTGCCACAAGAGTAGCAGTAGGTTTTCTTTTATGTACTGTTCTGTCATTGAATTGGTATTATTTACTGAAATTCAGTAGGAGTCTGCATTACGGAATCACCAAATCACTGTACTAGAAAGATAATACTGAACAGACTACTGTCTTTGGTATTTAAAAATAATAGCAAGTTGAAAACATACATAGTGTCTAGATCATCTTTTCAGCCAGTTGTTATTTGTTTCTTATTTTCTCTATCTTGCCCTTTCTTGGTAAGAATTTCTGCTTTCAGAATTTAATGACTAAATGCACTAAAACTGGCTAGTGTTTGGGGGGTTTTGGATTGGTTTGGTTTTGGGGATTTTTCCTTTTTTTTTTTAATATCATTTAGATGATAGATTCTGTGAATGTATAACTTGTTTATTTGGTAAGCAACTGCTATTGGATTTTTTTGTGTAGTAAGACCACGTTATATGATGAATGGCCTAACGCTGCAGAAATATCTGCTGCCCATCTCTCTCTCTCTTTTTTCAAAACATACATATACTTCTGAAATCCATCCCATAACATTAAGTAGCATTTAGGCAGCTACTTAGGTACTATCCTGCAAATCTCTCTACTTGGGTCAAAATTTCCATTGTTATCTTTTAGAAATTAATTCAAAGTGGATTTGTATCTGAGCACAAAGCACTAAACAGCATTTTCTGCTAGGCAAGGTTGTATGAGAACACAGTTGTCAGTTGGGCAGTGGGCAAATAACATTATCATATGGTCAAACCAGTGATTTTTAAGAAGACATTTTGAAGAGTGATTTGTTTTAAGCACGGTTTCTATTTTTGTTTGTAGAGAGGTCTTGGGAGGTGGTGTGTGACAAGAATGAGTGGTAAAGAGGGCCTGTAATGAAAAAAAATGTCTTTTCACTATATCGATTTTATAAGGTCATAGTGTAGCTACCACCTAACTAGTCTCAGTGATGAGCAATGTCAATGAAAGTTTTGTGTTCTAAGGAAGCATTAGATATTGTAAACTGGTACTTTTCTTAGTATATCTCTATGTTTGAACTCGATCATTTTACTCCTGAGGTTATATATGTACTAAGAGTTTAGAATGTAAGCTTTGATGAAAGTCTTCATGCATTTTGCAGTGTAATTTCCCCATTCAGGTGACATTTCAATTTTCTTGATCAATAGAGATGACTGTTTTCTATTTTGAAATGCTGAAATATCAAATGTGTTTTGATTTGTAACTGTATTTTCCCCTATCTAAATAAATGTAGCTCTGTTATCCAGGGATAACTATACTTTATGCGACAGGTCAGTTTGCTCTTTCTGCATTTCTTATATATTTCCTTGGGCATTTTCCTGGGTGCAGGGAGTTTTCTGGACGGGGGTGGGTCTCAGGGTCTGCACAGCATCCCGTGTGTCAGGGGAACAGCAGTGTGATGGCATGTGTGCTGCTGCTCCCTAAGTATATGCACCACCTCTGTGTATTAAGAAACTTGTGCCAGGCTGCTTCTCTTCGTCTCTTCCCCTGACGTGCCGCTCAGACTGTGGGCTTTCTCCACCATCGATGTCGCATCTTCATCCCTGCCGCCGCCAGCCTGTGGGATGCCTGTAGCACCTGCTGGGGCTTCTGTTCTGGGCTCCACGGGGGCCTGGAGTAAACCCCTGCTGAGGACCTCAGCTGCCACTTTGATTGCGGTTTTGCCCTTTTTGATTCTTGCTGTGAGACAGCAGAGTGCCTGGAGATTTGTTTTGAGTTGTCTGAACTCAGTGAATATAGTTAGTAAGAAGCTGGCCAAGGTCACCATTCTGTAAGTGAGCTTATTTACCATTGCAGACGTGAAAACCTTTTATCAGATGTGACCTGCCTGCTCGCTATGAAGGCTTATTGGGTCAGTCTGTGACAGGTTAGTGTCAAACATTACAAAAGCAGCACAGATCAGCCTGTGCGCGTGTTTCTCTGTACATTTTTCAGTTTAACTTCTGCAGCCCTTGTACAGTTTCGATGGTCAATAGTTCTCTTAACAGTCCATTTCTTAGGTAGAGCTACGTCTTTTCATAAAAATGAAGAGGAGTTGATAAAAGGGAAGTTGAAGTAAAAGGAATATGTATTAAAAGGAATTGGATATCAAGGTAATATCTTTATGAAAAGATTTTAGAAACAGAAAGTAGTGCGCATATGCAAATGTTTGACACGTGGACAGAAATTAAAGTTGTTTTATTGTTGATATTGTTTCTTTTCCTTAATTAAGCATTGCTGCTACAACTGGGACAAGGTAGATTGGGGCCCTCTGAGCTTTGAATAACAGTGTATAAACAGTTTTAAGGGACTTTAGGCTATTTCTTGTCTGGATATTGTCTGAGGGAACATTTATAACCCAGTTAAAGTAGATGTTACAGGTACTGTATACACTCTTTAGTTAGATCAGCACAAAGTAGCCAGATGTGAGTGTATGATATATGCAACAACTTGGATGAGTTGGCTGGGTTTCTATTTGCCTTGGCATTGTTTAACAGTTTTGATGAAGTTCCCTAACAAATCTGTAGCTTTTGGGGATGTGCCAAAGGACTAAGGAAGCAGCTTCACTTACGTTGGTATGTAAAAATGCTGCATGGGGTGACCCTTTTAACTTCAGGTCTAACTTTCATCCCAGGCAAAATGAAAGGATAATTGAAGATAAGCTTCAGTATCTGAAAGCTCATCTTTTTTCCCCAGCTGTGAGTTGGTCTAATAAAATATATTATCACTGCCTACAGACCAAGCCTATCATAATTTATCACAATGCGATATGATGTTTTGATGAAATCATAAATGCATTTGATAAAGGAACTAGGGCAAATGTACTGGTTTGGTTGGTTGGTTGTCAATTTAATTTTTTTTTAATAATACATACCTCTGTACAGTATTTGACACCCCACATCCTCACTTGTGGATAGTGCCAATCTTTTGTGCAGTATTTCTACATTAATTAAAGACAAGTGTAATAGAGGAATTGAAAAGCAATGGAAATTTGAGACTGGTATGGTGTTGTGTGAAAGTCCTTAGGAAAAGCTTATCTTCATTAATGGTGGGTTTACATAATGAGACATAAACTAATTGCTTCTTTCTCTGTGAAAGTATTTAATGGAAACTTAAAACCCAATAAACTTGGGAGATAACTATTTCTCATCAGTACTGCATCATGAACATCAAGGCAGATGGAGTTTGGTCCTTGATAAAGGCGCTCTCCTAATTCTTAAATTGCGTTAGTATATCTTATGGGAAAAGAAGAATGAGAAAACCTCCAATTCTCAAAAAAAAAAAAACAAACCCCAAACCCCAAAACAACCCAAGGTAAAAGATAGCTTCATTTGAAGCTAGCATATCTTTACAGTAATATAATGTTGTAACTGATATTACCATATCATTTCTTTATCAGAAAATATATTCAATGTTTCCAGAAACATGTTGTCAGACATTGAGATGATAACTTTTTTTTTCTTTTTTCTTTTTTTTTTCCCCCCCAAATTCTTCCCAAGTATATAAATCAAGTTTAGTTCCAGTTGGATTAATGTGTTCCACTACTCACTCATCTGCAAAAACTATTAGGATTTTGATGTGGTAAGGTCAAAGAGTGGAAGTTAAGTATAATCTTTAATCTTAGCATATTAAAATAGTATTGAAATTTAAAATAATCTGTAATTTAAAATAGTGTCTTTGGTCTTGGAAGCAGGAAAGAATTATTAGAGAGTCTTGTGCAAGCAGTGAAATATATTTTAATGGTCTTCAACGTGGTAATCAAAAATCTGAAGTCGTCTGTTTTGGAGGGAGCTTTATGCAGCATCTTCTTTGTGGCTGGATTCCACCACCCTGCAACAGCAACCAAAGGAAGTGCTTTTACAGCTTTTAGCTATAGAATTTTTTTTTTCTGTGGAATTGACAGGTTGCAGTAGGAATATGGATATTGGAGAAGGATGTGTGAATTTTGTATAGCATGTAGATTCATTATTATAACAAAAAAACACTGTGACTATACCTTTTTCTTATAATTACATCTGTAGATAAAAAGCTAAGATGTAGGAGTCTTACATGGAAGAAATTATTCTTCCACCCATTTTATTCAAATCTATTGCAGACCTTTAGAGTCATGGTTGTGAATTCAGCAAGTTAGGTAGGACTAGATAACAGCATGCCGTTAAATAATTGCTACCTGGATAGTTATTAAAAGTCAATAACATGAAGAATATAAAAGCATGATTATTTCAGTTTTGTCCTTGAAATGTGGATCAAAGTTTATGTTCATTGTACAAATGAGTCATTGCAAGAATGAGGAGAGCAGTAAAGGGTATCTCCACTTTATGTTAATTGTTTGCGCAGGTTAAGTGAAATTGTTATATAAAGATTTTCTAAATGGAAAATTGGCTTTACCATCCAGGAAGAAGCAAATAAAGATAAACAGTAGGTAAATAAATCCTTTTAGTGTTTCAGTCAGTGAAGAAGAAACGGAATGAAAGACCCTCCACAGAGTTTCCATCATAGCACTAATGGACAAGATTTCTTTCTGTGTCTTGGATCCTTTTTGGTAGCTTTTACCTCCGAAATACCTTTATTTAAATCAACACAGCCTCTTGTAAGTATTGCTTTAGTGGTTTTTTTACATTAAGAGGGAAAAGTTCTTTTGTGGTGCACTCAGCCCAGAGTGCAGTCCCTTTTGTGTAACCCATGAACTCTGTCTCTTGCTCATCAACAAATATGTATATTGTAATTTATGTGAATGTTTATTTCTCTCCCTCCATTTTTACATATCCTTGCATGAAGCAGACAAGATTTGTTTGAGCACCTTATTTTCAATACTGATACACATGAAGTTTTATTATGGTGTTTTGTTTAAAAATACATTTGCAGAACAAAATTTGTTGTGGTATTAGCTTCTTTCAGCTGTGTTTTAAAGATGCAAAATAGTAAAAAATTCAGTTCCTCAAATATGAAGGCTTCTTAGATAGAACTCTTGGCTTCTTTATCTTTTTTCTTCATATTAAAAGAAAATCTGAAAGGAGATTGTACCTGAACAAATTTAACGGCATCTCCATGACAACCAGCTAATTAATCGCTATCGGTCTGGCTTTGGTCCTCTTCAGTGAACTGATACTCCCCAGCTTTAGTTCACATATCTTCTGGGTTTTCTATGAAGGTCATTTATTTAGTGACAGCATTTTTTCAGGAAAGACAGCCTTTTAGTACAAGCAACAACATTCTTTAAAAACAGCTCAATCCTACCTGTGATTTCCTCTCAGTTTTACTTCCTGCACAGTAGTAGGGAGTTTTTGAGGTGTTTGGCTGTTGGTTTTTTTTTTCCTTACTTTTGCTAATATTTCTATTTTTTCCTTTGGGGCATAAGAGTTCATTATTTGTTGTGACTGCGACCACATTGCTGTACAGGTATTTCCAAGCTAAGTTTGGATATAAGTAGTATAGTAAGTAGAAAATATCAGTCCTCAGCAATGTGATGTTTGATGTAGGCCAAGAGCTCAGGTAGTTACTTCCCTTCTTGGGGCAAATTTTGCAAGTCTGAGCCTCTGTTGCTGCATTGCTATATTTGTCCTTGCTTGTGTCAAGTCACCTCTATGCTATCGTGCTGTCAAAGTTTCTGCTATGTTAGAGGTACTTGGAATCAATCAAGGTACTTGCCATGGTTACTGCATCATTTTTGATCTTATGAATATGTTTAGGATGCCTGGTAATTTTGTTACTGTTGCAAGTAATTGCAGTCTTTCCCCTATGATAATAAGTCTCCAGCCTGTGAACTGTAAGAACCTAACACCTGTAGGTGCCCAAATCGCTCAATATCATGTCTTTCCTACTGGCCTTTCATAGCAGATGCTTGTGATAGACAGTAGGGACAGGGAAAGGAGGAGATGGTGCAGGATATGTTCTCCAGAACATTTTCCCAATCTTCAGTTGTTGTGGCTACAGGAGTTCAAGGCTTACAAGCAGTAAAAAATGAAAGCTGAGGCTAGGAAGAAACAATTCTCTATCTTGAACATTTCTTGTGTTTTAAAGTTTTAATTTTGTTTCTGGATGGCTGTTCACTGCCTGTTACAAATTAAATATGCTTTATACATGTTATGTGCTTGCTACGGGAGAAGAGTGAAAACAACTGAGTATATCTCTCGCTCCCGCAGTCTCCTTTTCACTGATGCATGTTTAGTTCCATTCTTTGTGTTTTCCTGTCATGTCTCATGGATAAATTAATTGTGTGAAGTTATTCCATATATTTACTCTTTGGGTGCCATATTTTTTTGCAGGTAGTTTCTGGGACACTTCAATTACCTCATGTAATTTAATAGTATTTATGAGAGATGGATATCAATGTTCAGGTGTAGGTATGAACTCTGTTGAAAATTGGAGTAGTACATTATAAGGATTACCGAGAGATTTGTGTAGAAAAGCAATAGAAACATTTGTATTTCCTCTGACTGTTTTATATATTACTGAAATTACAGGAATTGGTATAACATGCTCTTATGCTGGTTTTAAGGTGTGCATAAAACTATGAAGAACACACAAATGTTGTGGCAGCTCCCTTATTTTTCTTCATAACTAGCAAGCCAACAAAACAGTTTTGGATGGGCACTGGGAGAGGTGGGAAAAAATTTTAGATAGTTTCCTTCATAAGCTGACTTTTTGTAGTTTTGTTTCTTTTGGTTTTGTGGTTTTTTAAACACTTTGTAGGCCTACTAGAAGAAGGTATGACTCAAGATAAAACATATGGATATTTTACATAATAATGGTTGGAGAAATGAATCTAAGCGGATAGTTAGTACTTGGGGTTTGCATGAAGTGAAGTGGGGAAAGGAAACTTGCACCAAACCCAGGACTAAAGTGGAGACAAGTTAGGCTGCAAAAGTGACCTTGAAGATGGGAAACATGTTCTTTATGGTGTTAACTTATGTGTATTCTGAATCATTGACTTTCGGCTACTTATTTGATACTGTGGTATATCTGGATTTGGAATAACATACTGATGATTCTAATGATGTCTTCTTGTGTTCTTTTTTTTTATTTTATTTTTGTTCTTTTTTTTGTTTTTTTTTTTTTTCTTTGTTTGTTCATACATGGCATACTACTGAACTGGTGCGTATGAAGATTGCTGTGTTCACTGTATCCTGGCTTGCTTGTTCTGTGAATTTCTCACCCTCTGTAACATTGTTCTGGGACAAGCATCCTGTGGCATCTGCACCTCGGAGGCCTGCTGCTGTTGCTGTGGGGATGAGATGGGGGATGACTGTAACTGCCCTTGTGATATGGACTGTGGCATAATGGACGCATGTTGTGAATCTTCAGATTGCTTGGAGATCTGCATGGAATGCTGTGGGATCTGCTTCCCATCATGAAATATTTATCCCTTTTTATTTTATTCTCTATAAAACTGGAGAGCTTTTTTTTAAATACATTTGAAGGCAGACAAGGTAAGATTTTCACACACCCAACTGGTATTGCACTGTTAATTCCCTATATGTACCTTTTTTAAAAAAGCAATCCTCAAATCTGTATTCTAACACAAATTGTATAGTTTTGTATGTGAAACTCAAGCTACATTCCAGCTTCCTTTTGGCTTTGCAAACGGAAGACTTTATTGAAACTGAATTATAGGTCTGATACCGCAGACTGTATGAGGACAGAATTGTCATTCAAAGTGAGTGACAGGCTTTGCTCAGAGAAGAAACTGCAGGGCAAAGCCTTAAGTTTTTGCCTTTACTAACTTTAGTGTTAAAATGCTCAAATGTTTCCATACTTAACATGCCTTTACAGGCATTCTGGAAAGCAAAATGTCTTTATTTCAATCTCTTTGGAGTAAAACCTACTTGGGTCTATGATTTTAAACTTCATTCAAAGTCAGCATCAGGAATCTACTGTTGGTTTTGCTACAGTGGTCACATTGGCAATATTTCTTTTGTTCTGAATATCTTAATGGTTTGAGAGAGATTCCTGGTATTTTCCATTGTCAGTATTGATACCAGGGGAATATTTGGCAAACTAAAGTCAATGTAAGTTTTGCCATGGACTACAGTACCAAGATCTTGTTGTTATCAATCAAGACAGAATAGGGAACTTACATTTTATTTCAGTACTAATATTACTTGAACTGCTTTTTTTTTTTTTTAGAAAGAGACTTTGGAAATCTGTATAGGCATGAAATATATCCTTAGACTAACAAACTAACTAATACACTTAACAAATCTTCACAATTTGGCTACAAAAGGGAAATTATCAGAAGTTAACTCAAGAATCTAAACTGCACATTAGTGGCCTTGTCAGTGTTTGTGGTTTTACAGCCAGTATTGCACAGTTTAGGACTTATTTCTTCACTGTGTGAGAAAGATCCACAGAGGATGTCAGAATTTAAACAGGGTGTAAAGACCGCATTAAAACTGACTTCGTAAGGAATTCTGTCATCGAATGCAAAAAGCAAATGCAAAAATGTTTATTCTCAGATAGGTTTTTATTTTTATTTTTTAATAACTGTGTAAAAAAACCAAAGAACATTTAAAAATGTGCAATAGCCTTTAAAAGTAAAAGGAATATGAGTTAAAATGTTTGACAAATAGAATCTGGTGGGCAACATTTTCCCTGTTATACCATTAAGGTTTTCTGTACTTGTGAAATGAATTTAGGTCTACGCATAAGGAGGTTTATGGCATTCCCAGATTTAGGGAGTAATGGTACCCATTTTCTTTACCATCTGCTAGTTTCTCCCCTCCATGTCTGTGACTCATTAACTTTTCATGTAAACCATCTACATGTTTTGATCTCACATACCTAAACTCTACTATCTACACTCCAGATTTCCCATTTGTAGATTCTTTGACCTCATAAATTTAGGCCTTGTTACAAGACTCATTGATAGCCAATAGCGTATTTCTGTTGAGTGATTTGACCACAAATGTCTTTTTCCGCTGCAGCAAATTCAATTTATGCAAATGTGACAAGCTAAAGATCACAGGATTGTGAAGCTAAGTCAACAAATAGCCTGATATTAACCAAAGCTTCTCCTTGTAAACACTGACTGGTAGTGCCTACTACTGCAAGTTATCACTGAAGGTAACATAGCCGAATCCTCAACTATACTAGGGAGCTGGGAGGTATTATGTTTTGCCTTAACATCTGCAGTATTGTGGTGTATTCTGATGTAGCACAGATTTACTCAGAGGGCTTCTTACCTGTTTTTGATAGTTACTACAAGAATTGATTCTTATGGGTGGGGGTTGTGGGTCCATATATTGGGCCAGAGTGAGATCTGTGTTGCATAAACTTAAGTGAATTTCCATTAATGTCTGAATTTTCCATTGGTTTAGCTCCAGCTAGAGAGCACAAAGATATTATGGTAATAGGCAAGCTAATAAGGAATCATATAGTTAAATTGATAAATTCCCCAAGCTCAGAATCAGGCCCGTGGGGCTCAATTATGACTCCTAAAAGTGTGAACCACATTGGGAAGGGGGAAGAGGTGCCTTGGTTGAGTGGCAGTGCCTGGAGGCATTTTGCCTTTGTAAGGCATAATGCCTCTGGGGAAACTGGGGGCATCACAGTGAGCACTGGGACTAGATGCACCTTGGAAAAACTAGACAGTACTTCGCCCATTGTAGGTCTATGGTTGACACCCTGGTGATGGAGACATGCTCTCTGGGGCTAGGCAGCACCATGAAATGTCCTTCCTCATGATCTTCTGGTCATAGAGAGGTGACTTGTGGCTGTTTCTTGTCTGATTGTGCTTTTGGGGATAGGCAAGAGGACTTCCAGTCTCCTGTCCTGCCCTGCTGGAGCAGTTCCAGTTTTGTGTTTGGAAAACTACACATTAGCGTATCAAGCTTTTAGCAAATACTGGATGTTAGTAAAAATCACTTTTACCACCAGATGATATAGTTTAAAAAGAAAAGAAAATACCAACTTAGGGAGTCCATTATCTGTGTAAAATTTTATTTATACAGTTTGCTCTATGCAAACCCTTGTTTCTACTTTAGAGAAACTCAGAAGTTTTCTTCATTTATGGAAATTATGAAAACCTGGGAACTGTATTTACTATTAAGCCTCTAGTTCCAGACTGTTAAAATATAAATAATAATTAGAAGAACTCTGTTCATGCATACGTGCATAGGTGTACAGACTCTCACACACTTGCACACACACATATGCAGATTCTTCTTTTCCCACTTCACTTGTGAAATACTAGAAAGAAAAAATAGCGTTTATTAACCTTCATAGTGATTAGTATCAAAATATAACAGACAATTGAAAAAAATTGTGTGATTTGTTTGACATTTAAATGTAATCTGCTACTGTTTGTCATAGAGATATTAGCACTTTTGTAAAATGTATCTTTGTAGCAGAGAATATTAGTATGTAGTTTAAGGAATTCCTTTCTATATTTATATTCTTAAATTCTGTTTCGTATTTTCCACTCTATAGGCAATCTTGTAAGCACCTTCTGTAATAAAACCAAGCAGAATTAGAAGGAGATGAATGTGAAAATATAGTTTAAATGAAATTAAAACATCAGAACTTAACTGTCTATTTTATAATAGTTCTTGTGAACTTGTACAGTATTTCAGTATATAGTTCTGCAAACTGGCCCATTTGAAAAAAATGTTAACTTGCTATTTGTATTTTATATCAACTAGATGTGCTATTCTCAAACACTATTTTGAAATAAAGATCTTTATTTTGAAACTTCTGCATATCTTCTTCTAGTCTTGCCCTGTTACTCTTCTGAATGATATTTTCATGTCTTATTTGTGATTTTTTTCTGTTGCAGCACTTCCTGAAGGCTTTGGCCTTTGGGTGTTTTGCACAGAGAGTGAGCCCATATAGTAGGGTTGTCTTACAGGTGGAGATAAACCAACTCAGGCACTGGAAGCTGTGCTGGCATGGATCTCCAACAGTAAAAAAGTTTGTCATTAAGTGAAATTGTATTACTGAGGTGGAATTCCAGTAATGAATAAATTTGATCAAAAATGAAAACTATTTTAATACATCTGCAGCAACAGTCTTCAGTTTACTGAAAACAAGCTGAACAGAGTGTAGTCGAGTCATATTGTTGCAGTAGACATGTTAAGGTCTAATGGCCTCTGTGGCCTATGAAATGAAGTCTTACATACGGTAGCACTATTGTAAAGTAGGGCTTGTTTTTAAAATCAGTTCAAACACAGATAGAGTAGACCCTTTCAACTGTGTTTTAAGCAAAGATTCTTTTTGATGTTGACTTAAGCTGTGTGAACATACTTATGCTACTTTCAAACTGCAGAAACTGCATGTCTAGTCTTTTGCACTAATTTTACTGTCCATTTTAAATTTATTGAATGTTCTACCATGTCTGTGCATATGTGGGTCCTGAACATGGCTAAAAAAATTCTGATATATGTCCTCTAGGCATTATAGAGGTAAGATGTTAAAACTGACAAAAATTGTGCTTGAGTGCATACCATGAAGTCTTGCTATTGCAACAGTGTACCAAAATAATCTTTTATGAACTATTCACACATTTTTTAAATTTTAAAAAATTGTCTTAATGATTGTAATATTTGCTGTATGCTCTTGGAGAGCAATCCCAAATGTCAGCAATTGTAACTTTCTGAAAGGCAACAGGTATATAGTAGAATGAATTGAAGAATGAAACATATATCTGAAATATTGTTCTTGGCCTCAAAATTAAATGAAATATTAGAAGAATATTTCCCTGGTAATCCTTTCCATCCCTCTTTCTGTCTATATGTGAGGATATACATCATGTATTGGAAGAATTCAGGTAGTGTTGATGGTGACAGTAGTAGCTCTAGAATCCTACAGGCAGTAATCTTACTTTTTTTCCTACCTTCTAGCCCTTTTGCCAGTTCTTATCACTTCCAATCACTTACCTCAGTTTTAACACCTGGATATTGAGAGAAATTCAATAAAAATAATACCCTGCCTCTACTTCTGTGATGCACTTGTTCACTGTGCTCAGTATACTCAAATTGCTTGCACGAAAGCCAGCCTCCTCATAAGCACTTGCTTATGTTATTTACCAGCGATTTGGTGCTACTGACGTAAAAGGAAGGCCTTTCTCTTCTTTAGAAGTCTCTGATATGATGGGTTATTTTATACCATAGTTCAAAAGAGAGAAAATTCGGAGCTATATTCTGCAAAACACGAAAATGTTGAGTTTGATTTGGTGATCTTAATCTCTATATAGTTTTTAGTATATCAGTTTACCTCACTTAAAACTTAATTCAGTAAAACAGTACATACATTTCCATTTGCCTCTGTTATGTAAGTACATTACAGCAATTGTTAGTACATTACCGTGCAATACTTATAAAAATTGAATGTTAAAGGAAAGATTGTATAATACCTCTTATACCTTTAATAGTATCTTACTAATTTTTATTCTGATATGCATATGCTATTTTAACTGACAGAATACTCCACTGTAATTGAGGCTCTTTATATCATCTCAGTAGGGTATGTAATTGGTGCCCAAGCACTATACAATTCCTCTTCAATCAGTGGTGTGGGCTTCTGCAATTTGTCTCATCTCCAAGTTGCACAAAGTGACCACACTGTGAATATGCTGTACTCCAACTTGTATGTGTTTCACATTACAGTCTTTTTCCACAGTACTTACCTTGCTTTTTTAGCTT
Organism: Thinocorus orbignyianus; assembly: GCA_013400375.1. Taxonomy (NCBI): domain Eukaryota; kingdom Metazoa; phylum Chordata; class Aves; order Ciconiiformes; family Thinocoridae; genus Thinocorus; species Thinocorus orbignyianus. Next base: position 575,944 of record VXBW01004906.1, read on the forward strand.
TATCACATGGTGGTTTGTTTGGTTTGTTTTTTTTTAGCCATTGTTGTTCAAAGAGAACAGAAGGGGCTTTCATTATGGAGGTCTGGGACGATACCAAGGTGTATGTTATGTTGTAAATTATTTCCTCATCTTTTTTATGTTCACTGCTGTATGCAAGTCCTTGTCAAATAGACTTGTGAAAATGATATCTTTGGAACTTTGGAATGTCTCTAAGTAACTGTAGCTCAGCAGTGGTTTATATTCATATATATGAAGCTCAAAATATGTTGATTGTGCCTTGCTTTTTGAAATAAAGAACTGAAAGTTCTCTTGTGATAACTCTGCAGAGTCTTGCAAACTGGCAATCTTCAAAATAGTTCTCAAGATTAAGACCAGTACGTTTTTTTAAAAGTAATATCTTTTTCAGTGGCATATATATGGTAGCTTTTAGAGCGTGCATTACTTTCAGTTACTGAAGACATAAGAATAAGCTGGGGAAAAGCGCATTAAACAGATGGGTTTGCTTTCCTCCCTAGGAAATGCAACTCCATTTGTCTGTTTCTTCATGTGAGCAGGAGACACCTTGGTTACATATTTAATGTAGACTAACAGCAGTGGTTCAGAATCCACAATAACTTCAAGGTCATTACAAGTAGTGTTTGAAGGATAAAGGGAAACATGGTGCAAGGATTCCACTACTGTTGACAACTGCTGTCTCTGCATCAGTAATCTGCTTTGTGACTATCAAGCTTTTATGGGGTTAAGCTTAAGAAAATTAAGGTATCCATGACTGAAATTGTGTATGCAGTCTTGTTTCTTCAGAAAGAATAATTAGACATATTTACACAATTACATTTTAGTAAACTATTATGCCAGTTTAACTGTAACACATATTCTGGTAAAAATACATTAAACAGCAATCCAAAAGCAATTTAGCTGCTGAAGGCATTATTTTCTATCTAATTATTCACAAATTAATGAATAAAATTAAATTCCAATCACTGGAAAAGTGAAGCAATGGTGAGAATCAGAACTACAGATTAGTTAAAGCTATGCAATGCATAACAGAATTAAAGCTTTCTTTTATTCAAATTCAATGCTTAAAAAAGAACAAATCCATCATCTTGAAATTTGACTTGTAGCTTGACATTAAAAATAATATGAGTAGAATTTTCAGTGGGGTAAGCACAAAACTAGTTCAAGTAGTGTCACTCTCAATTAATGTACTCAGGTGGTGTGCCCATTAAAATTCCCACTTGTGGGTTCAGCTCTCTATGCAAATGGGGTCATTACCTGGAGAATTTAATTGGGTATGACACTGGGAGTAGGAATTTTCCTTTCAAAATAAACCTACTTGCACACATTTTCACTAGAAATTTGATTGTTACATATACTTCATATTGTTTGGCTCTATAAATATTTACCAAAACTGAGAATGTCTTCACTTATTTATTTTTTTACAGGTGATTCATAATGCATCAAAATGATTTTTAAATTGTTCCATGTATTGCATATGCAATTCTTGTTACAAAAACCTGTGGTGAAAATGTGGGTGGGTGGGTGTTAGAATGATATTTTTACATTTTTCACATCCTTTTTAAGCTGATACTAATTTTTATAGCATCTGAAAGCAGAACTATAATATTTTTGTAGTATGTGTACATGTAAATGAAAAAAAGGCTATCTTGTACTGATTTGTATCACAAGTGTTTGGAATGGACAAAAATATACTGTGTTTCTGAGTAATACTAACTTCCAACTTCTACTGGAAATTGCTTTGCAGAATCATTTGTATAAATATGGCTAATACTGAAAGATATTAATTCCAAAATATGCACACAACTGTTATGGAAACACAAAAATGCATGGTTGGAAGGAACTTCTAGAGAACATCTAGCTCAGCAGTCTGAGCTTAAATAGTGTCTAAAAGCATGTTCTTGAAAACCTCTGATGAAGGGAATTTTGGACACTCTTGAGATACTGGTGCTACAGGAGTCTTACAGACAGAAAGCTTTTTTCTAACATCACATTTAATCTTATTTTCATTTCTGCAAGTACGACTGATGTATCCAAGTTCTGTTCCCAGTGGATGTGTAGAACAATCACCATTCTCTTGTCATAACCTTTCCTATATTAACCTTTCATATAGTTTGTGTACTCCTGCTGAGTTTTCTCTTACCTAGTTCAAAGAAATCCAATCCGTTTTCTTCAACCTGACGTCTTCAGTACGACATTAATTTCAGACGTTACAGGCCAAATGAGCTATACTAGTCATTTCAAAGTATCACAAGAGTGGGGGGACAACTTGTGAAGGTACTTTCTCTTCTAACGAGAAACATAGTTGTTGGATGGTCTATTGAGGTAAGAAATATATTCATGTCTATAACATGCATGGATTTCTGTGACAAGAAAGTTGACAGTATTTCAGATGCACCTTAACTTCTGCAAAGGAAACAGTCCAATGAATCAATGTTATGATCTGCTACACAAACACTTGAAAGATGTTCATAAGATTTGTAAAACACGTTTTAAAATTTCCAAGGTGGAGACCTGCAAGTGTTATCTTAGCAACCAAAAAGACAAAATTAATCTAACATGTCATTAGAGCTTATCTCCATTTGTTACTTCTGTATTGTTGCTCTACCTCGGCTTTCAACTTCTTGCCATGTGTGTTCAGTTCTTTGTTTACTGATTCAGCTCCCTCAGTGTTTTCACTTAAACTTCCTGTCCAGCTCTATTGCTTCTCATTGCTTCTTTGATGCCTGGTACATATTTACCTATGCAAAACATCGCTGCTGCTCAAGAGTGGAGTTTTGTTTATTGAACTTATCTGCAACTTTGTTGTCGACTTTCCATACTGTATTAAGACCTTATGTGAGAGTGCATGACAAATTAAATTATGGAAAAAGTACTAATGCACATCAATATAGTTTTATGGGAAATACTTCTATTAGTTATTACTCCCTAATGAGAATAAAGGTTTGGCTGATAGCAATAATTGTATAGCCACAATATATTTGAGTTCTTCACACATTTGACTTAAGCCTTAGATGACATCCTGATTTGCAAAACTGTACTTTAATATGTGCAGGTGATGTAAGACTGAAACTGAGTAACTGATAGGTCTCAAGTCAAATGAAATAATTGTTAAACAGTTGATTTTACAGGTACTGTTGAAATTGCTACTGTGCCTGCCACTACTCAACATTTTCATCAATGATCTGGAAGCATTCTAGCAGAATTTTTAGATGAATCAATAGTTGATGGAACAGTAAATTAAATATGTACCGTGTTACGAGGTGCTTATTTAAAGCAATCTGGACCTGGTAGGATGGATGTATATGTGGCAAATGTTTTTTCCATGGGAAAAGGAAAGGCAATATTTAGAATTTACTTCATAGAGAAACAATAAATTTTAAACATTTTGAAAAGACTTGAGGGAGGATCACGATGAAGAAGGTACTGAACAATAATTTTCAGTTGAAATGCTGTGGCCTTTCACAGTGACCTTTCAGTTTTTAAATGGGTAATGCAGTGAGTGGAAGCAAGGAAGAATGTGTACTTAGGAAACCAGTTTCAGAACACTGCTTTCTGACCTTCATGTTTTGAAAACCAGAAACAGCCCAAAACAGAGTCACAGAAATGACATGGAGACATAAAATTGCTTTAAAAGGAGAGAATTGCAGAACTTATTCTGTACAGTTTATCCAGCAGAGGACTGAGCTGTGACTTTATCACGCTGCACCGTTATCTTCACAGCGAAAAATTACTGTGCTCTGAAGCGGTTCTTATTCTTCCAGAGAGATGCAGAAAGGGCTAAAATCTAAAGCAAAACAAAAATTGGTGTCCAATTTCTTACCTGAATGTAACTGTGAAGATAGTCACGAGTAGAACAAACTACCAAATGCAGTGTTTGATTACCCACCTGGTGATAGATTTAGCACTCAACTGATTTTTTTGTTCTGAAAGATACGCTGGCCTTTAAAAGACTGTGTGTATATATGCATACATGCCTACATACAAATCTATAGCATACATATAGAAAAAAAATAAACATTGAACTGGATGGAATTTTATTTCCTTTCATATTAGAGAGCTTAGATTAGGTAGTGCAGTGACACCTCTTGGATGTGTTGTCTAGTGGCAATAACATACTAGTTTAATCATTTGAATGGGGTATATAGGATTCATACTTTTGTCAAACATTAAAAAGAATAGGAGGAGGAAATATATTTCCATAAAACTTTCATTGGCATAATATCTCTGTATATTCTAGATGTATAAGAAAAGCAGCAGCATTCTGGGCTGTTCATCACCTGTGTCCGAGAGATTATCTAATGAGGAATTGATGTTTTCTGACCCCTGCTCTGCAAGTAAGATGAAAGTATCAGAGAAAGCAGGGGCAGGCCTCCTCAGTCTACAAGGTGGATTCCTCCTTGACTGTCTTCCCCTAGCAGGTTCTACCACATTTCTGTGGGTTGGGGATTTTATTTGGTGGGGCTTGTTTTCTTTCTTTTCTTTTTTCTTTTCTTTACCTTTCTCTTTTCTTTTCTTTTCTTTTCTTTTCTTTTCTTTTCTTTTCTTTTCTTTTCTTTTCTTTTCTTTTCTTTTCTTTTCTTTTCTTTTCTTTTCTTTTCTTTTCTTTTCTTTTCTTTTCTTTTCTTTTCTTTTCTTTTTCTCTCTCTTTCT
>VXBW01004906.1:580633-635080 GCA_013400375.1 Thinocorus orbignyianus
CCTTCCTTCCTCCCTTCCTTCCTTCCTTCCTCCCTTCCTTCCTTCTTTCATTACCCTTCCTGGTGGGAGCATAAGAAGCACCAGCATATGTGTATAATTTATTGAAATGGGCTTGACATGGCACATTTTTTCACTAGTGCAGGATCTCCACAACACAAAGTTGTATGTCTTCTCTCACAGTAGTTTCCTGAGATAATGTGGCGGTCACGGATGTTTCCCATGCCAACATTCAAATATGGTGAATGTAAGTAATAGTTCTGGACTAATATTTCAAATACAGATTAATATCTATTGCAAAAATGTAAAACACATTAAATGTTAATTTCAAGGGCAAAGCTAAATTGAAATACCTAAGAAAATACTTTAAATTAGATGAATTACCTGTAAAACAAACATCAAAGATAAAAAGTGAATTTACTTAATATAAAAAAGTTAATAAAATGGGCTCTGAAAGGAAGATGAGCAGCAGTGTTAAGATAAATAGTCCACTCACACTGAAATAAAGCATGAAAGTTCATCTATGATATCGAAGCTTATGGAAAATTTCCAAGATAAAATGCATTCTTTTGCGTTAAACCAAAGACCACTGGGATTTTTGCATTCAGATTTCAGTAGGTTCATCATAACCATTACCAATCTATTCTGAAATGTTTAAGAGCAAAAATACAGAGCTAGAAGGTCCTGTTTCTCTGGGTTGGGGGAAAGAAGTGGGTCCTGCCTTTTTGTTTTTTGCATGCTCTCGTTCCATATGTTGCAATGCAGAAAATTACAGAGCAGGTGGAAAGGTCAGACGTGCATAGAGACTTGACTGCATATTTCACTTCCCTGCTCCTTAGTTAGAGGTTACTACAATGCTATGTTACATTGATTCAGCAATAGTTTTGCATTCCCCTACTCCAGAAGAAATTTAACTCACGAACTAAACCATTAGGTTTATTTATTTATTTATTTCCCTCAGGCTACTTCTTCACTTCTGTGGTGTTCTTGAGGGAGTCAAATGGTAAAATGAAAACTGACCCCTATGAAAATCATAAGTAGTTTGTTAGAGTATACTTTGAGATATATGGGGATTTCTTCAATGACAGAAATGAATTTTTCCCTTTCCTTAGCCTGCTTTCCAGAGAAAACAGAGCTTAATAATCCCCCATGATATATATGCTTGTATGTGTGTTTGTCCATTTTTTTATTCCTACTAATAACTTTTAAGCCTGCTGGTCCCATTTAAACCAAGTGAAAAATGACAGCAATTAAAAAAACCAAACCCTAACAAAAGTAAGTGAGGGCCTATACTTACGCCACTGATGGGGCACTTGGAGAATTTTCTCAGCTCTTATAAGCTGTCAGAGAATCCACAGATAAGAGAATAACTAAAAATATTTAATTGTGGAAAAACCTACAGCTGAACTTCACGTTTTATTAAATGTAAGGGAATCAAGCTGAGACTGAAATCACATGAATAAAAACTAATCCTGCTACTCATGGAACAAGTTGTTTTGCATGATTTAAGCTTGATTTCTGTAAATATGAATAGTTTAAATTGCTTTCAACATAATTCTTACCTCTTTCTCTCTTGTTTTGTAATTGTTGCTTTTGGAGAAGTTACTGTGTTCCCTTTCAATGATGCAGAGTTTATTCCCATCAAACAGCTTTCTAAGCCCATTGTTCGAGGATAGCCTTCAGGAAGAAAACTAGAAGTGACTGAAAAAATAATTTGATAGTGGCTAAAAAAAAAATAATCTGAAGGGTTGAAAAAGAAACTGCATTTTTATTAGAACATATGCTTGTTTATTTTCTCTTTAGCACAAATAGCTCTTAACTTAAGATTACTACTTTCAAAGTTGCATTCAATTTAAAATACTGAAGCAACTTTTGGCAATAAAAAATTTCTAACAAAAAATAAATAATATACTGCATAATTGTGCTCCAAGTTAGCATTAATAAAGTATTATATGTGTAATTTTTACAACTAGAAGTAGCACTGTGGTTGTCACATTTTACTGTACACATAGCTTGATTGTTGCAGAGTAGACATCTGCCAGAAACATTTCAGTTTAGCATGATGAATTTACTGTAACCCTGTCAAAAATCACGTAACAATGCCAAAGTATTGCTTTGAATATAGGTTGAAAAACAGAAATAAGTGTGTTGAGGAAGGTTTTCAAATTCTCTCAGAATCCAGTCATTACTGGTGCTACGGCCGGGCACGTAGGAACGCTGCTGCTCCATGGGGGATTCCTGGGAAGTGAACATTACTTACTTAATCAGGGTAGTAAAAAGCAAGATCCTGTTGGCTGTAGGTACCCTGAGCAGACTATCAGCACCCCAGTGAGGATGCTGGTGCACAAAGGGCAGGCAATTTGCACAAAAGTGTAATGACTGACTTTTCAAAGCCCTTTGTTAAAATTAAAATGGGAAGGGTGCAATTTGTTTGTGATATCTTCTGTGCTCATTGTATTTCAGATGCTTGAGTTGTTTGCAAATTGTATATGAAACTATATGTGTCACTGCTTAGTTTAATATGCTTGTTTGAAGCCTTGTGTCTGAAGTATTTGGGCCCAGTTCTGAGCTCGGATAAACAATAGATGAGACAATCAGGGAAAGCACATGCTGTCTGGTGGCTTAAGGGGAATTCTCTGGGATCCTGATATTTCAAGAAATAGTGTATTGGGAAAGGTAAGTACTCTTGCTTCTTTAATTAAAGATTCTTCAGTGTAGTATGTAGGATATCTCACTTTTTTCTCAGGTTAGATCTTTTTGTATTTTCAGCAGAGGCCAAAGCATGTTTTGAATAGAAGATAGGGGATGATTCTGGGATGCAACTCAAACAACATGTTTGTATGTTTTATAAAACTGTTATTTATGAAAGGGAATTTCAAATGTGCATCTACATTTGCATAGGCCCACTGTCTGCCTACCTGTATGAAGATTTCCATAGCCTTCAGGTAAATCCTGGAATTAGGGGTGCCGTATAGATATGTAGTCTTCTTTAGTGGACTTTTAACTATAAACAATGGAACTGATTGCTCATATGTAGATACAATTAGTGTAAATGATTGTTTCCTGACATTAATAGATTAAACAACAGACATGCATTGTTTGTTCTATTATAATCTTCTATTGTTAAGCTGATTTAAAACACTGTGTATAAAGGTCTGATAGCAGAGTAGCATAGCATGGGAACTTTTGCCTTTACTGGTTTGTATGAAAAAACTTCACCATTTAAACCAATGTTAAAAGGTAGGAACCTGCATCTCCCTCTCCCTTGCTCTTCTCAGAAATGCACCTCAGAGTGCTGGGACAGATGGTGTCGGGCAGTTTGAGAGCAAAAAAACCCCAAACCCAAAACCAAAACCAAAACCAAAACCAAAACCAAACCTCCTGAGGGGTGCTAGCCTGGAAAACTGGGAACTATGCTAAAAGACAGCCAAAAGAAGAATTTTTTTGTTCCTTCAGAGAGCTTTGGTGAGGTATGTGGGAAAGTGCCTTTCCTGTGAATTTTCCTTTCATTATCTATAATCACTGAGTTTGCCTCTATGAAATGTATTGCTATGTGACTGTAAATGTTAATAGTTATACATGTACATGAGTTCCTCTCTAACTGAATATTCTTGCGTGGAGTGCTTATGGCTCATATTCTACTCTGCCCTGCTCCTGTGAATAACCCAATGTGCTGATGGACTGACAAGACACCCTATTCTGCTACAGCTGAATTAGGGCCGATACATATTATACACAGTGCTGCCTGACAAATTGAATCAGCTACTCTTAAGTGATTTTGCCTGTTTCAGAGTACTGGGAAACTCAAAGGGCATCAAGTCAAATTACACATTGATTGCAGTTTGCCCTGTAGCTTTTGCACACAGAAAGAATCACATACAACACTTAGAAGATTAGTGGAAGAGACTGCATCTGGGGAATATCACATGTAAGCATGTAAAAGTTGGACTTCTCTGGATGGTAGTAATGTTGCAAGACTAGCCATCCAGGAAAGAGAAAAATTTATGTTGATGTGCACTTCCCAAATGACACAGTCATAAACTTCATCATCCCTTTGGTAAACCTTGTAATTCCCAATTTAGCCATATCATAAATCATGCTTGGTTTTGCGTTATTTTTCTTTCTTCAAATAAACAAAATGTCAGAACATCACAAATTACAGTGATGTCTAGATTATTTTTTTTAATGTAGAAATACAAATCCATATGTACTATTGCTTATGAACTGCTATATATTGGAATATATTTAACCATGGAGATCACTGATCTACTACCGTATGATCTACAACTACCGAGAGTATGGATGACAGACCAGCAGTCAGATTCCTGAAAACACAAATTTTATTTTCAAGCTTTTCTTTGGAACCACAGAGGCTTCCTTAAAACGCTCTAGCAAAAATAACTTAGAAAAAGTCAAGAAAACAAAGATTCTCACATGAACAGTTTATTGCAACAGCTGACATTTAAAAGACAATAGAAAATACTGTACGACTTAAAATTATATGCCAGGCATGCACACAAAGGCTTATCTTTATTTCATTTGCAATGCTTGTGCTAACTGAGGCCTCCTCCTTCTCCTTGTTATGCTGATGAGCAAATTTTGCACCAACTGACAGCATGCTTCTCAGAGGGGTGTCGTAAGTATTACGAAAATAATTTAAATAAGTCTTCATATACTGGATCTCAGTTTATTAATCAGGAATTTATGTAGAGTAGGATCAGGTTCATCACAGGTCTCTGTATTTCAGCTTTTCTGAATGGTCTCCCAAGTCATTTAGTCCACTAAATGATCCTGAAGATTTCTAATTTCTGTCTTTTGCCAGATTCTTTGCAAGATTTCTTATTTGTTACATGTTTTATTCCAGCTAGTTACCAAAAGCACTAAACAACATTTTTTCTAAATTTTATTTCTATTTCTAAGCAACCAGTCACTTGGTTTCTATTTGGAGAGGGACTCTTTGTCAGGAAGTCTAGTGACAGGATGAGGGGTGATGGTTTTAAATTGGAAGAGGGGAGATTTAGATTAGATACTAGGAAGAAGTTCTTTCCTGTGAGGGTGGTGAGGCACTGGAACAGGTTGCCCAGGGAAGTTGCGGATGCCCCATCCCTGGAAGTGTTTAAGGCCAGGCTGGATGGGGCGTTGAGCAACCTGCTCTAGTGAGAGGTGTCCCTGCCCATGGCAGGGGGGTTGGAACTTGATGATCTTTAAGGTCCCTTCCAACTCTAACCATTCTATGATTCTATGATTCTTGATGTGCTGTCTTACAGTCACAGACCTGGTAAAACATACCAAGAAAACATGTTCTATCATTTATTCTATTAACTGAGGTTGCTAGTCAATGAGAGTTGAAAGCAAGTGAAACAGATATTTGTATTGTTCTGTATATACAAAATTAAGGGTTCTTTCCTGTCCCATCCTGTGTTTTGGATACATCCTTTAATTCTGTCACCTAATGCTTACTTACTACTCAGTCACTATAAATATTTTGGGAAGAATATGCTGCTCCAAAGTCTTCCTAACACAATTTCTGTTTGTTTGCTTAGGCTGAAAGCTTTTTTGTTTTCTTGTTTTTTTTTTCCCCAGTGAATTCCTTCCTCAGAAGGAAATAAAATAGGCATTTTTAGTAGCTTTCTTCACCAGATATGGAGGTGGTTTGGATTCAAGGACTGATAGTCTTTTGACTGGACTTGAAAATCTACTGCATCTGTTGTTTAAGGTCAAATGTCTCAATAAAATCTTTCCATAGAAGTGACTCATTAGCTTGTCCTTTTATCAGATCCCTTCTGCAATTTTTTTCCCCAGCTTTCTTGATTTCAAAAATGACAATGATGGTATTTGAGTTTTCTGGGAATTTCTGCACTGCGATGCATGTTGTGAACAGAGTTCTTTTCTAGTTCTGCTTCTGGGCTCCCTCTGATCTTTGTAATGTTCAGTGCAGCGCTGTCTTCCCTAGGCACTTCGCTTAGCATTTTCTTAACTTGTTCTTCTGTTCCTCTTACGGGGGTAGCTTGTGGAGCTATGCAAGGGAATCATTCACAATACAAGCTAAGCTGCAAGAATAACATTTCTAAGGATTCCACAGAAATTAAGAATTTTGAACATTTGTTCTTTTATTTTAAACTCAAAATGTGGAAAAATAAAGATCCCACAGGCCTCTAAAAAGGCTTCCACCTTGACCTGCCAAATCAACACACAAATACAAAAGTTTTAGCCATTATAAATGCAAAATTCTTCTGTAGGAACTGCTTTGCTTAGGAATGTATTAAGGTCATAAGAAGTAAATAAAAATACTATCAGACCAAAGTCAAGCACTTTTTGATAAACAAGTATTTTTTAATAAACATCCACTTGTTTGTTTTTTTTTTCCCCTCCGTTTTTCAGTTTTGGGTACTATATGTATTGATGAATTTGATCCTCTCATTTAAAGTTGCATGGAGTTTTTCTCTTCATTTCAAATCAGTTGTGGATTCTGGAACTCCTGTGGGCCAAGCAACCTGCTTCCTCATGCGTCTTTACAGCATGTGTCCTACCAGCTGGCACCAAGAGAAAACCTCCTGCTTCTTATCTTCTCCCACTTCTGCTTCCTCGGTACAGTTGCATGTAAATAGGCACTATTTACGCTGCTTTGATTTGTTGTTGTAGCTACTTTGGGCTTGAGCCAGCCTCCACTAGCAAGGCAAGAAAGAGATATTTAAACAGATAATCAAAGAGATAGTGTTTCATCTTGAAATGTAACCAATGTTCATCCTGAAGTATTTGAATCACGTGCTTGCAGACACAAGCTGCTTCTGTGCAGAAGCAGCTTATACTCCTACAACTGTCTGCAGGACTGTCTCCATAAGCTCCATCATAAAGTGATTAGTCACTTTTTTTTCTGCTTAATACCAGGTGTTTGTTACTTCCCATGAAATTGCTAGTTGCTAATAGTGACCCTGCAACTTTCTTTCTCTCTTTATGTTCTATAGGGTTGTGTTTATATGTTAGACTGCCTTAACTTCTTAGAACCAAACTGTTTTATACTTCAAGAAGCATTTTACCCTGCTACTCGGTGTTTTGTTATGTCTCAAGATGGAAATTTACCTTATACAAGTATTGTAAGAGGTAGCCAAACTAAATCCATCAAAACCTGAGAAATTCTCCTTTGATTTTACTGGGGATTTTAACAGGAATATTGATGCTATTTTGAAACCAGAGAAATTATAAGACTCGTGGGACAGCCATATACACCTTCCCCATCATAGGAAAAGCATGTTTTGCCCATGGTGTTTAATGGTGATTTTAGTTTTGCTTTTTTTCAGCGTAACTTGGCTGTGTCTCTCTCTTATTTGTCTGTCTTTATTTATTTTACTGTCCCCTTTATCACACTGTGAAGTATTTTGGCCTGTCTTTTTCATGGCTGCTCATGACATTCTCCTGCTATTTCTACAGAGCTTCTGCCCTTATTCTTTTCATCACAGCATGGACAGGCAGCCAGTTTCGTCGGCAGGAGTTAACTGGAACTTGGGTACTTTTCCACTCTTCTTCCTGCAACCTGTATTTCAACAATGAGTAAAGAGCAGTTTTGTAGTCAACATTAAATAGAAACACATGGTTTCCTGCAGCTGGAGTCTTAATCTTGCATTAGCCAGTGCTGCAAGTGGCAGCTTTTAAAAGCTGGTGGTTACTGCAGCTCTTGGTTTTGCAACTGTGAAACTCTCCTTTCAGTTAAACTTCAGTTTATGGCTGCCTGTCACAAAACTACCAGAAGAGAAAGAGCTTTTGCAGCTTCTTTCTTTTGGAATTGCTGCTGGGAAATCAGTGGATCCTGTTTCTGTTATTTTATAGGAGGTTGCAGTTTCTGTACTGAAGGCAGAAAACCCCTCTAGACTTTATTCAGCAGCATTTCTCTCCATTGATTCGCACCTTCCATCCCTCTGTCCTTGGATATCTTACATTCTGGAATTTGCTGAGTTCTCTAATAGTGGAGTTACAGAGTTTGTAAAAATTATGCTAATTTTGTTGTTTTAACAGCTGCATGTTTTCGTGTTCACTTCCTATGTTGTTCTTGCGGAAGGTGCCATAATCTTAAATCCTCATCTGAAAATGTTATGAGCTTGTCACTTTTTTTCCTTCTGACTCACATTTCAAAGAGATCTGCTTCTTTTTATCATCCTGTCTGCCTTCCCATTACAATTTTACATTATGATATTGAAGCAGGCTTTGATCGTTTTGTAGTTTGCATAGGTCCTTGTGTAATATGTTCACTTGCTTGTCTAGTAGCATGTTCACTTGCTTGTCTAGAACGCTGCACGTCAGTGAGACAACCTGCACAAGCCTAATTTCATCTGCCTTGGGTTTTTGAATAGCTGGCATATTTTGTCTGATGTGCAATATAAATTGTCTGGGTGTTTGGCTGAGCCCTTTTTGATAATTAATATATTACTCACCAGGGATTTTCATAAAATAATTTCCTCCAACTTTCTCTTCTTTCTTTTTCTGAATATTAAGAATTGCCTATGCACAGCATACTGTCACTGCATCTCCCTGGTTGCTCCTCACCCCCTACACTGACATGATTTTTACCACACTGATAGAAAATTTGGTGCTTTTTATGCTACTGATAGTTAGCACATGATAGCAAAAATTATTTTCCTGCTGTCAACAATATCCACTCTCTTTAAGCACTTGTGTTAAGTTTCAGCGTTCCTGTGAAATGACTGTTACAGATCTTTTGAAACAGAAAGTATGCTTGTTATTGGCAGAGGTCAATTACACTTAAGTTATAAGTTTCACTGAAAAAAATAAGGCTAATGAGTGAGGAACAAACGTGAGTGTGAGTGGCAGAATCTCTTTCACTGTTTTATGGGTAAATACCAAGGATGGTTTCCTCATTGCACCCGTTAAACTGAATTTTAAGGGTTGAAGACTGGTAAAGTTTATTTCTGATCACACAGACTGACAATTCTGAGACTTGTTTGTTGGGTTTTTGTTTGCTTGTGTTCTTTTAATCAGGAATATGTGTAAAGTGAACTTGCATGTATTTGCATGGATATTCAGAAGGAATTTAAGAGCAATATAAACAAGAAACAACAATGCAAGCTTCCAGGAAATGTATTTTATTTTATTTTTCTATTTTTATTTTCCTTTCTGTTTTGTTTTCTGGTATTGCCTTACAAAAGAATGAGCAGGTTTTCTGGTTGCTGTGTAACACTTGGAACTACTGATGGGAAACAGGGAACAGCCACCAGAGAGGAAGGGGAAGGAAAGGGACCTAAACTTTCATTTTGGCTGCATTCTGCATAGCCCGAAAGCCTCAGGGAAACTTCCAAGTGTTATGGTAGGTAGGCTACAATGTACTGATCCAGTCTGAAGATAACCAAAGCACAGCTGAGGGTGGGGAGTCTTGAAACTGATTAAAAGTAATCACAGCCCTGTGGCCTGAGGCATGCAGAAAACAGAACCATTAATGCTATCCGGGAATCCATATAATGTCCTACATAGCAATTGCCAGTAAAGAGAAGAATAAATTTCTCTAACACTTCTTCTTGAAGCCAGGGAATTTCTGATTTCTGCCGGTATGGCGAATGAGAGTGCTATCCTGAAGTGTATCCTCGAGTGTCAGCCCTGATGCTGGTGGGGAAGTGAGGTCTCTGCCGCACAGAGTGAACTTTCTATATCCAAGGGGTGCCTTGACTTTTCATGTTTCTTAATTTACAATCCAATTTGTATCCATCTTAATTCATAATCCAATAGAAGCTATACTGAGAGATACCAGCATCTTATTTTGTGCTCAATATATTGTAATATATAGAATAACAGTGGGAGGAAATTGCTTAAAAATAATTGCAAGGAGATACTTCAATAATGGCTTATACAGAACCTGCTGGGAATACCTCATATACTTTTGATTTAAATAGGAATATTTACTGTAATAAACACAGTAGAGCTCTATTTTTGGTTTAATATAAAGATTTATGTAAAAAAAGATGAAATACATTATTCAGTTGTATCTCTTGAATTATCTTAACCGTATGTGGTTGCTCTTAAAATTAACCATTTTATTATTTTCTAAAGAGCAGCTGGGGAACTGTCTAATACATAAAACTGAAAGCAATGTAATTACAAACAGAGGGGCAGAAGTAATATTATGTAGTCACAGTTTAAAAACTGAGCCTTGAGTATCTTAATATATGCCTACATAAATGATGATCATCAGTTCGCTTCAGCTCTTATCTCAATGGGATGTTTTTACCATAGCATGTTTATTCCACTTGTTGGTAAACCAGTAAGCCCCCTCATTCACATTTCTGCTGTGATTTCCTTCCTTCTCATTTGTACCAGTTTCAGCTTGTTTTAAATAAGTTCTTTATTTGCATACATGCACAAAAATGAACCAAATCACAAGGAAGCTGAGAGCGTTTGGAAGAGAATTTAAGAAATATAATTATTAAAACAAAAGAAAGATAACATTTCAGGAACTTTAAAAGTCCACATGTTTATGTATTCATTTAAAATGACAAAGCTCAGTTGGTCCTTGTGAAAGATGTTTCAGAATGGAAAGATGTGTATGTGTATCCTCTCCACAGGTCTATGACTTCTGTGCTTTGTATGTAAAATAACTATGTGAATGCTGGTTAACAATGCAACCATTGCCACTGGGTCAAACTGACCTCCATAGAAGCTGTATATAGTGTCTACCCACATATTTGCAGGGGTTAAAATTATAGAGAATGATCTCTTCTTACTCTAGGTGACCACTGTTTCTTAAAGTAATGGTCCTAGTTTTAGAAATCAGGGTTTATTCACACTTCTCAGCAGACATAATTCTGTACAAGTGTAATAAATTGTTACTCTTTTGCATTATTTAGGTTAGCTCAGACAGGGTGCTTTGAATTAGAGGATATTTTTCTCATTTTATTAAAATTACTGAATTTTCCTTTCAGTGTCGTACGTTTTATAGTGCTTCCTTATTAATGCCTTTGTTTTAAAAATGGGGCAGAGAGACTCCTGATCTCAGCAAATATCTTAGTGAGTATACTTTTGCTTTGGGGCAAGCACAACTTAATATTCATAAATCTCGGAATGCAGAGGCGGAACGTGAAGAGAATCAATGTAGATTCTCAAGCATTAGGTATTGGGGCTAAATATCTGATGTGAACAACTTATCAGAGGTTTGGCAACATTATTATAGTATCATCTAAGAACCAAGCTGTTTCTAAATTTCAAGAAACCATAGAAAGATCCCTAGTACTAGTTGACATTTCAATAAAATATGGCTAAGAAGAAAATATCTCATATAAAGAGATCTCAACAGACTAACATAAAATGAAACAATAAAGTAGAATCCAGTGCAATAAAATAAAAACAGGTCTTTGTAGTGATGCTTGAAATCTGAAAATCAATTAAAGCTAGTTTTTAAAATGACAAGCAAGTAGTTCACGTTACAAAAGACACAGCAAACCATGTCTTGCATGGAGTACATGTGTGGTTTAAAAACAAAAATTTTTTTTGATTGATGAAAAAGTACTAGTCGGTGCCTATTCCATGCACTGGTTCCTCCGGAGCCTTACTAACAATCATTGTCTCAATTTGTACCATGGATAAAAATTCAATGGCACATATAGCAGAAAATAGTTCATAAAAAATATGTATCTCTCTACTTGAAGCTCAGAGTTGCGCTAAAGATGACCCAAGAAAAAACAGGCTTTGTTACATGTTGAAGACTAGGAAGTCAAGGCTGTGGCAGATCAGTGACAAAAGCTGGTTCCCCTGTTCCCCTGTCACCATACCTTCAGAAAAGCATTCTGCCAACAGTTCTCTTGCTTCAATACTAAGGGGAGTCTGTGTTCAGTGCTGTGGATGATATGGACACAGGGTGGTACAATGAAGTTGTGGGGCAGCCTGGACACCAAATCCTGGTCTAAGACACTTGATTATGGAGTTGTCTCAGCTGCCTCACAGCCAATGGGATTCTGGCTGGACATAGCCAGTCTCTAATTATACTTAAATGACTTTGGGAGTGTGAGCTGTTTCTCAGTTCATGATATGTGTCTCCTTCTACGTTTGATTTGGAGAAGGTATGTATTTCTTTTGCATCATTTATGAGGCACCTGTCCTGTAAGCCTATATGCAGAAACAGAATCCTCCTTCTTTAGCCCTGTTCATGCCTGGGAACTTCTACATTTAATGACCTATGGCAACTAGGCATTTTCTGCATTGGTATTTCAAAAAATTCTACTGAAGATGAACAAGAAGGAACAGAATCCATCTTTCTCAGCTGTGCTGGTTTTGCGGGTCTAGCTGCAATAAAAAGCATTAAAACTTTTTTTTTTTTTTTTTTTCCCCCCTCCCTCTGCTTACTGAAGTCAGCAGATCCAGCTCAGAATGCTCAAAAGGACTGGATCTGTGGAATAAAACCATGCTATTATTACTCAGACGTGGTAACACTTCAGGGTAGGGGGGAAAAAAAAAGACTTTTAAGAAATGCAGGACTACTCTATTTTACCTGCGGCTCATAAATGTTAGCTAGTGTACAGTTTGTCAAGTTCTTGTTCTTTTGGTGATCTTTTTCTAGAATATCTGGCTTTAATTTATCTTATTTTTCCAGATATTTCATTTTTTTAAAATTATTTTTATCTAAACTTTATAGAATAATCTTTGAATACATTGACATCAAATAATTGATTTTTCCATGATACCTGCTTCTCAGATGTTTGTACTTTTAAGATGATAAACTTTAATTACTCCAGTGAAAGGTGGAAATCCCTGAAAATAGGTTAGAGAAGCATGACTTTAAATGTGTATCGAAAGCCTTTTCACAACTCTGGTAAAGATCTTTTTGTATTCATCTCAAAACAGGGAAGGCAAAAGCTGCAAAGTCTACAACCTCATCAGACTCAGCTAGTGATACTAGAACTATGACAACATCATATGTTTGCAGCACTCTGGGAGTATGACTGTCCTAAAAATGAAAGTGTCAGTAGTTCATGCATGTATGCTTTGATCTTAAGAATGCTGTCTACTGAAGTGATTACTGCAAACTTTGTGGGGGAAGCTGTGTATGAGTGACTGGTTGAAGAGTTCTTTAAACAATTTACTGATAACTGTCGTGAAATTTTGTTCTGTGTCTTTATTAAAGTGCAACTTTTATGCCAACGTGCAGGATTGAATCTACTGATTTTAAGTGTGGACACAGAAACTGAAAGCATTGGAGTTTCTGTAGCATAGCAACGTACTGCCTCTCAGCTAAGCAATGGCCATGGACACATGTATGATCTTCATCCTACCCCGGTTACAACTGAACACCGGTTAGTATCTATTACTTTTGATCATATGCTATTTTGTAAGTGGTTTTAAGACCTTTAAGGAATGTCCCCACTTCTCTTTAAGCAATAATTATAGCTGAAATTCCTCATGATTTGTGCTCCTGTTCCTTCATTAGAGGTCAATCTGCCCCTGTCTTCGGGTCCTCCACAAGTATTTGCATACTACAGCAGATACTAGAACACATAGTATTGTGCACATTGTAGATTACACAGGTGTATTGTAAAGAGAGAACATGTTATTTGTGAGTAACAGTGTCCTTAGTCTATCATTTTTAAGCATTACAAAAGTAAGTCTAGCCACATGAAAGTACTCTGGAAGAAACAATTTGTTTCTTTGAAAGACAAATTATATGTAATTTCTATAAACATATTTTGTATGGCAGCTGTGGGTAGAATCTGGTAAGGATTATGAGATCTCACAAATGTTAGAATTATGTGGAGAATAATTTAGAAAGAGTGTATGATGAACATAGACTAAAACTCTTGATAACAAATGAAAGTATGTACAATAGAAGACTAGTAAACTTCAGTTTTTTGATCAAGATGATGAACACAGGTTTCCTGCTTTTCTGCAAGTGATTTGAACAGTGCTTGAGCTATTGGTGAATACTTATTAAAATAATAGTTGTTTACTGAATTTAACTTTTGCAAATGTAACAGAATTAATAGTTCAATAAACATGGTCACACCTCTCCAGATCTGTTAAATATCCTTGAGAAAGACTACAATTTTTACTAGATCTAAATTTTAACGGCATTTGTCCAGAGCTTTACTTTCTTGTATGCTGTCAAATGGTCTAAATTAATGCATTTTTTAATGTTTTTAGCCATATTCAATAACAAAATTTATTAAAATGCAGCCTTTTCAACTTCAGAAATACTTTAGGCATCCTCTGTAGAAGATGCAGGAAATTCCCTTGGTGGTTGCATAAAGCAGAGGACAGGGATCACCATGCAGTTCAAATTCCTTTTCAGTAGCAGACAATCAGGCAATATCAATGTATGCCATAAAACAGTTCACCAAAGAAGACAAATACAAAAAATTAATCGGCAGTGTAAATTACCTATATAGTTATTATTGGTCCTTTTTAGAAACATGTGTTGTCAATTCATGGGAGCACAATTTTACAAGATGACAGTGACTTTTTTTTTTACAGTGACTGCTTAGTTCAGAAGAAAAGCTCTACTGAATAAGAATGACTTTTAGGTTTATATAAGTAGAAATTAGAAGACATTTTCAGTGAAATATTTGTATTTCTTAATAAAACTTATTTTTCTGATATTAGAAAAAAAGTGTTTTACCACTACGTGGAAGGTTATAAGACCTTTACTGTTCCTTCCCTTTTTTTGTTGTTTTTTTACATCATTAACAAAATGTGACCATTAAATGGCTTACTAGACTAAGTAAAATGGTGCAACAATAGGTAACAAATAAAATAAGATGGTTTCCAGGTATGTTTGACAAATTCACTGTACACCTTAGTGTAATTTTTTTCTTTTATGTGCGATAAGATTTATTTTTCTTCTAGAAGTTAGCAAAAAAAGCTACAAAATATTTCAACTTGCCAAACGGTTGTAAGCTGTTCTACATAGCTTGCATAGCCAAACATGATCCTTTGGACCACCAAGTTTCCTAAGAAAGATCTGATTTTTACACTAGTTCAGCCTATGCTTATCTCTTATCCAGTATTTTTTTCCACTGTTAATTTGGAAATGTGAAGATTTTCTTTTCTCATTTTGAGTAACATAGATTTGAAATGATCTGGGTCACGTGCTGTGAAAAACATGGTGACCTAGTAGCTAAAAGGTTTTTATGTCTCATATTTCCTGTACATGAATTTTTAGGTTATTTAAAATTTTGGGGTGTGTTAGTGTGGTCTGGCCTGCCAGCAAATTCAGAGCCTAATTTGTGAAAACAGGGTTTATGTAAGGGAAATTCCCTGCCATTTCAGCATCAAAAGGTGGTATTGATGAGTTCATGAAAAATAGGAATATTATTATCCAAAAAAAGTACTGTTGTCCTTAAATCCCCAGGGTGAATGTATGTCATTTAACAGACAGAAAAGTGTAGAAGACACAGAGGTAATCAGAAAAGTACTGTAACAAGAGAAGGTTTTTGTCTGGGGAGTGCAGGAGAAAATGGAAAGACCTGTTGGCCAACGCCGGACTGCCACCTGGTGCTCACAGGGGTAGGAGCTGCCTGCCTGGGATCTTCCTATCCCTCACCTTCCAAATAAATTGAAGTCAGCAAGAGAACTTGTCCATTTACTTAATTGTTCGTAACTTTAGGGCTGTATGATCCAAATTATTATATTTTTTTAGCAATGCAGTAGTCTAAAATGACAAGTTTTGTTAAGATTAAATTGTATCTTTCAATTATTTAGATGTCTTAACTGTTCATTAAAAATCACCTCCATAAAACATGTTATTGTGTTTTTATAGAAGAAACTACTTATATTCTGACCGTGGCAACACTACAGAAGATTAGCTGATTAATTGTTTCTGAACAATGCTTTTGAAGAAATATGTGTGGGCATGATTTTCTTTGGCATAAGTTGTTTCAAATTATTTTCTACAAAAAGGAGAACCTAATACACTAAATCTTGTATATTTTGAAGATATTTCTTTGAGTTTGTCAGAACCTCATAGATTGGATGGATACACCAAATCTTACTCCTTTCACATAAAGTCAGTTTCATGTCATTTAACTTCTGCCACACTGGTGAGGCAGCTGAGTTCTTTTTATGTTCTGCAGAAGCACAGGGATACTTCCAGAGGGCAATGCATCCTACCTGAAACTGGTGTCCTGAGACAGAACAAAGACAAATCTGGAAATAACCATTTCTACCAATTGACAATAACCTTAGAAGTCAGAATAGACAAATTAAGTTAATGAGAGGAATTTCACTTACATTTTCTTATTTTGGAAATTCTATTTTTTTTGACATAAAGAGCATATCTCAGCTATGAGCCATGACTGGCTGATGCTGCATATTAATTTTCAATAGATTTCCCTCCATGCTGTGAAATAATCATTTAATAAAGCTTTCAGGGGCAGTGTGAATCTTAGTAATATAGCTTTAATGGATCTGTTGCCTGGGAACTTAAATCAAGGCTTAGGCCCAATGCCAGTATTAAGGTAAAGACCCCCATAGGTGGCCTTGTCCCTTGTGTAGGTCTTAGACGATTTCAACCAGTTTTGGTAGTATTTTTCTTGGTGGGAATGTTGACAGTAGTGCTCAGAGCAGACCTCTGCCAGAGTTTAAAAAAAAGCACCCCAGTTTGGAAACAATATTAAAAAAATGCCAAATGATAATATTTTCCACTGCTGAAATTCATCTTCTATGATCTGGTCCCAAACCTTAAACAAATTTTAGAAACATACTATATTAATTTCTCGCAACCTTTTAAAAAGAATACATTATTTTTTCAAATACTGTCACCATTATATTGTGTACATTTTTTTTTTATTAAATCTACATATTCACAGTAAAATGTATCCAAAAGTAGGTCACAATAGTTCACTCCTGAAAGAAAGGTTTGGTAATTCCATAATGGGTAGAATGAATGGTTAGCACACTCTCTTCTGACAAAACATGACAGAGGCACAACAGGGTTGTCTCCTACTCCTTTAAGTAATCTAGCTTGATTTCTGTTGTTGCTTAATAATTCTGAAAATTTTGTACATTTATGTGGTATGATTTAGCCTGGGAAATATTAAAGTGCTTTCATAAGTTATAACCATGGTACAGTTTTTTGCCAGGGAACCAGCCCTTGCTATGAAGCAGGCCTGGAGGCAGGTCACTCTGATGGAGGTGTGGAGAATATAATATGAAAACAAATGTAGCACCACACTGGGAGTTGATAACAGTGTTTTTTGTTTTGGTTTGGTTTTATGTTTATTTGGGTTTTTTTTGTTCCACTCTGTGTTTACCTGCTGCTAAAACCTCTGTTGGAGAGAACTTTTACTTCGCTTCTTTGTTTAGAGACAAAAATAGTGGAATCGTTGGGTTCCATGAACACCAGCAGTCCCTCTATGATGAGATTTTGTGCAGGGGCTGCAAACAGAATAGAAAGATGCACAGAAGAATTATTATATGCTTTCCGCATTTCTGCAGTGGAAAGCAGTAGCCAAAAGGTACCTCACAAGTTCTTGATTAAATAGGTTCCCTCATAATGAGTCTTTAAATCAGGTACTCAGTCCATCTCTACTTAAAATAATATTTTGTATTGCAAGGTGGTAATCATCTATAAGGTCTTTATGTAATGTAGAATTTAGTCATTATATTCTGTGTAGCATAACATAAATAGTAAAAATTCCACGTGCACTTTATGTTGGTTAACTTCTGAATGGATGAGACTTCGTTCTTTATCATGTATAAGCAACGTACAAAAGATTAGAAAAAAATTTACCATTGTTATTTTCAGAAGTGTATTTTAAATTTGGACAAAAAAAATCTTATATAGATCTATAATAACATTACACTTGAACAACATGTAACTAACTGAAAGTTCATCACTGTGTCTAGAATGCTTGGCCTGAGACTGATATATAGCTAACATAATTAGTCTTTTATTGTTCATGTAGAAAAATAAATTCAATAGCAGTTGTTGTAGAAGTGTAAAATCTGGAAGCGGTTTCCAACAGGACAAATCTAAGATCTGATTTTGGAAGACTGTACAATTAGAGGATTAGAGGTGTAGGACTGTCCCATAGTTGACAGCCCATCAATTAGCAAATGCTTTAATGACACTTTAATAAATGACAAATAAATTTTAAAAATCCCCATGACCTTTCAAAACTTGGAAAGAAAAATGCTAATCTCAATCCTTGATTTCCCTTTTGGCAGCTTCTGCAAGTGAGCTGGAAAGTGTCTGTTAAAAGAGAATAGCTCAACTGAAACAAATTCCTCTTGCTTTTGTCTCCAAGTGAACTGCACTGTGAAAGGACATGAAATGTGAATGCACTGCCTAAGAGGTTTACAGTAAAAGATAAGGTACAGTCTGAGGATAACTATTAACATCTCCATTGTACAGCAAATACTCAGAATGGTAAAAGGCTGTTGTTCAAGAAACAACAAGTAAAACAAAGCTTTAGTATTCTTTAAAGGTTCTCTGTAGATACCTAAATTTTTCATGTGAGTTGTCCTCGTAGCCTTGTTAAGAGCTGTTATTAGAGCTGCATGAAGAAACTGCTAGTTATTCAGGTGCATGAAGTTATTTGCAACAAAAGTATGTGGGAAGAGGGGGACATGGCCTTGCACTCACCAGTGATTATATTAATCAATATATTCTGATCTTAAGAATTATGCTTAATTTAGCTGGAGAAATTTTCTTCTAACATTTTTGATGATTTGTGTTCATTTATGGATCAAACCTTCCAATAAATGAGCTTAATATAGTTAAAATTGCACGAAACATTGTATGTTTACAGTTGTGCATGTAATTATGCCACATGGGGCCCTGATTAGGGGCTTACCCCAAAGTCCACGACAGTTAGTGGCAAAGCAATCCACACTGATTTCAGAGAATGCTAGATCAGGCCTTATGTACCAACTGGAACTCGAACATTAAGATAACTAATATTTCATTTGCCTTTATACATCTAGGCTTCTGGACTGGACTTCTGAAAATGTGTCTTTCTCAATATCTTCATGTTGTCATAGGCAAAAAAAAAAGCTATATTTTGTATCCTAGTTAATATCCTAAATGCTGACACCTCCTTTGGGGTAAAGGATGAACTGAATAAGCTCACCAGACCTTTGTAGCCATTTTCTATTATTTTAATTGTATAGATTTAAGAATTAGTGGTGTCAAAAGGACTTAAAACATCCTTTCTGACTTTTACTTGTGAAGTGTGATTTCTTCATCTTTTTTTTTAACAAGTTATGATGGCAATATATCCCTAAATTCTCTCAATAAGATAGCAGTTTAAAGAAAAGAATGCAAAGCTCAAAAGTGTATTTCTGCAGCAAATTTGAATGCCTACACTGTAAGGTGCCATAAAGCACGATTACAGATTAAGTCCTTCAACTAGGAGAATTTTAGGGTCACAGAGCAGACTTTGTTGTCATTTACACTGGACTGAATCCATTGACTTCAAAGGACTTAATGTAAATTTAAAGTGTTGTACTTGAGATATGAATACAGACCACGGGCTGACATTTCTTGAAACTCACACATGATTTTGGTTAAATTAATTAGAATTGCAGGAATATATCAAAAGGTACATATATAATTTTATTCTTTATTTCACTGAGCTGAACATGGAAATTGAACCAAAACACTATTCAGAACAAGCCTGTTGTGTTGCTTTCTTTTACAGAACGTAAGTGTAGCTTTGCTGAAATTTTGTGGGAGCTACATAAAAATACAGAGAAGAAATGGGACTGAAAATTCCTGTTTCATCACTCTTCAGAAAATGGTGTGAAACTCCTGAAAGAGATCTGACAATCACTCTCTGAAATAGCATCAAGATGTGGACAAAGAGAGCTCAGAAGAGATAGAAAATGTAGCTTCCTAACCCAAGGGAAGGCTTTCTTTCCCTTCTTTTCCCCCCTTCCGCTACAACTATGTGTGATTGAAGACCAGAGTTGCGATTGATTTTACCTAGTATTGGCTATCTCTTTCTGAATGAGTTACTCCAACATTTTTGGGAGCTCATGGAGAGAAATAGATGCTTTTGGGTGCAATTTATCTGACCTGTTTCAGAGGAATTGTAGCTCAGAGGTAACTGATTCTCACTATGAAGAGAGTCTTGGGTCAGAGGAGGATAAGTTATATTTCAATGGCCAGCTGGGTTTGTGACCTAAAACCATTTATTTGTTCATGGAAGTGATATAATTTTCTGTATCAAAAAACAGTGTAAGGACCGCACGCCAGAAAGCTGGAATGCTGCCACTGGTGCTTTTAGCTTGGAGAACAGAAGAGTGGTAGGTCAATTTACCTGTCTCTGTACCAATAAATGGGTAGCTGAATTGCCTTGATACGTTACACCTTCTGGGATTTTTCTTTAGTCAGATTAGCTAAGAAATGCAATTATTGTATGTATAATATATTGATCATGCAATCACACACACACACACTTTGCCCCTGCCCCCAGCAAAAGAGACTTGGAGCACAACTCTTGTCAGACAGTACATCAGGATTTCCAAATAAAAATATTTCAATTTCTTACATTTTGCTTCATATTTGAAATTTTCCATGGCAGGAATTTTCTGACTAATTCTGACCACAAATATATTTCAACAAATTTGCTACAGTATTTTACCTAATAACCCAACCCCAAGGGAAAAAAAGGTATGCAGTACATGCTGTAATCCAGTCCTAAATATCCATGATAAATGAAAGTTCAAGTCTAATTCATATATTTAAAAATGCTAAATTCAGCCAACAAAATGATTTTATTGTAAACATTGATTGTTTTGTATAAATGTTTTGTTCAAGTAAAGCAGCTCATATAAATAAAACTGAATATACTTACTCAAAACTCCTTCGATGGAAAAAGCAAGGCATTGTTTAAATAACTTTATTTTCTGCCTTCTAGACAAAGTTTTGACTTTTCATTGGAAAACCTGGATATTTTAATAAAAATTGTTCTCCCCAGGGATGAGAAACATTTCCAACTGGTATGTAAATTTCTATTTTCTAAAGAGCAGCCATTGTACAGCTTATAAGAAGTGAGGCACAGTTTTCTTCTTTTCTAACTCACTGTAGATTTCACTACTGGAAAAGTAAGTAGTTTATTAGATTAAGTTACTTTAAATTATTCCAGCTATTTTACAGTTGAAGCTGTAGAACATATCACAGATCTTAATTACCCCTGCTAGTTGTTTCAGAATTGTATAAAATGCGCAGGTTTTGTTTCTTTCAGAAAGAAAAGCAGCAGGATGTGAGTGGTATACACACACTCATGACTTTGGGCGATGCTCCTGGTTTGTGTTGCCTCCCTGATACTGATTGCTCTCATCTACTTTATTTCTGGCACTTCAGGCTGTTTTGCCATAAAAGCTTCGCAGGCTGGAGGTCTTTAAAGGCCCTGTTCTATGCAAGTCAAAAGGTCTCTTTAGCACAAACACTGCAGTTTCTGTTCACAAGTGAAGTGCCTGCTGTACCTTGGCACTAAACAACTGGGTGATGGTAAAACCACGAATTTTGTTGGCCTCAGCAAGGAAGGAAACAGGCGGATCTACAGTATATGAAACTTTACTGACCTGGAAACATACAAAAGATGTGCTCCAAGGCATACAGAGACTGATGAGAAGACAATTTAGGTTTCCATTTCTTTTGGATCTTTCTCAGACAGATAGCCTAAGAAAAATGCTATGTAGAGCCTGGTTTATTTTTGTAAAGATGTATTTCAACATAGAGAACATAAAGGTAAAAATGTATAGCATTTCCTGACTTTGCTACCATGATTTTTGCTTTGGAGTGGGTGCACTATTAACTACTACCTTCTTTCTTTAAAGCTAGGATGATTTATAATCACTAATGCACATATATTTTAAACAGAACTGAAATACAAAACAAATCTAGTTACACATGAAATTTAAAAAGCCCATGTAGTACTTTGACTATAAGGGCAGGGTTTGTGCAAACTTTCTATTGTCAAAGTATGCTAGCAAACACAATCGTTCAAAAAAAGCCTTTGAATAAAAATGCTATAGATAATGCTTTAAATTTTTAAATAGTTTGGTGGGGTTTTTTCTGTGATAGATCTATTCTTTTTGATGTTAGTGATAACACACATTCCATCGATCTGTCTCCCCAATGACTTGCTGAAGTTTGGTGGTATATCTATTAAAATGTTGCTTAAAGTTCATCCACCTTGTTTTTTTCTACACTAAGTTACCCCTTCACAAATTATCCCTTGTTGAGAGTCAGGAAGAAAAAACCCACTGTGTATGTGAGGAATATTTTCCACTGGTCTTGAAAAAGCAATTAAGGAATGTTCCATTTATTCTTCCAAAGCCAATGTTTACCTTTTTGAATACTTTTGATTATTTTTCCCTCTCAACTCATAGTATTTTACGAATTTTACTTATTGCTTTTAAAGTAATTCTGTGCTTGCCTGTGTTAGATATTTATCACTTGCAATGAATGCTAGATTATACACAAGACTAAGATGAATCTCTGGAAAATAGAGAGTAAAAATCAGAATCTTTGCAATATCTTTCACATTTTCACGCTTTACAATCTGTGGTTTTTTTAAGGAATACATATGGGAAAAATACACCTATGAAACTATATAGTTGTTTTAAAAGGTAAAGCGTTATGAACCAGTTTTTACTCAAATCAATGACATAGTCCTGAATAAACTTTTATAATCATCAAAGGAAAATAAGTACAAACTTTGTTGTATTTTTATTGTATATTTACTTGTGCTGTAATAAGCCATAAACTTCCAAATCTCTTACAGTAAAAATGTTCTAAAATTTACATATATAAAAATTATTTCATTTTGCATCGCTTACTCTGAATACACAACCACTTACTATTATTGTGTAATATTCAGACAGATTTTTGCATGCTATACTCAGATTTATAACAGATGAGCATATCATATTGCAAAAGAAAAATCCCATTGCAGGTTTATAAGCACTGGAAATATTTTAAAGATTCATTGCATGAAAAATGAATTCCCACTCTAATTTAGGCAATGAACATTTGCATTTTAAATAATATTTATATAGGTGTGAATAACTGTTCTATGAATTTTTTTGTACAGCTGTATTGCAATAGAAAATCTTATAAAAACTTTACTGACAGCCTTTGTGTAGTAGATTTCTGAGAAATTATGATTATTAAGAAAAAATCCCCAAACATAAAATGCATACATAAGAAACCTTTAGTATTATAAGCATTGTAATAACTAAATTCTGGAATTTCAATGTCTCAAACAGTTCTATAGCTCATCCTATTCAAACCTAATATGGCACAATGCAATTTTTACAGTGCCCTTTGTGCTAGTATCCTGGAGCACTTTAAAATGAATAAAGTTAAAATTAGCAATGTAGCACTCAATTTCCTAAAGGAGTTACTTTAGAAAAACTACGTAAAATCAATGCCTTAAATGTTTGGATTTAAAACCCTGCCAATTGAAGCTCTTTTTATTTCAAGTAGCAAAGTATTCCAAATCTCCTGAACAAAATGTCTGAAGGCTCTATAGGTTTAGGGTATCAAAAAAGTATTTAAGAATTATAAAACCATCAGCTATCAATCTCTGAGTGCATACTGATAGGCATGGAAAGTAAATGTAATGGCTAGGTAGAGCTATACAGCAGTTCCTGCATCAAATAATATGCTAGTAGTTTATTTGCATTTCTATAATACATTTCACCTGAAGATCTCAAAGCAGTCCCTCTGTTAATTCCAGCAGAACAATATAAACCACTTAGAAAATAGAACAGTGAACTGCAGTAGTGTGCTGAAAAAAAGGGAGTTTTGTCTGAGCAGCAGGAGAGGTGCAACCCTCCAATAGACCATGGGGTCAATTGCACATCAGGTGGCATCACTTGTGTAATGGGGCTATTCGTAGGTGATTTTATTGAACTGTAGTTCTGAAGTTGATTACTGTAGGTCCTGTATTTACATATGCAACCATTTGCAAGAAATAGAGTTTTGTAGAAAGCCGGCAGCTGCAGATGTATCAGCAAGCAGTATAGAAGCAGTAGCAGTATTCTTTTTCCTCTTGTTTGCAAAAAGCAGAATTTCTAGATGGAAAAAAGGAAATTCGCAGTAGTATGAGATATTGATAGGCAAACAGAACTCTTGCTATATCTGCCAAACATCTTGATAATATCTAATAAACCAAATAAACTTGTTTTCAAACTCTGGATACAACTCGAGAGTTATCTTTCAAATTACAGAAAAATAGTTCTAATTTGTCTTGATAGTGTTTAGGAGATGTGAAACAGGAATGCAAGAGTCACATACACATTTATGAGGAACTGACAGTGCTCAGGGTGAGGAACCTGGTCACGAGCCCCTGGAAGCAGTGCTGTGGCTACAGTAAATATCTGCAGTGGGTGTCCATTACCACAACTCCTCAGTCACTTGTGTTGTAGGGCAACATGGGAGCAAGATGCACAGTGTGTAGTCACCTGCAACTTCTGTTTGTAGCTATAGAAGTCACTTTTGTGTTTCCTTTCCCTTTTCTTCCCTATTGCTACAATTCCCTCTATAACAACCTACTGACCTCCTTCCTTGTCTAGCTACCTCTAATTTCCATGGTGCACTAATAAGTTAATCATTCACCACTAGGGCAGCCTGATCCAATAATGGACCTGCTTTGAGCAGAAGGTTGGAGTACTGGAGCTTCCTTCCAACTTGCGCGGTTTTGTCATTCTATAATTAAAGCTGAGTTGGGTCACTGTTTTCTTTATATGATTTCTGCTTTAACTTAGTGTTGTGATTGAGGCCAAGATGCTGCTCAGTTATCACTTAAAAGTTTTGCTGTCATTGCCCTCCATTCCTTTAGATAAATTGTTTCTGAACTCAGTGAGTACATGAATGCTATTTGTATAAGCTTGCAGTTTTATGAACGTATCCACATCTTTTGCTCTCAGTCTAATGATACCTGCATTTGTCCATGATACTATAAACTACCAGACAGACATTTGTACTGGCACTGCATCCAGCTGTGGCTAAGAAGGTTGCAGGTTTTTTGAAAAGCACTTTTTTTCTGAAACTGCTGAGACCAGGATTGGTTTGTGAATCTCTATAATCTGTAAAATCTTCCTCTGCTTCCTTTCAGAGAAGAAAGAAGACATTTCCAGTGGGGATCTTCCCCAAAATTACACCCTGCCCTGCTGTCACTTTTTTTTTTTTTTTTTTTTTGATCTTTTATGGTCTGACAAAAAAAGCCAATTGGCATAACAGGAGAGATTTTGTGTGGCATGTAACACTGTATGGGCACTGATTACACAAATAATATGCATAATATGCATTAATTATCTATTCCTGCTTTTGTATAAAAAACTTTTCTTCATTTATTGGGTGATGAAAAACCACTAAGATTTTGTCTATCTGAAAAGAGAGATGTGAAACCCTTTGCTGACGGATCTTTGCCAGGGAAGTGGCAGGAGAGCATAGGAGGGGAAAGAAGTGAGACAAAGACATTCCAGGTGGAGAAAGGAGTTGTCTTTGTAAATTGGAAAGAAATGGTGTGTCAAGTGTCTGGAGGAATGACAAAATGCATTGGTATTGGGAAGGTTATAGTTCCAGATATTATTGTCTACAGGTTTTTGGTGTAACAAGAGATTGTGGAGAGACTCTTGGGTTGCTGAAGTTCATAGAAGTCTTGCCACTTGCTGCTGTGTGACTCCAGACTTCCATACATTTCTGTGGTTTCAGAAACGTGGTGCTTGAAACTTGATTTTTTTTGTTGTCATATTCTGAATGACCAGAAGAAAAAACAATGAAACAACTAGTAGAACAGTAGCTGCCTCCATGGAAAAACAGGATTTTAAAGTAAGGAATTTCTTAGCTGGCACAACGAGAAAGAAACTGAGGAAAAGTATAATACCCTTTCTGCCTACCTATCTTGTGCAGTTAAGGTAGGTGGTTTGGAAAGGAAGGTGCAAATATAGTGAAGGGTCTGTTACAAATGGAGTCTCTAATGAATGTCTAGCTCCTTATCACTAGCCTTCCCTCTCCAAGGGTGTTTTGGTGTTGTGGGTTTTTTTAAGTTTCTATATTAGGCTAAAGTAACACAAAAGTTAGCTTCTCAGTTTCCGCTACGTCTAGCAGAAGCAAACATATTAGCTTAACAAGAAAGTAAACATGGGCACTTTAGAACATTCCTTCCAACTAGGGATTCCAAATCTTGTTTTAACTTTTTAGGCTTTTTCCTGTTCTGTAGATTCACAGTGTGACATCTTTACAATGCAAACCCTCTGTCATCTGTTCCCTATGATTAGTGTTTTAGATGATTTTCAGTGTCAGGTTGTGTGGGTTTTGGCTCATGAGAGGAGGCTATTTAAGCTTCTCCATATAGGCTATGATGTGGACTACTCATAGGAAAAAAGCATTGGTAGATGGAAAAAGTTATAAATATTTTCAGTCAAGTGGCTTTCAAAACTGATGTATTTGTTGCCAGGAAGAACTATCTGACATTGTCACAAGGTCTTTTCTTCCAGATTCTGGGATTCCCTTGTTGGTCGTTATCCTCTTGCATAGCTCACCCCTTTTTCTGAACCACTTGCAGAACAACCATCATGTTTGTGTGGTATGGTTGGCCACACGTGCTCCCATTCTTGGAAGGTGTGCCAGTAATTTCATCCCTTTATCTAGACTGCCCAGTAAATACAGTCTGAAAATAAAGCTCCTACTTAAGATGAAAAATCAATCATTATCCCTGATGGCTTCGATGAGATTTAAGACATGCTTAACAACAAGTGTAGACTTTATATTTTCCAGAGTGGAGAAGTCAAGGAAGAAAATGAAGAAAACAATTTCAAGTTCTAAATGCAAGAAACATTAAACAACTGTTTTTAGAGAAACAAGGACTAGATAATTAATTCTTTGTCAAGTTTTGTGTGCTTGCTAGGAATAAAGAGATTGAAAAATGGTGACAGAAAACTATGAAGTACTTGATGCTTTTAAAGTGATAATAATAGCTACGGTGAATGTAAGATGCTATATTGCTCAGAGACGTTTACTGAACTACCAGGTATTCATTTGGCTATAGGCAAACACAGATCAATGGCAGCTGACTGAAAAAGAGTAGGGGTAATATTTTTTTTCTCACCTGTTCTTCTAAAATAAATCTCTTTAGATTTGTGACACAGTCGGTCATGTGCATCATATTATGGCAGGTTACATCACATGATTTTATGTAGCCTGCTGGTAACGTCACTTTGCATCACCCATTTAAAGAAATATCATTTTTTTTCACATAGAGTAGAAGACAGTAATCAACTGACAAGTATTCTCCTGCTACCCATGAGAAGAAGCCAAGTATCAGATGTAATACTTTCCACCCCCAACAAATAATTTTCTGTAAACGCTTGCGCATGACAGAATGCTAGCAGATAGTTGGTATTTCTCAGCTGGTGACTCTCTTATTGTTTAACTGTGATGTCTGCATCTTATCACTCTGTGCAAATTATTTAGCAACTGCCATATTATTTATAGGTATGAATTGCACAAATTAAGCTCATAAATAATTCATTTCTTGCTGTGAATTAACATTCTGCCACAGTTAAAAATCTATTTTTGTAAAAGAGCGCCAATTGCTACAGGCACGTTGCGCTTGATTCTTCAAGCCAATGGATTTTGAAAAACATCAGTTTCAGCTGAAAGAACGAGAAGGGTTTTTTTCTTGAACTTTACACACACTCAGCAGAAGCTTTCAGGTTGTGAAAAGTACTGCAACCGTCTTTAATAAGAATTATGTCATGTTCAGGCATTTGCAAGAAGAGGAAAAATATTTGATCTCATCCTAACGGTGTGGCAGTCTGTCACGACGTGCCACCAGTTTGTAAACAAAAAACTAACTTACATGAATACTGATCCATTTTTACAACTAAACCCAGAAAATAATAACATTCTTTTTCTTTCCACAGTAAGACATAAGAATGTCATTGTGGACCTAACAAAAAGACAGTCGCAAGTTTGTTTGCTAGTAGACTCCTAGGGAGCTGAACACAAAAATCCAATAAATAATTAGCTCTCCTGTGACAGGCTTCTGAATTACTGTGATACATTAATTGGACAAAATTAGCATGAATTAAGGCAAATAAGTATAACATGTAATTTATTACTTACTAAGCATGGTGCTGCAGTGGAAGCCTCAGATTTCCCTTAAGATTGCTTTAACAGCTATAATGCATTCCTTAATTTACTCTGTGGAAAATCAATTTTTTCAGAGTTCATTAAGCACCAATATGTTACAATGCAACTCCCTAGAGCATAGAACCACAATACGTTATGCAAATTCATACCAGCGTGTTACCAATATGTAAATAGCAATAATACTATTGTCAGCTTCCTATTGATAGCCATGCTGAAAAGGATAATACTTAAAACTTCTTTAACACTTTTGGCTTGTTTCTGATATTAATCAGTACTCCTTTAAATGTCATTTCTTAGGAGAGTTGTTATTTTAAAAAATCTTTTCCCTTTATGGTTCATTAATGAGACTGTTCGAAGTCTCTGTTTGCAAAGGAGTGGCAGGGAAAGCTTTCTAACATGTTCATAAAAATCAGCCTTTTCACAATGAAAACTCAATATTTCCAGTAGATGCATAAATGGACGATGCTGACTGATAGTTACGGATATATCATACAATAAATGAAAGAGAAAGCATTTCTAAACTGCAAGCCCTATGCATAAATTTATTTAAGCCTTTTTCTTTCCCTTCTTAGCACAATAAAATAAAATAAAATAAAATGATACATCGCATTGATTCCAGCCAATCAAATGTGAGTCACAGGAACTAGCATTAAGAGAATGAAGTCCCAGACTGTTCGATAGCCACCTAATCATATGACAGACTCCAAAGCTATCACAATAACTGCCTCCGGAGCTCTTTGGGGAGACGGATGTCACCAGTGGAAGGATGATTTCCACGTCTTGGCACTTTGCAATTGTCAAACTGAGGGAGGGAGAAGGAGAGGAGGATTCTGCTAGCAAGGAAGCATCCTTTGTGGAAGGAGGAGGAGCCACATCTCACTCCTGTCATTCTCCCTTTTATCAGATTTGTTTTGAATAAAACCTTTTCTGTTTAAATAGCACTCTGAGAAGGAAGGAGTATCATTGCCCTAAACCATAAATGTGTGCGTTTCAGTCCACTATTTGGCACTGGTCTGTAACTATCATTAAAGGTAGCAGGTCAAAAAAGTTGGCTTGGAGGGTTTGGACCTGTAAGGGCAGGGGTTTTTGAATCTATATAACTAGTTTACTGTTCCTTTGAGTTATGGGGAGACTGGCAGAAGATAAAGACATTTGGTCATTATCTTTCCAGCCTCAGATTAAGCAGCAATTGATGAACCTATTGGGCCTCTAAATATTGCAGAATTTAGCCCACAGAAGGACATTTGTTTGAAGACTCGTTGATGTCATTTAGGTTTAATAAAGTATAAAAGATTTAATTTTTTTATGGCATACCTTTTTGGGGAAACAGCAAAGTCCGTATAAAGTGAGGCTTGTATGTCATTTTGTTTACTGCCATGTTTGTAGAGTTTCTCTTTATAGCTGCAGGAAATATAGTGCTAGAGATAAGTAATATCATGTAATAGATGCCCATGAATTCCAAGTGGTAAAACATATCCAGGACTTTACTCAGTCCAGTATTTCCTAGCCTATGATTATGGAACTCCACACCTTGCATCTATGATCAAGATGGTGGCTGATGGTCTCCAAGGTCCTGCCTGTTGATGAGCACTGTCAAAGTCTTCAGAAACAGCTGCAGCAAAACCAATGAATTCTAAATGTTATCAGTGTATATAGAGAGTATAATACTCTGGAACCACTTTTACAACAAATATATATTTGAAACTGATCACATGTTATAGATGAACTCAGCATGCAAATTCAGATTCACTGCGGACATGAATCTCACCTCTTGACATCCTCAACCATTCAATATAGCGCTGTGCTGGCACTCGAACTCTAGTTGTGTGCTAGTAGAGACTGGGTCCCTCTGGAACAGAATCAGGTACTTGAGGACTCTGAGCTTCTAAGGATAAAAGGGACATGGACTAATTGGAAAATATGTTTATGTTAATGGCAACTTTAAACAATAAGCAGGGAGCGATATCTGGCTCCATCTAGGCAGAGGTTGTATACAACAGGCATTTTTAACTTGTGTTTTCAAATACCTTGTGATCATTTGCAATAGTATCATGTATCTTCAGGAAAACAATACATTTCAGGTAACTTTATGTACCAAAATGAGTGGGCATTTTTAAAATCAGATTAGTGGATTTGTATTTTCTATGGACCATTAACTAGAATGCTTAAAACCAGTCCCTCAGAGACCCTCAAAGAACCTGTAATGAATATGAAAGGTGAAAAACCCTACTGCTCATATAAACTGAGTACCAGAGAACACATGCAGAGAAATGTTGTGGTCCATATATGCCACATGCCTATATTGATTTCACTTTCTTTTCGACTGAGAAGATATACAATATTGCAAGACAGTGAAAAAAGAAGCTTTGTAATGTAAAATCTATGGTTAAAAAAGAATACAAGAAATTGATAGTTTGTTCTAATCTGAAAAAATGCTTTTTTGCTGTTTACTATTTGATTTGGTTTTTTTTTGGCTGGTTGGTTTTGTTTCACTATATGTTTTTTGCTGTTTTGTTTTCTTCTTTTAACAAGAGCCTGCTAAATGCACAGGGCACATTTATTTATGGATAGTGTGGGAAAGAGCAGCAGCTGCAGCATTTGCTAGCTCTGAGTCAGAACAAGTTACGGTGACAGAAGTGGGAGAGTTTAAACCTCTGAGGGCTTCTCTTGCCTTGGTGTTGTACTCCACCACTTGTTTAATGTCTCCCGGAGGCCTGCCCTGACTTACTACTGTGTGTTATGGAGTGGAGAGGTAATGTTTGTGACATCTTCTGATTGGGTTGGGAAGTTCGTTGTCTTAACACATTGCATAGGGGCAGCAGTGGCTCAAAAATAATGCACGTCAAGGATTATTATGGCTGCACAAGCTATGATTCTGTGCAAAGTGTTCCACATTTTACTAATAATGACCCTATTGGTGCTAGAAATCTTTCTGTCAAAACCAGCTCTCAGACATTGCAGTGCTTTACTTCTTCTTGACTACCTCCACATTCTCCTCTGGAGTTGAAAGTGAAGGCATTTTTGTTGCCTTCCCATTGTTTATCAATTGAAAATAATAATAAAAATATATTGTACTGATAGCATACTGTAATTTTATGTAATTGTATACAATTTTAAAACTTTTAGTTACAGAATACTATGAATTTATAATGCATTCAAATTATTTTTTCAGAAGAATTTGTCCAAAACTCTAGGTATAAACATGTCAAGTGTCAGCTTCTATCATCACTTTGGACTCAAAATATTTTAAAAATGTCAGTTTGACTAATTTTCTAACCATATACATATTTCTTTCTGTCATTTTCCATCTTGCAGGATATTGAAAGCTACAAGAATGGTCATTGATTGGGTAAAAGGAGGCTTCCAAGATATTTCTATCATTATCCACAGTATGTTCCATAAATAATTTTTTTGAAAAAGCTACAAATGGCTAGGGAGTGGACTCCACCTATCTATCCACAGGTGGATTCCACCTATCTGCAGCTCAAAGTTAGACTCTCCTTTTTACATTGTCATATTTGACTTCAAGATTTTTGCATAGTGGTCTGGCCTGGAAAGAAAGGTTGGAAAGCATCTTATCTCCATCCTCTTCTACTCTTGCAGTCAGCTTCTTTTATGGTAAGGCACTCTTGTTGGGTATGGCATTTTGGGCATCAAGTCTCCTTAAGCCAAGGAGAAGTGGGAACATGGGTATCTCTTCTCTGAGTGCTCTGGTCGCTAGGATATTTTGCAAAAAGCCCACGCTTAGTTATGTATCAGGCCTTAGGAGACAGCTCTGGGCTCTGTCTGAAGGCAGAACCACACCTGAGCTCTTGCAAAGGGCCAAAGTTCAGACACAGCCCTGTTCCTGGCCAACTTGAGCCAACCCTGGACTTTTGTGATCTCTCTTCAAAGTAGCTTCACTCTGTCTGTTGACTGTAGATCATGCTGGTGCCAGAGTAAAACATTCCAGATCTCCTGATTGGGGTCATATGCCTGCTTTTTGTAGCACTTAAAGGAAGTGCTTGCCTTTAAGTCATTGCCATCTGGATGAATCCAGCTCTTCTTCTTCTTGGTTACACAGCAGTTGTGCCAGGAAACTACCAAAATACCAAAATACTTGCTTTTCACATAATACTAAATACTAATTTGTCACTTTTCTTGTCTAATGTAGGTATTTAATAACTGGCTACAGTGATAGGAAATTTGACAGAACTGTGCCAGGAATTTATTCAGTGAATTGCTTCGTGTGGAAATCAAAAGAGGAGTATGGGGTGAAACACCCCTATTGTCTGTAGAAGGTCTGATTTTTTGCTCCCTGTTGGAATTACAGGTTATTATTTTCCTGCTTTCTTTTAGCACTGAGAGAATAGTGACACATATCTGAATTTATCCTATAACTTTCAACCACATTTTCTCCAAATGTAACAATTCCCTTCTGGTCTTTGTTGTTACTAAAATTGCTGTAATATGTCTGCCCATATGTGCGCCTTATGGTCTCTCACTTAACCTGCATGTCTAAAAATGCCTTACTAATATATGTTGTTTGTGTTAAGAGAGAAATGTCACCTCCATTCTTCTCAACAAAGTCAAAACCAGTGAGAGATAAGGCAAACAATTCAAATGCTACTGAACAGTGGGGAAAGTTGGCTACCCACGGGTACAGCAGGGTAATTATCTATCTGCCCACAATCTGTCCACAGCTGGAAATTGAGTTAATTTTGTTTACTCTTCCAAAGAGAAACTGAAACCCCAAGAACAGAAGAATCTCATAAACATCTCCAAATAATTAAAGTTAAGACCCTACTTCAGAATCCTCTGCCTTTATTATGCAGTATACTGTTCTGCATTGAACTCATTAGGTCATGAACATTTATATTTGCAAGAGAAATAATCTATGTCCAAAGGCATCAGTCCAGTGGTCCTCACTTCTCTGTGAAACCTGTTTTTTTCTTTGAGAACTCCACCTAAAGATATTTTGATAGAGTTAAATAAATGGGATAAAAAGATGAAAGACATCTTCTGCTGGCAGTTTTGTTTAGGGGAGTGTTTCTCTGGTACTTTTGGAGAGAAAAATTTTTTGACTGTTTAAGAGTATTTCAAGTGCCTCATTGTAGCTGTGAAGTGCCATTTGATGTGCTCTAAGGTATTGTGCATGACTTCACAAGTTTGTGAGTCTTCTGTGGGTCCTGTATCATCTGTGTGCCCTATGTATGTGTCACAGATATTCTTTTATTGTCACCGTTTAGGCTACTGAAGTTAGTGTCCTGTTTCAGTTACCTCTGTTTTCTGCCTTTTCACATTGACAAGATGCATCGGATGAGTTAAGCAAATTGAAATGATCTTCTTTATATTACTTCGTCATTCTAGCACATGTACTTGCCCTGCTGTAGTATTCTCTAAGCTCCCTTTGACTCCATCCTTCAATATTTTCAGATTTCCCTTAGGCCTATGTAATTCTGCTTCTATTCAGCTGCTGTCATTAACATGTATTTGGCCATTTTACCTGTTCTACTGATGAATTCAGCCTTCATGCCGTACTTGATTGCTGTTATGGAGTAGTTTTGGCTTGGCAAAGAACTACCATCTCTGCATTTTAGAGTGAGATACCGACCAGAAATCTCTATGTGGAAAGGCAGCTGGAAGTTGATCCTGCCCAAGCCTAATGCCTGAACTTTGTTTGTTTACATCTCTGCAAAAATTGGTACTGTTTTAATATGCAGATGATTTCCATGTTTAAGGAAGAAAACAAGATGCAAAACATTGCATAATCAGATCCAAACATATTTTAAATCTGTAAACCACACATCTGTGTTTCAGTTTTGCTGTTAAACTTTTATTAATTGCAAGGACTTTGTTTCTGAACAAATTTCATTCTGTCACTTGTTCCTGCCTTTGGCCAATCTCATTTTGGCATCTGTCCCTGTTTGTAACCAATATTCCCCTTTGCCCACCTGCCCTGCCTGGAGGCTGATAGGCAGATGGTGGCAAGCTCCAAGGAGGTAGGGAGAATGTTATCTGCTTGATGCTATCAATCCATTTACTCTTTTGTCTTTCAGATCTTGTTCCCCTTGTCTCTAATCATCACCTTTGAGTCTTTCTTTTTGATGACTCTTTGTGCTCACGTTCCTCCTCTAAGGTTGCAAACACTTTTGAGCAAGGATTTTGGGTTTTGGTGTTCTGTACTCCCCCTTTTAGGTACAACTCTAACGTAGAAAATATCTGTAAGGCTGACAACAAGGTTTGCAAGTTCTGAATCCCAACTACTTTTGTTCTTTCTTTTTTTTTCTTTTTTTTTTTTTTTTTTTTTAAACGGGACATTTCTGCTCCAAACATAGTATCATTACAGAAGTCACTTTAATGCTTCATAAAGCACAAATCCTCTTCTTTGCCTTCTCTGCATGGTCTCCAATATCAAACACTTCCTTTCTTGTATTTCTGTCCCCAAAAGGTCTTTAAGAATGAGACCTGTCTGGATCCCACATGAATTTCCTTTTTCAACACCCAGAGTTGGTTAATAATCTGGTCAAGCCTTTCTTTTGTGGCTACTGTTTATTTGCTCCCACATATTCTATATATTGATGGGAACCTCAATATAATTCAGGCTGTGCAGTGTCTGATTGTAACAGATTGGTTTTCACTCCCAGAAAGCAGCACATCAAAGCAGCCACAGATCAATAATACCTTCCCCTTCCTGTCTGAGGATAGTGTTGCAAGTTTCTGTTCAACAGCCATGAGAAAATGCCTACAAAAATCCAGATAGTGATCACTAAGCAGCAAATACAGAATCAGACAGTTGGCACAGTACCTAGCACATGAAGCACAAGTTGCTGGTTCTTAGTGAAAGAAACTTGAAGTGTGTATCTGAAAGAGCTTTCCCCCCACCCCTTCTCATTTCTTGCCTTTTACTTGGGCTCCTTCACATGGTGCTATTCTCCTTTTTTATACTGTAGCTCTGACAGTGAATGCTTCCAGTCCCAGCTAGTTGTCACAGGATGCAAACGTTAAATGAAAACTTTTTCAATTAAATTTTAGGTTGGTTGATCAGCTAGAAGTGGGAAATATTTAGGTGAAAGTAAGTAGAGGGTACCTGGATGGCAATTAGTGTCTACTTCCAATACCCTGAGGCAGGGACTCAAATATTTCACCTGTGGAGGAGGGGGTCATGGCTTTTTCATCCATTCTTTTCTTTTCCTTTTAATTCCCTAACTCCCATAATCTGGCAATGTATTATGCAGCACAGACCAGGAAGGTGGGCTGCAGTAAATGCTGCTTTATGGATCAAGCAGTAGGAAGTGCTATACTCTTCCCCTCAGAGACTGAAAGCTTTACATCAATCAGCATACTGACAATGACTGCTTTTGAACTTACCTGTAGTATAGCAGTGTGGCAAATCATTATCCAGCATTCAATTTTTTTAAAGAACACATATAATTTGAACACTGAAGCACCATACGGCCATTTTGTCTGACTCTGAGCACCTTTTTGATTGATTGTCTCTCTGCCACAGGGAGGAGACAGGATATATTCTTTGCCTTCTGAGTATGGTGTCCAAATAATCTCACATACTATAATGAAATGTGTGAAATTTTGTGCCATCAACATTTGCGTAAATTCAAATTCAACAGAAGACGATCCAGATCTCCTTAAGTACGAAACAATGAAGTTGGGTACTCTGCACCAGGCAAACTCAATGGTTGGCTAACACAAAAAGCAGTGGTGTGGTATGAATTCAGACATTAATCTTATTTTGCTGTGGATGATGTGATGGGATATGGTTTGGAAATGATGCAAGGGAACAGATATGGAACCTAGTGCTTGTTAATCAGAAGCTTTCATACCAGATAGCTGTAGATCCAAAAATGTGCTCCATCTGAGTCTGAATTCATTTCACTGCAAAATCAGGACTGTCATAAATAGGATCAATACCATAGAGAGCTCTGTTTAGCTTCAGGTTCTTCATGTGAAATAACTACTGCATGGTTTGAAAATAACGTCAAGAATCCAAAGGCCATTACACACTGTTCTGATTAGGGAAAATTCAACTTTAATCTTCATAGCAAGTAGACATAGTTTCATCATCTCTTAAAGACAGATTATTTCACATCTACTATTTATAGTAGTCTCTCTCTTGCTGGTTGCCTGGATCTCTCCTCCAGGTAATGGGTGTACTGACGGTAATTACTCTTGGTCATCTTCTGGCTTCCAGATGAAAAAAACAAAGGCTCTTAATTTCATATCCTCTTTTCTGTGATAGTGATTGCATTTACTCTTTTATTTTATTTTTTTAAAGCATCTATTTACATAGTTCTATACTGTTGAATTTCTATTTCTCTACTTAATTCAGTGCTCAGGTCCTGATAAGTTTGACTCTTCTTCTCAAGGACATAAGTGGACTTAAATGTGAGGGGAGAAGAAATTATTAGATTTGGAAAATAAAAGATGCTTCTTTCTTTTTTTGTTTTTAATTTATTTAGTTTATTTGTGTGGTTGGAGTTAATGGTTTTTTCAAAGTATGTCACTTTCCTAGTCCAGGACTATCCCTTTATGTTAGTATTTTGTGTATCTCTGATCTAAAGTTGTACTTTAAACAAGTCATTATTTCTGAAACAGATCTTCTAGTGGCAAATCTTCTAGTGGTTCTGCATTGTTCTTTGAACTTCACCTAGGCAACTGTTCAGATCAAACTGCAAAGCCTACCTCATTGCTGCTACTGGCCCCACTCATCCCATAATTGTTGCTTGGTTCTGCTACAAATAGGAAGGCCAAAGGGAAAAATGGGAAAGAAAGGAAAGAAAGAGTGAAATATTACAGGGTAGTGAGTTGTGAACTGTTAGTATCATAGAAGGTGCTTTCTGTAAGTTTTTGCATTGTACTTCAATACTATAGAAGTAAGTGATAGAAAGAAAACTTCAAAGGCTAAGATTTCTCCAATTTAGATGAGGTGTCTGCAGGAACAAGTTCCATGCAGTCTTGCAAGCACCCTTAAAGGTCTACATCTCAGTGACCCTCCTTTTAAATGAAAAGGCCTAGAAATGATGCCCTTTGCAGCTGTCTGTCAACATTGTTCCATATTTCAGTCAGAAGAGATCATCTCAGAGTGACAATAGACATTGTCTATTTGAAGGCTTCTTCTATTGTCTTTTTTGAAGTTGATGGTAGGTCATCTGCCTAAAGACTAAGATTTTGCATTCCCAGTCTCTTACTAAGTTTTAACTGTCTTTATCACAATAAATCAAACATCTGATCAAACGTGAAATGCCAGAAAATACCAGATATGCTGTCTACATAAAATAAAACATTGTTGGTTGAAATGTAAAAGTTAGGTCTTACGTCTTTCTCTTCTCATGTTAATACTTTTTACCTCAGAGATGAATGTGTACACCTCTGACATTAGTATATATTCTCCTCTGTCTTTATGTAGCAGAACAATGACAATGGCTTTATTTAATGCTTTTCACTTTGTACCAGTGATGCTGAAAAACTGAAATAACAGAAATTTGTTAACAAATGCCCTTCTGTAAAATGACAGACGTGACTCTTCCCACCCTGTTTTGCTGGATAAAATCAACGCCAGCTTCTTACAAGGCATGTGTTTTCTCTGTGTGTTGCCCTGTGGCTTAATATTGTTTGGCTTCATTTGAATGCATGAGCGCTGAAGCTACAGGAAACATAAAGAAGTCTACTCTGCCCTCCACCTTCTTTCTTTTTAGTATAGATTGCAGGACATCTAATTGTTTCTTGAATGACCTCCAAGGTCTTTGTGGAATGAGATTGTTGTCTTCCGTGTAGAGAAGAGCATCCACATTCTATTCAGTCATTGTAACTTAATTATAGGATGCATGTAATAATTTGGAGAGAGTCAGTGAATTTACCTCTCATGCAAGTCATCATGAGACTCTGGGAAATAGATGC
Source organism: Thinocorus orbignyianus (assembly GCA_013400375.1). Lineage (NCBI taxonomy): Eukaryota > Metazoa > Chordata > Aves > Ciconiiformes > Thinocoridae > Thinocorus > Thinocorus orbignyianus. The sequence continues at coordinate 618,624 of VXBW01004906.1, forward strand.
ACATGTTCATTTATTGTAAAATACTCAGATTAATTATTTCACTGATATCTGTACTTGTAAGTTGCCAGCTGCAGCTGAGGATGACAGAGAATGAGCCGCAAATGGCATATATTAGGTACATTGTCTAACACCCTACTGAAGACATTTGGATGCTACGTGAGTGGAAGATGTGTAGAACAGTTAGAATTAAAGTCCATTTTATGCTTGCCAGATATTCTGTTCCTCATATCCATGATAGATCAAATTGGTTTCTAAAGATGCTTTTGGTCACAAGTGACAACATACACTACACAGTATTTCTGCTGCTCCTCCCTGTAATTATAGTTTGGTGAGATACAAGAGACATGTTGGTGTCTTTACAACAGTTCCATTTCATTTCAGAAGTGTGTTTTCTGACACTTGTTATTTTCTGTAAAGAGCATGATTCTCTCCACTTTTTTATGAGCTATTAGTAATGTAATCCTGCTCTGCTAGAAGCAGTTGGGAGCGTGTCACTGCTTTCAACAGGTGTAATTTTGCCTTTGTGTAAAATGACTACATGTAAGGGAGTATTGCAGCGTCTGCTCAAGAGCCTTTTTACTTCTTAGTGTTTGTAGTGCTTGAAATTACAGAAGACTGGGCTTCTTCTTAGTTTTTAATGATTGGTTTATTTGTGGATTGTGTAAGAGTTGCACACGGTTTATATATTATTTAGTCTGCAAAGAATATTAAATTTAAGTATCTCTTTAGTGCCTCTTTAAATGCAATTCGATTACTTTTTGAAACTCCAAGTAATATTTAATAACTGTTAGTTTTCTTTTAGAGAGTTCTTACCAAAGAAACAGGAGTTCTTACAGCTACATGGATAATTAACTTGAAGCTTCTCTGTCTCTTGGGGGACATCAGATATGTAAATGAGGAACTTAAGTCTGAACAAGACATGCCAGGGAATCGCTAAAAGTTTTATTACACTAAAGCACTGGTATTAAACCCCTAAATGTTATAATATATTATTATAAACCAGTGCATTTTATAGAGCAAATATGTGGTTGGGTTTTATGAATTTGTTATACAAAATAATAAAAATATGTAGCTTTCATTTTTTGAAGAAACACAGTAAAATTTTGAAACCTTTAGTAGAAAGCATGAACTGTCATGCGAAAAAAATATACAGGTTATAATAATGCTTTACTTTCAGAAATGCTTTACTATTTAAAGAAATAAACATACAAAACAAGCAATGTTCCCCCTTCCCTGTTCCAGAACTGAAGATGATTGTACTTCAAGCTATAATATAATGAGTAATGTGATACTGAGAGTTATCCTTTGTAAGCAAAGTTTCCCCACTATTGCACTGCTGAGAACAAAAGTAAGGCTAACATTTTTCAAAAAAGTTGTTTCATTCCATTTCAAAAATTGCTTAGTTATTACTAAACCAGTTCAACAGCCATCCGACACAATCATAAGGAATTTCAGTGATTAAACTTTTGAAAAACCCCACATTTCCATAGATACTGTTAGCATTCCTGTTAACAATGTCAGCAGAGTCAGTGTCAGAGGCTAAGCAGTAAGTGGATATAAAGATCACCGAGCCTTCCACTTCTTGAGAGGTGGCCTCCTGTTTGGACTAAAGGCACAGGCAGGCATGGAGAACTTCTATGACTGTTATCACTGCTGTAGCTTTTCTAGAAATAAGAAACGTCTACTTTGAATGACTTGAGCGTAATGTCTCTTGTACATGCAATCCATATAAAACATGTATTCCAGACCTTAGGTAGATTCTTGCATACTAATATGTTATTTTCTTTTTGGTGACCTGGTTGACCTATGCGCTTACAATGCAAGTGTGCAATTCAAGCATGCAAATAGTATTATTTCTTTAGCAAGGCTATTCATGTATTTAAAATTATGTGCTGCAATTCTTCATTGAATTAAGCCCACTGAAAGAAGGAAGCAAATGTTCTAGTAGCTGGGTCATCACTCCCATCTACTGATCTACCACTGCTGTTTAAATCAGCAGTGGATTTATGATTCAACAACAAATGAAATTAAAAAAAATGCTTTCCATTTTTCATGTATTTGGTTTTATCTCATCCTGTTTTTGTATCAGCTTTGATGTGTATATCTGCAGACACCACGGTATTATAATTCAGCCTAGCTCTACTCTAAATATAGGTTTAAATTTCTCTAGAAATTGGCAAAACTTTTGCTTACTGTGCTACCTTTCACATTCTTATCAAGCATTACCTCATTTTTTCCTTTTTTTTTTTTGTGTGTGTGTGTTATGTATTCCAATTTATGCAGTTCAATAATATAAGAAACTAATCTGTTATTTTTATGTACTAGACATCTGCTATCCCGAGGAACTATTCACGTTCAACTGCATTTAAACTTAGCGGCAGGAAAGAACATGAAGACATGTTTGACCCTTCTAGTTTAGACAAAGATTTGGTTAAGGTTTGCAAATAACTACCAATTACTAATTTGAGGACAAAATGCCAATTTATGATTAACTCTCTAATGCTTTTTTCTTTTTTTTGTGTTGGGGTTTTTTTTGTTTGTTTGGTTTTTTTTGTTTGCTTGTTTTGTTTTTTTTTTTTTTTTTTTTTTTTTTTTTTTTTTGTTTTTTTTTTTTTTTAACATCAGATATATTTACAGAAACTGTGAGTTCCAGATTTGGGAACCCTTGAAGTAAAAATATGATAAGAGCATACAAATTGTTCGCAGTATTGGTATTTTCCAGGAGTGCCTTGTGAAAAATGTGAATAAATTCCTTTACATGATATGTGAATTGCACTAGTAGAATTCAAGAATGAAAAACTATTTGGTGCATAATAACATACATACTAAAAATAGTTTTGTATATGGTTGAAAATCAAGTCATAACATGTAGCATTCAAAGATCATAACAAGTACAACAGAAATGAGTTCAAGCAACTGAATTATTTTTGATGCATCCTGTTTGTAAAGCTGCAAATGAAAAATACCAATAAAAGTAAAATGTTAATAATAGTGTTAATAGTATTAATAATAAACTAAGACAAAAGCAATTGCACTTCTATATATTACTTTTAATGCTCTCTGCTATTTTCTAAAATACATTTATGATCTGCATTTTCAATCAAAAAGGCTGTTCTAATGTAGTGTGACTTAACTCTGAATATGTTCTTTAAATTTGGTTCTAAAGCTTGTTATTTTTTGTGAGAACACACTACCTTTGATTTAATTTTTTCTGACACTGTGCCCACTGCACAGTAGAAAAAAAAAGTGTAATTGTAGTTTTGTCCTTTACAGCACAGGACAAATAAATGTCAAAATCAAATGGTGGTGTCCCCCAAGGGAAAATATATTTCAGTTATGAAATATTCTTCCCTGGCTCCCATTGCTATTCCTGTGAACACCTAGGTGAAGCTGCCTCAGGACCTAATCAGATGCTGCTGATTTGCATATAATAAAAAATTGTGCAATGAGGTTTTAGACCATTCTGAGGAAAAGTGCATAATATGTCTTTAAAATGTTCCAGTGTAAAACTGGTGCAGCTCTGGCTCTGGATGAGTGCTTTGAATGGCACAGACCTGGTGAGAAATGAACATCTGCTTAAATTGTTGGTGTCTTGTCAGCTTAGCTCTACATTTAATAAATATGTTGGGAGGTAGCATGGTGCTATTTCTTGATACGTTTCTTGAAAATGCAGTGATATCGATAAACTGTCAGACTGTCTCAGGAATGATAATAATAATCAAATACACAAAAGAATCATTAAGGAAGCTTGAGGACGAGATGGTTTCCGGGAAAAGACTCTCCTTGGGCATTATTAGCACTCTTAATTGCATTATTACTCAGAGCAAGTGAAACCCGTCACTGTTGGTTTATAAATATGTTGTGCTCCTTTGTGATATAAAACCCTGAACAGTTTGAGATTGTGAATTGTCCTCAACTACTTTTATATTTAAGGGACTTGGTAATCCCTGGTGTTGAGCTAAACCTTTTTATTTTATCCTAAATCTAATGGTGTGATGTATAGTCAGTTTGGATTTCAGTTTGTACTTACTTTTATTAGAAGAATGAATGATGAGAAAGCTTGTGAGCCAAATAAAAACATTGGTGAATAGATAGATAAACAGAGAGACAGACATGTAGGCAGAGAGACAAACACTTTCATATTGTCATAACAATTTTTAGATAATTTTATGAGAAAGAAGGCTGACAGGGAGGGAAAAGAAACATTTTGCAATGGTGGAGCTCCTGTTTTTCCTTTATTTCAACTAGCGCATTCTTTGCTTTCATTGTTGTTTTGGAACTTAATTTGGTTGTCTGTAAAAATAGACAAAAGTTTAAATAAAATGTTGCATTTTTTTTCAAAATAAACATTTTTTTTAAATGATACTTAGAAAGTTGAATGCTCTTACTTTTGCTTTGTGGGTTTTTTTTTGTTGCAGGTTTGGTTTTTTTTTTTGTGTTGTTTTGGTTTGGTTTGTTTGGGTTTTTTTTTTTGTTTGTTCCCTCCCCCCACCAAGTGTCTCAAATGCCATTGTTTTCCTGGCACATAAAACCTATTTTCTGGCCAAGCTTGACTTGTGAAATTAAGTTATTCTCAAAATTGCATCTGCCTGCGTATTTTGTCCTTGAGAATGTTGTGCGCGAATGGCTTGAGTAAACAGAGTCTGAGTACAGGAAAAGTTAATTGTCCTCCCACAAAACCACAAGCTGTGTGCAGTGGGGCTTCTGGAGAAGTAGAGACGTGAGCGTACTCTACTGAGATGAAGAACTAGAACTATAACCTTTCAGCTCTTTTGGGAATTTAATCATACTTTCATACCCTTTCTAGTCCTACTGCTCTAGTTACATCCCATTTGCTGTTTCTGGGTGTCCTCATTTGGTGTGGAGCAGAGATGGGGTCTTATATTTATTGCTGTGGCAACCAGGGTCTGCTTACTTGGTTGTTTACTGCATAGAGGGGAGGAGTGCACAGGTCTGGTGACCCAAACTGACCAATAGGGTATTCCATCCCACTTGACATGCTCAGTATAAAAACTGAGAGAGAAAAAGGTTTTGTATCTTCTTCAGTGGCCTGTTTTTGTCAGTGGCTGTCTTTCTTCAATGACTCATGTCTGAGGAGGACCCTGATAGTTTCATAGAATTGTAGGGCAGTTAGAGTTGGAAGGGACATTAAAAATCATCAAGTTCCAACTCCCCTGTCACAGACAGGGACACCTTCCACTAGACCAAGTTGCTCAAAGTCCCATCCAGCCTCACCTTGAACACTCCCAGGGATGAAGCTTCCACAGTCTCTAGACAAGCTGTTCCAGTGTCTCACCACCCTCACAGTGAAGAATTTCTTCCTAATATCTAATCTAAATCTCCCCTCTTCCAATTTAAAACCATTACCCCTTGTCCTATCACTACACTTCCTGACAGAGTCCCTCTCCAACTCTCTTGCAGGTTGCCTTCAGATACTGGAAGGCTGCTTTAAGGTCTGCTCGGAGCCTTCTCTTCTCTTCTCCAGGTCAAACAACCGCAGCTCGTAACTTTGATCAGAACCTGTGGGTTCCTGAATCAAGATCTGAACCCAGTTCCCATTCATTACTGACACCAGTCTGGAACTTTCCCAGTGTCTGCCAGTGACATCTCTCTGGGAGCTTGGTATGGTTTTGTATATATTTATATATATTGTATCTATTTCATTATTTCCTTTTTTATTATTAATATTTCATTAAAGTAGTTTAGTTTTTTCTAAACTCATAACTCTTTTTCTGTTTCTTCTTCCTCTCCTTGCAATGAGAGGNAGAAAAAGGTTTTGTATCTTCTTCAGTGGCCTGTTTTTGTCAGTGGCTGTCTTTCTTCAATGACTCATGTCTGAGGAGGACCCTGATAGTTTCATAGAATTGTAGGGCAGTTAGAGTTGGAAGGGACATTAAAAATCATCAAGTTCCAACTCCCCTGTCACAGACAGGGACACCTTCCACTAGACCAAGTTGCTCAAAGTCCCATCCAGCCTCACCTTGAACACTCCCAGGGATGAGGCTTCCACAGTCTCTAGACAAGCTGTTCCAGTGTCTCACCACCCTCACAGTGAAGAATTTCTTCCTAATATCTAATCTAAATCTCCCCTCTTCCAATTTAAAACCATTACCCCTTGTCCTATCACTACACTTCCTGACAGAGTCCCTCTCCAACTCTCTTGCAGGTTGCCTTCAGATACTGGAAGGCTGCTTTAAGGTCTGCTCGGAGCCTTCTCTTCTCTTCTCCAGGTCAAACAACCGCAGCTCGTAACTTTGATCAGAACCTGTGGGTTCCTGAATCAAGATCTGAACCCAGTTCCCATTCATTACTGACACCAGTCTGGAACTTTCCCAGTGTCTGCCAGTGACATCTCTCTGGGAGCTTGGTATGGTTTTGTATATATTTATATATATTGTATCTATTTCATTATTTCCTTTTTTATTATTAATATTTCATTAAAGTAGTTTAGTTTTTTCTAAACTCATAACTCTTTTTCTGTTTCTTCTTCCTCTCCTTGCAATGAGAGGCGGGGGAGAGCATCTGTTATCTAGTCATTGGTCAACCCAGCCCAAACTGTGACACTGTGTGAGCAGATCATGTGCCTTCACACTGGATGCTGCTAAGGAAGTCTTCTGAGACACAGCTAACCATGACAGGCGAACTCCTACACACCTGTCAAAGTATTTTGTGTTGCACCTGTATACCCACCCCTCTGATTCCAAAGTCTATCTGTTTGTAATATGAATATAAAAACTTGTGGGGACTTGGATCTAATAATTTTTTAGCATGATTTCTCCTGCTTACCAGGGGCCACATTCAGTGCCAACTGAGGAGGAAGCCTTGTCTCCCTTCCTTGCTGCTCTTTGTACTGGCTTGCTGCCAGGATGGTGCATCCAGCAGCCAAGGAAAAAGAGAAAAAGTTGCGAGAAGAAAAGAGGTGGAAGGAGGTCCAGTGTCAGCAACTCTAGTTCTCTTCTGCCAAGTAGCTCTTATGGAAGTGCAGAGGCTAGCGTAGGTGTAATAATGCATCAGCAGATATTAGTGCAGGAAAAGAGAGAAGAGTTTGAAATGAGGCTAAAAAGATGATATTTTAAGTGAAAGAAGAGGGCATGCATAGAATAGCCATGTGCTTTTGGTGTTTTGGGTGTATATGACTATGTCCAGCAAAGTTTCATCAAGGTGGGAAAGACTTGTCTCCAGATGCACTCCCGTTTCATCCCAGGAACACCTGAGTCAACTGGCTAGGCACCATTCCGTGGGTTCTTCCAGTAGTTTCACAGCTGGGAAAGAGTAAATGGGAAGAGCTGGCTGGTAGCGGTTGGGCAGGGGAGCACACAGCATGTGCAGCGGCCCCTCCTTCCCACCCAGCTTTTGGTACAGAGATGCATGGCATTGCACAAGTAAATCAAAGGTGCACCTGCTTTGGTGTTTTAGTGAGTTCAAGAGCAAATTTCCTGATAATCCTCTCTTAATGAGCTTTCATTTACTTTGTGGAGTATCTCAGGGATCACAGTCTCTGTTCCCTTGAGACAAGCAATGCTGGAACTGGTGTTCTCCACCTGCCAGTAGGCATCGATGTTCCGGGACACCATTGCAACCAGCCAGAGTAAAAAAAACTCAAACCACATACAATTTGATATTGATTCCTCACCATCAGTGGTGTCACTCCATAAATACACTCTTACCAAGCTATGCAACTCCTTCTACAGAAAAAGATTTAGCTACAGTTAAAACTAGATGTTTCAAAATAATGTGCTTATCTAAACCATTTTAAATTTCATATATTGAGATGTAAATTTACGGCCACCATTTCCCCTCATTGTAGTATTTCCTAATTCTGCCATTCTTTTAACTTTTTTTTTACTGTATAATTAATTTTTTATTTGCTCCTCATGCATTTCATAAACAGCAGTATTTCTATAATATTCTGTTTTTTTCCCCCTTTTCTAGCCTGTATCTCTTCTGCTTCCCATTATGATTCATGAGGACTTAATTTCAGCTCTTTTCCTTGCCTATCTATTTAAATGGTCAGCAAAATACATAGCGTTAAGTTTTAAAGCGACATCATTAGGTTTTAATATCAACATCAAGGCAGCTTAGAAAAAATACTAGCGTTCTTGCCTTCCTGAGCCCAGTTTTCCATCTGTTCCCAGCCTTAGGCATTGCACCCATTTACAGTCTGCTAGCAATTGCAGCTTTTCTTCACAACTATGAAAGCTAGAAACAATATTTTTCTTTCCATTGAAAAGATTTTATATGAAAGTTTAGAATATGCAGAATCTTAGTGTACGTACAGATTATATAAATATACAAAACAGGTCAGTTTGGCCCCTTGCCTTAAAGCACAACTGCATTTTATACCACCACAACACGTGCAGTGGTGTAAATCAGAAGATCTGCACACGGCTGAGTCATCATCTGCAATGTATACTAAGCAAGAAATGTTAAGTTTGATTATGTAGCTTTAAGAGCACCATTTACTTATTATTTACAGAATGTATGGCAGAGATATATGAAAAACTTGCTTCTGGGAAGGTGTTTGTCTTATCTCAGTCCTGAAGAGGACTCTGCATGCCCCACAACACAGTCTAGAGAGTGACATAAAATCATTCAAGGGCTGATAAACCACAGGAAAACAGTAAAAGTGAGATTGCATAAGTGAACATGTTGCCTTTGTCTTGTTTTCTCCAATTTACTGCTACCACAAATTTTCTGCTATTCTTGTTGTTGAGCTGGCTGCAGGAAGATTACTTTTGCTACAGTTGCTGACAAGATATGTATACTTAACATGTAAGTTAGAGCATGACTGTGCTTGCTTAGAAGAGACACCATGCATTACCACCTTTCCAGGTTTTTGTCTAGATCTCAGGTAAGTGAACCATACATGAACTACCACACAGTAGCTGAACCTTTCAGCCTTCTGTGTTTCAGCTCGTGTAGTACCACAAGGAGAAAGGAAGATGCTGTTGTGCCAGTTTTACAATACAGAGAGAAGGGTTGTGAAAGGAGAGCTGTCCCTCTACCTCAGTTCTAGCAGGCACAGCGGAACCGAATGGCTTGCTTCATGGTGACGGCACAGGTATGGTACATGGCCCACTTGCACAGATGCCCAGCATCTGCTTGCACAGACTGCTTGCTCACTGCAGAGTGCCAGGTCATGTACAAAAGATCTAGCGCTGAAGTGAGTTTACCCAAATCCAAGATGAATTTGGGTCTACGAGGTGACTTCTCTTTCTTGAAGGATATTTGTTTGATATGTAATTATTTCCCTTAATTCCATTTTTAAGGAGAGAAACATTGATAGGACAGATTTTCAGATGTTGCAGATGGTCTTTTTCCTTAGGCCTCTGTGGACCAGTAAGAGTGAAAACTTGCTGAAAACCTGTCCCTGATTAATGAGTGCTTAGTCCTGGATTGTGGTGATGCCAGCTCTCAATACTCTTGCACTGTAGGATTTATTTCTAAACTGATCCTTGCACCTGTGTGAGCCAGCAGCCTCACACACTCTTTAGTTCCAGTGTGGGCAGGGGGTGTGTGGCGTGGGGGGTGTCAGGAATTTCCCCTGCAAGCTTAGGGCTGTTTTCTTGCAGCGAGTCATCACTGGGCACTTCGGTCACATCTGATATGCTTTGGCAACAATTATCCTTGCTCCTATCTCCTTGAATTTAAAAGGCAAATAAAATCATGCCTCTGTTTTACTTCATAACATTTAGGAAATGTTTCCATAATCAAGATTGTATTAGAAAAACAAGTGTGTACTATCTGACTTTCTTTTGTCACGTGCAGGGCTCATTTCTCAAAGGTATTGCTGTAATGGTGAGGAGCTGACAAAAGCAAATTTATTGAGAGTTATACATGTAAATTCTAGGTCAGTTCTTTTCATGAGTAGACACTATGTGGTCCTCTTCATCCTGGAAAATCCATTTATTCTGAAAGCTCCCATTGTACTAGATGCAGTCAAGATTAAAAGCATCAGCTATTTTATTCAAAACATGTTTGCCTTAAATTACAACAGGTTACTTTGCAGCCAGACATCTGAAAGCCATGTGCTAAATAAACTGTACATTGTGTAGAGAAGGGTGTTAAAAATCCCCTGAAGTTGTAGAAATATGAGAAGCAAAGATGAAGATTATGATTTTGGCAATTGTAGTCAATACATTGAGGCTAAACTGAGCTTTGTGGTTCTTCTAGCAAGGAAGACATATGTCTTGAATATGGTTCAAGTATACTGCAAACACAAGCTGCTTAAGGAGGTCATTGGTGATGGCAGACAGTGCTGCAGAACTAGACATATGTTGCAGATAGGGAGGTGGAGTCTGCACATATATTTTTCACTTTTATTTTGGTACATTTTGAAATAGTCTAATCGCCGAGCCTTAGTGTTTTCTCTTGCTACTCCACAAAAATACGTTGGAGGTGGCAAATGACAGAGTCACTGTACCCATTCTGCTCCATTTAACTCTGTTAAAAGTACTTTATAGGAACCCACGCAGCTATAGACCGTGGCTGCTACTGTTGGAACAAAACAACTTCAGGTTGAAGTCCACTTCTTTTGTTAGCTTGCTAGCTGTTTAATATTTATATTAATTTAATTAATGTGCCCAATATTTTGAACTATAGTAGTTTTTGAGGAAATAGAGAACTCCACCATCATTCTGAGTGAAATGATTTTACCACACAAAATAATGCTGCAAGGTGGTGCACATGTTTAGAGGCACAGTGTGCCATGGCTATTTCTGCTCTGAGAACTCTAATTTCTAAAAAGAGTCCCAGTTTTCAAGTGCTTTACTTGAACAAGAAGATTTAATTTATTTGTTATTTTATGAAGCATTTTTATGTGTAGAAAAAGTGCTACTTGTTTGCACATGCTGGTTATGTGGCATTCTTACATGATTTCATGCTTTGCTGATGGAAAATTAGACCCTTGTGTATTATAAAAGAATAGAAGATAGCTATAGAATCAGGATGCGATTGCCTCAGGACATTCTGTTGACAGCTAGAAATATATACAGACAAAGCAATGTCACTGGATGCTAATGTGAACTATACAAGTTGATGAGTACTGTAAATCCCTGTAAAAAGAGAAATCTATATTCTTTTATTTTGCAGATTTTTGCCTTGAAAATTGCCACTAATAGCGCTTCTGCAATTTTGTTATAGATAATCATTATTAAGATTTTATAATTATAGACATGCTGAAGCAGAGATACATGTTTTTGCTAATATATCTGTATTCAGAAAACAAAATATTCTTCCCCTGTTTACTAAACCTTTGCTTCACATTTAGGTGAAGCTTTTATTAGTTTAAGGGGAATTTTGACTGCATACGGAATGCCAGACTAAACCAGAATTGAGTAAAAGAAATAGGGCTCAGTTTTTGAAACTAAGGCAAGATACATCAAATTAGACTTAGTGTTATAGGATCTTTCATGGCTTCTTAGTGTTTTCCACATCATCCCCTATAATCAGCCTAAATGTTCCGTATAGACCAGATCTCAATAAAAAAGTATGATTTTTTTTTCTGCTGAGCCTAATTCCATCATTACCAATAGATTGCAATACTGTATTGTTCCCGAGGTGAAACTATTTGCTTTACTGCTTCCATTTTCTGAAAGACTCTCTTAACAACTCTGCTCAAGTAAAGCTGTTGTGATATTGCCTGCTTCAGTCCATCTTTCTTATTTGTTTAATCTTTAAAAATATAGCAGAAGTATAAGATTGCAACAACAATACACTATCTATGTTCAAATCTCTGTCTTCCCCATCTATATTAGCATGATAGCACTTTGGACATCAAATATTTATCCTAATTACAATTCTGTTCCAATCTCAATATATTTTATATGTCAGCAACACTGTGTCTGGGAGAAGAAAAAAGATAATTTTGCTCTCAGACACATTGCTATTGAGGCAGAGTGACTCTGGGCTATGTACCTAGGAGCAATAGTGGGCAGCAGTGGGCTCTCACCATGTAATTTTGATTCAAGCTAGTAAAACTAATATATTTATAGTTTATTAATTAATTGTCTCTTAGTCAACGAATTCTGTATTTGTTTGCTAGAGAAGTATTTGCTTGATCTAGCTGTTCTATTCCAACTACTTTTATTCTTTATGTGGAACCAGGTGTCTCTCCTGCCAGAAAATGTGATACCTGTAAATACCTTGCAGACCTGAATTTGGCCCAGAACATGTGAGAATGCCACGCCTTCTATTTGGAGGAATCCTTTAAAGTTGGAAAGAGTTCAGATATAAACTGGCCGATTTACTAGCAAATCTATTGTCTGTTATTCTCATTAAGAAATCATAATGGAACTAAAATTTGAAAGGCATCAAATATTATATTTGTGTTTAGAAAGAGAATTAATGGCCAGTAAAAACTGCATGAACCCAATTGGTTGACAAAATTTAGAAAAGAGTAAAAAGTCACTAGAAGATAGTAAACAGTTTCTAGTAGGGCAAGTGTTATAAAACAAAGCTATTTCACTAATTTGTTAGAATTTCTTGAAGATATTTCAAAAAGAGAACAATTTTTTTATATTCTAAATTTTGTATTTTAAAAGGCTTTTACAGACCTTCCTTGAGGCAGGCTGTTAGAGTCTCTAAGTAGGTGTTGGATGAGAGACAAGAATTGGTTTAGTAAAAAAAATGACTTTTTTTTCCATAAAAGAGGCTAGCAATGAATTCATGGATTAATCTGTGGTCCTGTATTATGTAATATAGTTATTAATAAATTACATTTTAAAATATATTATAAATGAACAGAAGATTGCCATAGAATCAGGATGTGATTGCCTCAGGGGTAGTGTAAAGCAAGGGAGCAAACTTTGCCGAAAAATGGTAAAGCTTGTGAGGAATTTTAAGAGGACCTATTTAAAGTAGATGATAGGAAACAGCGTGGCAGACAAAATTCAATAAACATAATTTTAGGAACCTTGAATACTTTACAGACAGCTCAGGGTAGTTACCTATTCAGTGTATGACTGTTTTTAAAAAGTGAAGCAAATATTCATATGTTAACAAGATGGAGAATGAATAGAAAAATTTCCAGTGACATTACATAAAATGAAGGTATGTCTCCATCCAAAATACTGTATAGAGTTATCGTTCACCTTTGAGAGGCACTGAGCAACAAGGGGTGCATCTTAAAACCATGCAATGGGAATGTAGTGTTATTTACTTCAGAGCAGAGAATAAGAAAGAACAATTTAGCATCAGATAAAGCCACAAAGGTAGATGAGGGTGATCTGTTCTTATCTTGCAAAGCGGAAGGATGCTCAGAACAAAATGGCAGTGAATTCAAATCTAATAAACAGAAATATGTCTTCACATATAGATTAAGCTAAGGAGCTGATTTTCCCCTTCATGTCAGGGAGGTCATAAGTTTAAAAGAATTCCAGTAAGAGATGGAAATTTATGTGAATAACAAATGTATCCAGACTTATACCAGTTAATCCGGAAAGAAGAAAAAAAGAAAACCAAACCCCAAACCCCACATGTCAGAAAAAAGCTGTCTTGGAAAGGACATAAACCCTTCAGATTCAGTCTTCATACTCATCTTCAACTATTTGGAATAGAGAGGCCAGTTTCCTGGTCTGCTTTCTGACTAAAGTGGAGTTTCTTCCCCCACTTCCTGAGGAGATAGGTACTGCTGACTAGCATCAGGTAGCAATTGCAGTAATGAAGGGAATTGTTCGGCAAACTGTTATCTAGTAAGACATTTCCTGTGTTCCTGCTAAATTCTTTCTAGCTGACAAGCCTTCCCTAGACTCCTTGGAGTAAGACTGCCCTGGCTATCCATTACTAGCCACTTCTAAGCCTGTTTACCCCTGCTGTTCTGGTCTCCAACTGCAGAGGAGAAAAGAAAATCCGGGCAAGTGTAGCCATGGTTACCAATCCAGGGAATGAACAGATTTTAAATATGCTAATACTCACCAATGCTTTTATGCAGAAAGTACTGGAAATCTGTTGGGCAAGTGCATCCTAATGCCTAGTTTTTCCTAGCTGGCACTCACATGCCCATTGAGAGCTACTTGCATGTACTTCCATTTATGCTATGTAATACTATTCTTTTCATCCCTCTATGGAAGGTCCTCACTGCAGATCAGGACCTGTACAAATTGGATATGTAGTAGTGCATTAATAAATAAATTTCACTTGTACTGCATTTATTTTAATAGTACTTCATTAGCACAAACTATATTTCTTCCCAAATCCCCACTCCCTGATTTTCTTCTTCCATTCCATTCTTTCTATCCTGTAGTTCATCAACAAGCACTTGATGATACTGTTATGAATAATTAACTGTGGTGTGGAACCAAGATGTTTTATACCCTGTACAGTAGCTCTGTATTAAAAGAATGATAAGCCATAAGTAAAACACTCTTAAATTAGGCAGTGGCAAAATTAGGGTTGACTCTACACACACAAGCATCGTGTTTTTATAGCTTCAAATAAACTGGAAATTTTTTTTCTTGCTTTCATGAACAAAGACCAATTTCTTACCTCTATAAATGCCTAAGTTTTTTCTTAGAATCATAGAATGGTTAGAGTTGGAAGGGACCTTAAAGATCATCAAGTTCCAACCCCCCTGCCATGGGCAGGGACACCTCTCACTAGAGCAGGTTGCTCAAAGCGCCATCCAGCCTGGCCTTAAACACTTCCAGGGATGGGNTTAAGTATATTCACTGGATCACATTTTAAAATTAAGCACGAGGTCCAGTATACTTGTCCAAGATTTAACTAAGCAACAGAGCAAATGGTTGCTTCCTTCTTTCCCGCTCCCCCCCCCCCTTTAAATGTTGCCTTTAGCTGCATTTCTCATTTTAGGGTAGAGTTCCCAAAGTCAGTGGCATTAATTTTCAAATAAACTGGAAAAATCCTAAACAGTGGTGCTCCAAATTAATCTGGTTCAGGTTGGTAATCCTTGCATACACAGGCTCTCATTTAATTAATGCAAGATTAATCTAAAATGTGAATTCAGAGTTTGTGAGGAGAATTTTATTTTCTGAACACAAATATATTGGCAGAGGTCTCTGTCTATATGTTAGTACCTGTACAGTTATAAACCACTAGGCTGCTTTTAGGAGCCATCAGATAGTAATTTATTAGCTGCAATCTTTAAAATAAATCTTTAAGAACAAAGGAACTAAAGTTTACTTCTCCTTCCACTGTTTTGATGTCTGCTGTTTCCATCTAATTGTAAGGAAGTAACCACAACTCTCACTTTCAACTTATCTCTTCTAGATAAGGAATCTGTCTCCAAAGTTATTTGTGAATCACTATATAAAAATGTATCATCTGAAAAATGCTAAAATTAGCCAAAAAATTACTAGCTTTATATTTTCTTGTTACATCCTTATTTGTTATTTCTCAATTGCATTCCGTTATTACTGTTATTATATTATCTTGTAATTAGTATAATTGTTATTTGAAAGGACAGATTCTTTGTCATATATCTATAGACTTATAAGGAAATGCATCAGAAATATATCTTTTGATATAATTTCCCTTTTGGCAGAATAATTGCAACATAATACAAATTGCATATATTTATATAAAGTATTTTATACATACTACAGGTAATAATTTTAAAATAATATTAAGAAACAAAATTCCAGTTGAAAGAGAAACTGGCAACATTTAAAAGGGAAAAGTCAAATAGGTATATAAAAATCTTATACCTCTATGTGATTAAAATAGAAAGACAAAATGATAGTGTTCAAATTGTTGTTGGAAGAAGCAAGATTTTATGCATCTTTGGGTAACGAGAGCACTGTGTCAAACCAAATATTGGAAGATAGAAGGCTAGTGGAATTTTTCTTTTTCATCTGGGATACTGACAGTGTTCCTAACCCTGCCTCTTATATCTGGAAGATATGGTGACAAGGACCTATTTAAATTAAACAGTTGAATTTGTGACTTACTCATGTTAGGTGAAAAGTGTTACCTATATTCATAAATGGCCCAGGGCCAAATCCAGCCCATACATATGCCCCTTTCCAGACCATTGAATGCCTCTGAAATCAGAACCTGGCCATCAGACTTGATAAATTGTAAATGGATGCAAGCCTTCATATCCTGTGTGCAGTTATGCATTCTTAAAGCACAAAATGAGCCAAATACTGGACAGAGCATACACCCCTGGAGCCACTAAGAAGACATATGGCATAATCCAAGGCAGGTGTTTGTAAATCCAAAAGATCACATTAGACCCCTTAGGCTACAATCTGAATGACAGCAGTGGGATTTTGTAGTTTATCTAGGACCCTAAATTAAGTTGTCACCCTTAATTTGTGGGATAACATCTACCAGGGGCAAAAGCAAGTTAGAAACTTTTTCTTGTTTTGCAGGTTGAATTCTTTTCCAGTTACTGAAGCCTACCTTTTGCTTGAAATGTGTGTGTTTAAGACATCATTTAACTTTTATTTAAGCAACTTAGTTTGTTGTCTTCTTTTTTTTTGTTTTGGTTTGGGTTG
>VXBW01004906.1:635128-762843 GCA_013400375.1 Thinocorus orbignyianus
AAGTGTCTGGTGAGCAGTCCATGGCTATGGGATTGTCTGAGAGATGCACATGTTCTTTCTAGCCGGATCATTCGAACACATGCTGAATTATGGAAACCCCCTTTGATTGATGAGTTCGGATCAGCTTTGGCAGATGCACATTCTAAAGGAGTAGATTAATACATATAAACCATTGAGCTTAGCAGAAAGTACCGCTCAACATTGTAAACTGCCAACTTTATCATCTTTAAGTAAAAAATACAGTTTTTCTTCCCAACAAAGACTTTTTATAAAAGCAATAAGGTAACTGCATGAAGTGTGCTTATCATGATATAATCACACCCCAGGGGGAATGAGAGGTGCTCGGCTGCACCTCATGCTTTGTAATGACCCAGGGGTGTGATTATCTTATGATAACCACACTCCCTGTCATGCCTTATTGCTTATATATTCCACATGTCATAATGAATCCTGAAGCACTTTCTAGGTCTCGTAGCAAAGGCAATGACTTTGAAGTATAGGAAGTAGTCAGATTTTCTAGGTACATACAGATTAATATTGTATACATTAGGAGGAATTATGAATGACTACTTATCTGTACTAGCCAGGCCATAGTTTTTTAACTGTTTCTAGGTTCTGTAGGTTTCATGTGGCATTTTATGGGAATGTGCTTAAATTGTTCTCTGCAAGTGCAGGACAAGAACGGTGGAGACTTGACCACCATGTTTCAGGGCTGTGGGGAAGACAGCCACTGTGACATAACCACTTTGCACTTTCCTAGTTCTATAAAATCATACAGAACTATATAGATCTGGCTTTACCACAGGAATCTTTGCATGTTTACATGCTCTGTAATCGAATATTAAAGTACCTCTGGGTAACAAATCTTGAATCTGAATCTTGATATACCAAGTTCTGTCAGAGGATGGCAAAGGAGCTTGAGAGACCTATATTTACAATGCTGACTTTACAATATCACATCAATCTCTCTTTTACTGAAGCCATATGAAGGAATTGTGGGTTATTTGGAAACATCTATTTTAAAAAATTCTGCACTTTCATAATAAAAATAGTAATAAATCCTAATTAAAATGAATGGGGTTAATAACAGGTCCATAAGGAACTGGGAGATCAAGAGGCTTCTGAATTCACAATTAGGGACTGACATAAAAGACAACAGGATAATAAACTAAGCAATTATCTTTGATATACCTTATTGTATAACAGCACCACAGGGTGAATCTGCACCTCAGGGAATGGGATTCTCAGTAACTTTGCAACCTTGTTAATCTGATGTATGTAGCAGTCAACATTTAAATACTACTCCACTTGGCAGGAAAATCTACAGTACTGTTTTCTGCCTGTCATCATAAACTGGTTGATAAAGATGATGGCCTATCATTATGGCCACTGATGGGTTGATTCATTGTAAGCATCAGCTCTGAGATCAGCTAAGTTAACTGCAGGTCACTGCAAAGAATTCTGTGTCTCTAAAATAAAGCTTATTTAGCTCTATAGTGCACAAGTGGAGTACTACTGATTACCATAAAGGTCAGACATGCACATTTTAACTGGTGGTAATGAGTAGTTTTAAAGATGTTTGAGTCTTTTCTTAATCTTGCCATGTCACAAGGCTTCTATTGTTATGCACCAAAGAATATGCCTTTAATTGTACCATTTGCCCTATTGTATCTTGATCATAGAGTGGGTTGTGTGATGTTACTGGTGATAAACGCCTACCACATGTCCTAATAATTACTAGCCTTCAGTAAATTGCATAGTGAAGTAACATAGAAGTCTGGTAAAACAAAAGGCTCCAAAAAGTTGAAAGCAATATTTAAATAGTTTCGTGTACTGCACAAAATTGCATTAAATATGAGCTGTCTGAATGCAGAGTATAAAAAATAAATAACTTTCAATACCGATTAATAAAAATGTCTGGCAATAGAAAACAATTTTTAAAATGTTGTGATATTGTCCAAATAACTTACTGTAGATGTTCAGGTGGATTTGAAGAGGAATATTGAAAAGAGAGTAGGAACTTTTCATCAATGAAATGAATGCTTGTGGCAAATTGTCTTTAGAATTAAGGAGACTAATTTGGAGTTCCATGAAGAATGCAGTTTTCAAGCAAACACATGCTAACCAAACATGCTTCGCAAAGGGTGTACTATCTCACAAATTTCACATGTAAGAATTCTCAGCGATTAGTTTATTTGATATTTCATAAGAAAGAGCTGTGTTAAAAAATTGTAAGCTCAAATAGTTCAGAACAGTGATAACCACAAAAATTAAAACAGTTATGTAAAATACTACTTGCATGTGTGCATTTAGAAGAAAACGAGAAGAAATCTACCAGTTCTCAAAGAGTGTGATCAAGTCAACACTGCTGTGAACTTCTCAAGAAAGAAAGAATGCAGTGATTTTGGTCATTTGAAACTGATTATTTACAATCTTGTGGTTTGAACCTTCCCATCTACATTTTCTTAGAATTGATTCAAAAACCTGAGGATTTGATTTTGGGAACTGAAAAACTCGATCCTGAAACTAGAAGTACTGGAATATTTTTATCAAGTACCAGTAGTAACCGTTATTAAAACTAACAAACTTATAAAATGCTGCATAATTTTAATGAAGTAATGAAATTCCTTGATTATCACCACAAACTGAGCACTCTTCCCAATTTTGTGCATTTTTCCCCAGAATGTAAGATACCTTCATTTTAGAAGAGACATGTCTACCTAGTACTTAACATGGAGTCATCAGGTATTCTCCAGAGTGAATGAGTATGTTCATCAGTGAGGGTGACTTACTAGTGAGAAAGAGATAGAAGAGTGTAGGTTTATTTGTCTCATCAGTGATATCCACTGTTAAAAGTGCTTTTCCAGCATACTAGCAAACATCCTGAAGCTCTCTGTGGCTACTGAAGGACAAAAGTTACATCGGGAGGGTCTCAATAGCCATTCAGCAGTAGAAACTGCTCTGACATTTTCACTGTATTAGGGCTTTGCCCAATGACTGACTTAATCTCCGCATTTGATAGAGCAGTTCTTCAAAGGGCAATTCTTTGGAAAAAAGTTACTTGTATTTTGTATAAAATACTGTGAAATTCTTTTTTTCAAGAATGCTGCAAAGTGTTGATATTTTTTTCTTGCTTTCATGAACAAAGACCAATTTCTTACCTCTATAAATACATAAGGGTTTTTTTAATATAAGCATACCCGCTGGTCACATTTTAAAATCAAGTACGAATTTCAGTCTGCTTGTCCAAGATTTAACTTGATTGTAACTAACCAGCAGTGCTGCTGTTACCAAATGGTCACTTGCATTTGTTTGGGGTTTTTTTCCTTTAAATGTGATCTTTAACTGCATTTCTAATTTTGCGGTAGAGTTGCCCAGGTTAGTGGCATTAAGAGTCAGAGGAACATATGACCTTCAAACTAATAGTTACCTTAGTCATCTGGGAGTATTTTAGGATCAAACAATACAGATTGACTGGCAAATATATTGTGTTTGTTGCAATCTAAAAATTCTTCATCTACAAAAGTAAAACCTGCTAGGTTCCTAAAAAGAAAGGAAAAAAAACAACTTTCGAGGCTATGGGTCTTTAATGTAGAGTTATTTATAATCTCCTGAAATCATACATTCCCAGTTCCCCTTCACTCCCTGTCAGATAAAAACCAAACAATGTCATCAGTGGCTCCACAGAGGTGAGAAATTTTACAAGCTAATGTGTTTGATCAGTGTGGAATTCTGCAGTTTCATTTCTGACTTGTTCAGTTTCAAATACCAATGAAGAGTTCCCTTAGAAAGTAGAGAGCTCCCTTGTCTTTGCATTTTTTATTTTAAAAGAGTTCAAAAATATTGATGTTTCCACCACAGGGGTTATCTAATTTTTTTTTGTTATCATTATTCTCAGCACTTTTTTTTTTTTTTTTTTTCCAGAGAGGCCTTGTATTTGCCAAATATAACTTTTCTTTAACTCCTTGTAAGTCTTTTATAGCATTCCAGTCAAACAACAGGCAAAAATGCAAACCTAAGTGGAACAAATGAAACTTTTCTGAATTCTTTCACAAGCAAAAATTCTCTTGGATGAAACCGTCTGGGTTCATATACCTCTACCTGATATATAAATGTCCTGAAACCAAATAAGAAAAAAGGAAAAATGAGTTGACTTGTTTTCTGTTGGATTGCGGTTTTTATGCATATCAAAGTCAAATGAATAGCAAATTGAGAAGAATTCACTTATGGTTAGAAATGCAGTGATACTCATAACTACATAATTGTGTAAATCTGTCCTTATTTATGTGAACTTCTTGTAAGATTTACTTCAGGGTATAACCTGTGAAGTGTTAATGATCTTACACTTGCAGTCCTGACTGTCATATCATATTATAGTACTGTTGGGTTTATTTTTCAAGTAGTTGCAACATGGATTAAACTTCTGTTGGATCTACTACTAAGCAATTCATTAAATGGGTTAGAATCATTGCTGATTATTAAAATTAATAATCTGTGATCAATTTCTGTGATATGATGCTGCTGCCAATATGTAATTGAATGCTTTTTAATATTGTTATGGGTAAAAACATTTCTTATTAAGTTATACTCTGCTTCAAGGAATTTTACCTTATCCCTTAATTTAACAAAGATCTGTATACTAAAATCTGTAATAAATTTAACAACCTATCAGCTATTTATCTTCCTCAGGAATGAACCATTATGTTAATTTCTCAGATAATTTTGCTTGTAAAAATGTACGCTTTCATATGCCCTAAATAGAAGAGTGTGGCAATGCAAATAAGTACAAATTTTTAATCAGGATTATTAATGTTCATGATTCTGATTCTCTTCTCATATAATATTTCTGTTCAATGACTATGGTATAGCTGTTTCTAATCTACTCAAGTGAAACAAGAATCAACCTTTTTTTTATGACACATTTATTAGTACAGTTGGAAAATTATTAACTGGATTATTTATTACTCTGTTGAGAAGAAAGAGATCACTGATTTTGTTTATTTTGTATTTTTATGTGTATTGTACAGCAGAAAAGTGTGAAAACATGTTCTTCAGGAAAGGAAAAGCAACTTTACCAAGTGAAATAATTTTTGGAAATTTCAATTTTTTCAAGGGAGTAGGTGTCTTCTCAGTTTTATTAAAAAAACGCAGAAACCGTTGAGAGCATAGTGAAAACATAAGAGCCAAGATATTGACAGACTATTAGTTCTTCAACAACTTTCTGGAATGTTTTTCCTTTCCTTTGCCAAGAACACACATAAATAAAAAAAAGTGCTTCTAAACCAGAGCTCTGTGACTTTGGGCCTGCTAGAGGATGAAGGCAGCAGAGGAGACAGACTGGAAAAATCTGTGTGAAAAATAATGTTACAGGAAAGAGCTTTCACCACTTTGTAGCTTCTTTGAGAAAGGGAAACACCTTTTGATTCATAATTTGAAATTATTTGTAAAATTACTAATAAATTTGAAATTTTCTAATACAGAAAAACTTAAAAAAAAAAATTAAAGGAATGGCCTCAGGTGCCATGCAGATGCACTTTGCTTGTTTCTTCAGTCTTTGGGGTATTAATAGCTGTCCATCTCAACCTTTTCACACTTCTGAAAGGTTGTACAGCTTCTCCTTTCAAAACCAGAGCAGTTCCAGTTTAGTGAGTGAATGTCATGAAGCTCTTTTTATATTGTGTTTCTCAGCTTAGCAAGATCTCCTGCAGGTGATTTCATAAAAATGAAGAGGTGATTTTCAAGCAAAACAGATTCATTGCTTTGAGGTTACTCCTCAAAGCCTCCTCCTTTACTGCTTTACTGCATACTCTTTGAAGGTCTGAAGGTCAAGTTATAGTGGTGGTTGGAGACTGCTATACAGAGGCATTTTAATGATTTTTAGATACTGTAATGAAAATTTATCTCTGTCTTTTATGTGTCATTATTTATTGTTGGACCATACAGCAGCTCAGGATGTATAGGCATCCCATTTGCTAGGAAAGACAAAAGAACAAATAAGAAAGATTTATTCTTCTTTACCTCAAGTACTAGTATCTATATGCTCTTGTAGCCAACTAACTTGGAATTCATTCCCACCGAGGACCCAGGTGTGTATATATGTACATACCGATTGGCAGCTGACCTTTGAATAAGAACTTTTGTGAAACTTAGATGCCGGTGGGAAGGGAGTTTCTGGTTCTCTGTGTGCGCACTTGTGTTGCCCCAAGTGACTGAGTGTCCACAGAGAAGGCCAGTGATTATCAATGATGATAGGAAGCTCTTCTCATGGTTCTAATGGTATGTATTATTTGCCATTTTAGTGCCCATTCAAACAGGAATGAAAATGAAAATGGTGGATATCTGCCCTTTTAAAGAAGCATGTGCAGGTTTTTAACCCTGGTAGTGTATGCCTGTGCCCATCATACAGCTGATAATCAAATACCTCTGTGCATGCTGCTCAGATGCCTTTTGTGGGACAGCTGTTAAAAGAGAAATTGCTATGAAATTACATGTAAGAAGTGTCCAACCCCTTTGTTGTCACAGCATAGGCAGGAAGCACACATACAGCTGTGAGGTTTTGCTAAGAATAGCAGAAATTTTATCCCATGAGGACGGTATCCTGTTGAATATGTAGGATCTGTTTAGATGTTTGATGACGCAGATACAGAAATTAGATTTAATAGGAATATGTGTTTGGAGATGAGTCTCCCTAAAGAAGAAAGCTCGCTTATTTTACTGTTTTCTGGAGAAACAGAGAAGAGAAATGCTGTTAGAGTCTAGTGCTTATTGTGAATTTACTGTGCAGCTCTTTGCAGTCCTTTTGGCTGAGCTGCTCCATAGCATAGAAGACAGGCCCCAAACCCTCTGCCTCATACAGAAACTGTACAAGGGACCTGGGAAGCCATGGGTAGTGGAGTGGCAGCTGCTGGGTCTTCAACTCTAGTCCACATAATTTGTGTACTGACAAGGCAATTATTATTGGAACTCCTGTAGTACCCTGCAATAAGAGAGGTTTGCTTTTGCCAGTATGCAGGAGTGTACTTCCAGTACCATTCTGCTTCCAAATACCTATTTGTGCTGAACGCAGGTAGTGCTCTCTTACAACAGCGTGCAGAATCTGCCAAGTTTCATCGCACAATGTTTTTAATTCTTTTGAGGTCTTTTGATGGCACGAATACAATTATTACAGGTTAAAAGAAAATGTATTCTTTACCATTCACTTGCAACCATGTTATAAATCATTATTTTAATATATTTTGTTAAATGTGGTGAGATCTAAGTCTGCAGTGTTAAAAATATTTTACTGCTCTTTGTGCTTGAGGCATTTCTAGCAAGCTAAGAGATCTTTACAGGCATTGACAACTTGTACTGTGTCTGTGGAGAAATGATTTAGAATAAAGAAAATATATTTTTAATATACCATAATAAACAAAGATTTTTGCTGTGAATTAATAGAATTAATATTTAATAAAATCCCTGCCTTATTTTGTTTATGCAGCTTCTGTCTCTTTCTGTCAGTTTTGGCCATTGCTCAGTGCTATTGCCAGTCAAAGTGCATAAAAGTGATTTTTTTCTTAGAAACCCTGCAATTGATCAAAGTGCACATCTTTTACAAACCTCTCAAAATTCATAATACTGGTGGCAAGATGTGGCGCATGGGTTTTTTTAAAGCCAATTTTCATTTTAATGTTTTATCAGTCCTTTTGTGGCACTGTACAAAATGATACAGGGCGTCTGACATCAAAATCAGCAATACGGATTGCCTTTAAAAATAAAGAATGTGTTGCCTCTGTCTAGGAGCTAGTTATGTCTCACATATAACAGAAGGCACCTTTTGTTCTTTAGTTAATTAGCTCATTATACTGTAGGTACATAATTCTTTCTAAAGAAGCAAACTCATTTGAAGAGGAATCACAAAAAAGTTATGGATGATAAATTCAGACAGTGCAAAAATGTTAAAGATGTTGACTTTCCATGAAAAATGCATGTGGTAGCATGAAAGAATTTAAGCTTGTGGAACCAATGCTTCTGTAATGTTTTAATTCCTATCAGCAGAAAGACTTTCTATTGTTTGTAAATAAAAAGGAAATATTTCACTGTGGCACTTCCATCTGTTACCTTAACAATAAGTGAAGTCATGCAGTTAATCACAGCGTTTTCTAAAAAAGGATTTAAACTCGAAGCTCTGCTCTTGTATCCCCATGCAGTTATAAAACACTTACCCACCAAGAACAACTGACTCTGACTGTTAGTGTTGTGTTTTAATTCCAGTATGGGCTAGTTCAGAACTCAAAGACATGGGTTTCCTACTGAGTGCTGAGATCTGCTGCCAGGAATGGCTGCCGTCCAAGGATACGTGCTACCTTTTACAGATAACTGTTCTCAGGTGAAAGAACGGCTTCACTGCAGAACCTGTTTGCTCGCAACGTAGTTAGAGAAATGTAGTCTTCCAAGTATTTAATTTAAGCATGCTATCAAACATAAAAATAATGGGGAAAGAAAAACCTTGAAGCTAGTGATGGCTGAGAACTCTAATCCTTTCTAGCACTCGTGGTTTGCTCTTCTGAGGGCTGTGATTCACATCAGCATACGGCTTTCAGAGCTGGGAATCGGGCTAACAGGGCCAGCGCTGCGAGGCAAATTTCAACTTAGGCTGCTAAATAAAAGCTGCTTTTACAAATTTCAACTTATGATGCTTTTTATTTTTTTTTTCTCTCTTTCCTTTTTTTTTATTCTTCTTTGATTAAAGATACTGATTTTCCCTAGGGAAGGAATACTGGGGTAAGAGTGGCACATACCGGGAAATTTAAGGTCATTGTATTTATCTATGCGGCTCACCATGGACTAGACAATAGGCTATTTTGGAAACTTAATCACTATGGGGATTTTTTGCTAGTGGGTTTACAGAGTCACCTGGTCTAAGCATCCCTAGTGGTGATGTAGAGTCAGTAAAATGTTACATTCATTATAGAGAATTCCTGAGGAAATCTGAAAAAACTGTTCAAAGGCAAACAGCAGTTTAAAGAATGTCAGTGACACTTCATACTGCTTCACAGAGTGGGAGCTGCTGCAATGAAAACATTGCCTAGGTGAAGTCTACCTGGAATTAAGTGAGGGGAAATTGTTTCCTGTAAAAAAGCAGTTAGTTTGCGTAGTTACATGCGAACTATGTAAGCTTTACCTTATGACCAACAAACACAGATTTGGGAAAGGGGAAGTATTTTAAAATACACAAATACACATATGATTTATTACTCTGCAACTACTTTATATTTGAAATCCTCACTTTTCACAAAAAAAAATGTGTATCTGAAGTAGGGGCAAATATTTCAGTAAGTGAAAAATATTCAAAAGTTGGGTTTTTTACTCCTATGCCTGAAATTCACTCCTATTCCAACCCTAAAAAGGAAGCACCCTCTGCTGGCTCCTGCCGTATATGACTTTGTGCCTTTAAGCTGTGGTACCTAAAAACTGATGGTTAAATTGCTCTGACTCAGATTCCTATGGCTCATTTCTGATCTCCAGGGATCAGTTTGCTACTCTGAGAGGTACCCAAAGCAGCTAATGGCACACAAGTTCTTTCTCTTTTTTACACTTCAGGTAATGATACTGCTGCTAAGCCAGAATCAAAAAGTTGATCTTTAAATGAGTCTTGGAGTTCTGTGCAAGCAGATGGAGCAAGTTATACTAACATCCCTTACTGAAGTTTTTTTGTTGATTTGTAAAATATGCAACCTTGAGCAGAAATATAGGAAGGTTTTTGGAAACTTCTTTAAACATTGATACAAATAAGAAGTAAGTAAAACCATGGTTTCACCAAAAGGGAGTCCGATTAAATTATTTCACTGGTTTCTGAGAGTGAACGAGTTAATTTTTACATTGCCCAGTTCACATTTACTTTCTTTTCTGCTTTATTGAAAGTACAACATGACTGCCCCATATGTTTCTAACAGGTTCTGCTACCAGCGTATTCTTTTCATACTTTCTTCCGTGATTTTTTTTAAATAAAAAAATAAATAAAAGTCAATTGATTTTCATATGTATTCCATATGAACTGCTGCATCAGATTGTACCAGTCATATCAAAGGAGACCAAGGGAATATGCTGGAACATATCGTAGGAACAAGTATATTTCAGGCTGAAATATAAAATGGACAGGACAGGGTAATACAAAGGCTGTTCTATTCCTTTCTAGTTGCTTTTTACTGGCAATGACCTTCTCTTGGCTTATCTTTCTCAAAAAGAGCTGAATTATATAACACCGCATGGTGGCATATATTTTCAAATTGCGTCCTAAGTGAGGAATAAAAGGGCTTGATCCAGGACAGCACTGGAGCACATGCCTAAGAACTGGATGTGAGCGCATGCCTATGTGCTCTGATGGATTGAGCTCTCCAGCGTTAGAATTTGTTCAACCCAGTTTCCAAAGAGATTTCATCTGTTCAAGATAGCTTTGCTGAATATTATAAAGTACATTTTTAAATAATGGTAGGAGGACTTTTTGAGTTCCTCCTGTCATTACAAGAATCTATCAAACAGATTTGCTGTGGCAGACAGGGAGCCTAAGCTTGTTTTTTACTTTTTTTTTAGAGATTAATTTGGAGTACAAAGGGAGAATGGGAGCTCTCTCAGGCTGTTAGCTCTATGGCAGCCCAAGAACTACTGTTGTGTCAGTGCTTGGGCTGAGGGACAAGCTGGGGTGCACCAGAGCCTCTTTTTCCACAACCCCAGCTTTCCGTGATGAAAATCACTGCCAGAAGGGAGGGAGAGGAAACCATCGCCATCTGCATCTCATCCTGAAATGTGGTCAGAGAACCCAGCTGAACCACAGACCTCAAATCTATTGGCATGTACCCCTTTCTTCCCACACAAGGAGTGTGTAGTGCCTAAACTCTACCCATAGAGCACCAGAAGATGTTGTGCTAAAACAGTGCTAAGCGAAGAGCGGGCTAGAATGTTTAACGTCAATTTAAATATTACTTTAATAACGAGAAATGATGTTCAGTTCTAAAATATCATCTCTTAAAATAATGTAAGTTATCCCTAGACAAAAAGTGGAATATGCTCAAGCATATTTAATACAGTAGCTGTGAATGTAAGGGAGGAAACTCAGCAAGTTTATGTTATAAGAGAAAGGCACTTTGCAATTCACAATTCCAGTTAATACTGGAATATAGCTTGATCTGAAAAGGTGGAATATGCACACTAATGCAAGATTTGATAATACATAGCTGGCATAAACATTCCAAAACTGAAATTAATGCAGAGAAGTCACCAGCCTGTGATCAAGTGGAAAAATATCGCAGAATTTAATTTTATGTTAAACTTTTTGTTAAACATGTCATTTCGGGACAAGCCGTATTTTTTGATGTGTGTAGTGATTTTTGGAATCACTGTCCTTTGACTACATGATGACATCCCTAAAACCTTATAAAGGAAGTAGCGCAGTGTATTTATATGAAGATAAGCATGGGCAGAGCAACGTTCAGAGGGAAGAGAAAAATATTTTTAAAGTGATACAATAACTAAGATAGAGAGACAAGAATTGCAGAGAAGACAATTCTTTCCTCGACAGAAATTGCTTAGAGTGCAGACACATTTAAGCATTACAGCTGTTTGTTTACTGAAGAACACTTAAATCTCTTTTCTTGCTCCTGCAACCCACTTCATCTTACAAGGTTCTCTACTGTGACTCCAGGAGACTCTGCGAACACCTCAGTTTGCAGCATCTGAATGCCAGAGAGTTATTGTTTTTAATTACACCTGACGGCCTGGTACTTCTCCAAGATGATCTGGCAGAACTGACCAGCATGCCAAACTGGGGAAATTTCAGTGAGAAGCCCAGCACCCTGATTTTTGTATGTCAGTAACATCAACTACCTTTCTAGTTTTCTATTAAAGTTAAGACCTATTTTAGTCATCTAGGCCACTTTCTAGGAATAGGAATAGGAATAGGAGTTGGAATAGGAATAGGAATAGGAATAGGAATAGGAATAGGAATAGGAATAGGAATAGGTCTGACTCATTTGGAAATGATGCATAAAGTATACTAAGTCTGGGAATTAAAAAACATGCATACTTAGAGTTATTTTTTTTTTCCCGGTATATATTTCTCCTGGCTGAGTGTTACTGTGACTTGTGTGTAAATAGACCTGTTTAGGACATATTTCTGAATGGAGGTCTAGGGAGATGTCAGTTGTTTGACTGGATTTGTCATGAAGTGTGCAGTTACCCTGTGACTTTTTTCCTAATGAACTACAGTAGAGCACTCAGAGAATACTGAAGTTCTTTATGCAGGAATATTTCTTTATCTTTCATAAGAGTATGGTTCGTGCTTCTCTTCATCAAGTGATGGAGGCGGGAGAAAAATCATGAAGGAAATTGTGTTGAATAAGTGAATGTTGGAGTAGCCATATGGACAGTACTGCTGTAGCAACTCTTTTCTTTCTGCAAAAAAGTCAAAAGGAGGGAGAATTCACGTGAAATAGTAGGGCACCTTGTTTTTGCACAGCAAATATGGGCCAAGGAATGTATGTGAAGACTAACAGAACCTGGTGCAATACTACCTATGTGGTCAGTCTAGCTCCCTGCTCTGTGGAGCCACACAAGAGCAAGACATGTTGCCCACTACAGTGTGACTGACACCACAGATCTGGTGTCCACGGCTTCACTGTACTTCTAAAAATAACCATTATTCTCCTGACATGGTGAAACTGAGGCAGGGACATTAGTGGTTTGCTGAGGTTCAAACAACACATCATTTTAAGAGCTAGAAATAAAACTCTTAAGTCCCAATTTACATTCTTCCATTCATCCCTCTAGATTTTGCTGTCTTAGAGCACCACATAAAGGGAAAACTAACTAATTTCTAATTTTTTCTTTCCAAAATGATATTACTTAAAAGTAGCTAGGGTGATTTGTTCTAGAAGTTAGATTTTTAAAAGTGTGACTGCAGACTGAACAAGTAAGAATTACAAAATACTTGTAAGTTTTTTATTAATATGTAACACTGTGGATATAGTAATTTGCTGGTGAAATACTGAAGTACCATAATCTTCATATTACTGTAATATTGAGGTTTTGAACAGTCCACCCTACAATTCACACAATCTCAATTTTATCTTGTCACTGATCTGGGTGTATTGTGGACTCCACATGTGCTTATCTTGGAACCTAAACAGTAAATGCCACTGCAGCTTCTTTGTCTGTTGTACAAATACAAAGGAAATAAACATCCTTTTGTTACCTTTGTTGCTGTATGTTTAAAGCGCAGTGAAATGGAATTGCAAAGTGTCTGGTTTCTTGGGTTCCTGTTTCGATGAGCATGCTTACAGCCGTATTACATGGCTCTTCTAGAAGCTTTACAGTAAAAAAAATATTGTTGTCTTTCCCCATTAAAATCCTAACCCAGTGTTATTATTAAGCTTTAGTCAGTGCTCAGGTAAAAGAGAAGTGTGGTTCTTTCTTAACGTGCTAGTTTTTAAAAGACAAATCACTGTGTCTACCCTAAATACTGTGGTGATCAAGTGAAATGCTAGAATAGTTGATAGACTCTGATATGGTGTCATAGGAGAGGGTTTCAGTATTTTGTTTTATTTTATTTTATTTTATTTTATTTTGTTTTGTTTTGTTTTGTTTTGTTTTGGCATTAGTCTTCTCACAGAAAGCTAGCGTCTCCTGCAGATACCATGATTTAATAGCATTACACCCTGGGTATGGCCTTTTCCTAGGTCAAACAAGCAAAGATTTCAGTTTAGCATTGTGGATTTCAGAACATTTTATTCTCCTCCAGCTGCACCTTCTGATGCCAAAGAATGTCCCAATGCCCTGTGCAAATTTGACAAGTGGAAGCCACCAGAAAGAACAAAATTGCATTCAAAAGAGCTTAAAATCTTCATAGGAGGACCTTGTTAACACTGCATCTACACCTTAAGATCTGAAATCATGTGTTTTGATGGAATATAAACTTATGGAAATCATTTGTAGAGACGTAAGTGTGTAGCCTTACTTAAAAAGAGGAGCAGTGCTTTGCAAAATCCCTCAAGAGAGCCTGAGCTTCTTCATAGTAATGAAGAAATGTCAGTGGAAGTTGATGGTGCGTGTGTGCATGTGTATGCATGTTGCAGGGAAGGGGAGAAAGGAAGGAGGCAGCCTCCAGAATTTTTACATTTCAAATGTCTTTTGGAAATCACTTGTGTACTCTAACACATGGTCCCAAACTCTTTCTGTGCTATTAAAAATGGTCTGCATACAAATCAGTCTGCTGTAAAAAATTGCTTTGACAATAGCAGTTTTAAGTGGTTGATGGCTTCAAGTATGCAGTATCTCCCTTGGCTCTTGATCCAGCGTGAAAGGGAGGATGTTTATCTGTTATTCATGCATCTATGTGATGGTAAAATAGAGCATACTCTTCCCTGTTATTCCTCCTCTGGTTTAGTCTCCATGTCTTAGACTTTTTGAGGATGATAAAAGTATTGTTTGGCTTATACAGTATCACTATCCATTAGAAATTTAAATAAACTCATACAACGTCTCCTCTGAAAACCACAAAAGTTAATCGAAGCATTTCAGAAACTTGAATGGGCTTTGAATCTCACCCATATTCCCTTCCTCAGTTTACTCAGCAGCACATTTCTTTCCCCAAAATATAATTGTGTACATCATATTGTACAGACAACTAATTTGTCCTTAAAAAGGCCCTGTTCAGGTCCTTAGCATCCCGACTGGAAAATCTAAGACAAAGGGTGCTAAGTAGCTAAGCTACGGTCATAACTAGAAGCAGTGCCATGACTGGTCTTAGGCCCTTCTGTCTGTCTGTCCTTTGACAATAAACAAGAGTTGCATTCTCAAATTTATCACACCTCCACAAACGCACTTGAAAATTGCAGTAAGGTAACCAGACATTAATATCTGGGGACCAAGGTCCTACAGTTTGTATGCGGTAAGTTGTATTTTCCAACATAGCCAAACCATTTTGAAGCCACAAATACAGGCATTTATAAAAAAAAAAAAAAAATTAACAGAGAAAACATTGAAGAAGAGACATAAACTACAGTGAGAAACTTTATTTTTTAATATGAAAAGAATCTGTGAGAATAACTCAGCAAGTAGAATTTGATATTGAGAAGTGAATGCTCGATTGGATTGATTTTCCGGAGCTATATTCTGATTTTTCTTGTTGTTCCACAGAGTGCCGTTTGCCTCACGGTGTGAAGCATGCTACCATACCATGTTGTTTTACCAGGCACTGAGCAGTTACTTGCATCAGACAGCTGCCGAGAGTCACATATGAGTGATGCTGGCTAAACTGGCAGCATAATGTGGCCGCTTCCCCGCTCTCGCTCCCTGACTATTCTCTAGATGTCTGCTCTCTGAAAGAAAGTTGAGGGCATCATTAGAGCTTTTACTGTTGTTGCTTTGGCTTTTAAAAAGTTAACTGGAACTTCAAGAGCTGAGTCCTGTACTACTTTATGACCCTTAAACTCCTGGTATTGCCATTTTGTACTGTCTATTCCAAACCCAAAATTTTTGAATAGGATTTGCACCAGAGACCTTTAAGTCATCATTTTACCCCTCTTCCTTATGCCATGGCAGCCAAGCATGTCAAGTGTTATAATAGCAGGGCTGGTAAATTGGGGAGCTATAAAGTTGAAAGTAGTACTAAATCAGTAGCCATTGTCGAAGAGTTTTAGAAGGATGGAGCAAATCATGATTTTAAGTTCTTGTTCTTGCACTGTGAGTGCTCACATAGCTTCTGGTACACTGGAATTATTAATTTTATGCAAGAAATAGGTTGTTTCCTTCTGAAATGTATTAGTACTCATCCTCCTATTTTCTCATTTAGCGACAGCTTAACTTAAGACAACATGAAAAGATCGCTGGATGTGGAAAGAACTTTGCAGCGTGCTGCAACAGGGTTGTTCACACTTCAAAGCAATCCTAAGAAAAAGCTGTAAATAAGGACTAAGGCATAAAAATACACCAGCACCTGGGAATACTCATCACACTGCACACCAGAACAGAATCCAAGCCCTGGCAAAGCGCCAGCCGCCGGGGATAAATCTGGAAGGGCTTAATACATGCTGAAGAACCGATCCACTTGGAAACAAACTAGGTGGGTGTACTTACCTCCTTGTCACATACTGTAGTCATTTCGCTACTTTGAATATAAAATAGGTCTTGTCATCATGTAATAGACCACAACCTAGTGCTCCGGGTGCGCAGAGCTAAAACTCAGAGTTTATAGGCAGTGCTCACACCGATCAAGAAAGAATGTTTTCTTGTGTCAGTGATTTTTAACGGGCAGCTGGATAGGGACATTCAGACCTAAGAATGTTGTTAAGAGTAGTTTCAGAAAGGGGAGATACTGTATTGGAGGCTGGGAGAGGTAATAGGGGGAACGTTAATAAGTCTGAGTCATAAAATAACATAACAAAAGTCCTGAATGAGTCATTTGTAGAAGTTGCCATAGTTATACAACAAAACACGAAGTTTCTGTTTATATATGGACGAATTAGCTGTTTCCTGCTAACTGTAACAATAGTGAGTTTTACAGGTTGGCTGAAAATAGTTTTTAGCCGTTAAATCTTACATAGAGAATTGGCAGATAAGCTGTTGCTATTTCAAATTGAAACTACTGTCTCATGTCAGAAAACAGACCATATGTGTATTTTAGAATCTAAAGCAAGCAAAAAATCTAGAGGTTTTCAGCATCACAGCCGAGCAGTAAAACTTTGAGATATAAAAGCTTTCCCAACCAAAGGGATCTGTAAAAAGTAATTATTAAGTACAAAATGAAATGTTAGATTTCTGTTAGACTTGCTCGATATCCCAGTTTCTTTTTCCCTTCAGTATATATTTCTCTATTGTTACAGGCTTCACCGGGGAAAAGCCAGCTTCAAATTTATCCCTAAGCTAAAACCTGTAAAATGTTTGACAAAATATTATGTATCTTCAAAACTGGGTTAAATATAAACTCTCTTGTTACTGGTGTATATTCTCTACACGTTGCACGTGCAAATTACAGTTCAGATACAATAAGAAGATAGTATTATCCAAATATGTATATATTTTAAAGCTCAGATCCTTTTGAAGAGCTGCACAGGCTATGCAGATTCTTCTCCTGCAGATTTTTCTTTGAAACTTGGTTTTTGCCTCTTAAACAGATCTGATCACTTTTCCTCTTTTCTTTCTCCTCTCATTCTCTATTCACACCCCATTTTCCACTGTTTAACTTTTTGGCCTGTGTATGTAGTTACTGATAACAGTGCAAATATGATGATCAGTAAAATCTTTTCACTTCTGCAAACCGTGCTAATAACAGAGACTGTTGTACTAATAAAAAAGCACCAGTGATATTTGTATATGATAGCTATCTTACAAAATCTTTCACAAGAGAAGGACGTAGCTCATTTATTACAGATAGATCGCTTTGAACCATACTGATTTTTGCTTGTTAACCCTTTCTGTCAGGAGAGCTGTTCAGTCAAAGTCAAGAGATGACCTTCCAATATGTGCTTCTGTGACAGGCTAATAATTTGCTATGTGAAATGGCAGCTTCCTTCTGAGTGATCAGCAGATAGATTAATACCTGTTGAACAATGTGTTAAAAATGGCATAGACCTGACAATTAATTCGTGGGTAGGATCTCACATTCAGCTCTTGAAAATCAGGCAGCCCTCTTCAACATATATGTTGGGCATAACAACAGGTCTGGAGGGGAGTGGGAAACTTCAGTGGACTGAACACACACAATTTAGGTTGTTTTCACTTAATAGTTTAAGCTTGATAAGGGGGACAAAATCTAAGCCATTTTCAAATGTTGTACTGTGACATGTTTCAACTAATGGATCAAAAAGTTGATAATATTTATACCTTAAAAAGAACTTCAAAATAGAATAATAAATATAAAGCTGAAAGATGTGTGTTTCTCAGTGCAGGGTAAATTAAAGAGAAATCAAAATACTCATATATACACACACATGCATATCCCAGGGGTATTTTTTTGCTTTGAGGAGGACCAAATTAATTGTTTTATTTTTGATATCAAAGCACAGACCCAATTTATTATTTGCACAATTCTACTTATAATGGAAATGCACGCTTTAATCCATGTTATTAGGTCTAAGGAGCCAGGAAAATCTAACCCAAAATGTTTGGCATCCTCTCTCCTCATGCATTATATGTATGACAGTTTGGTAATAGGAGATGGAGAAAAAGTCCCAATAAACAAATTGGTCTCTTGATGTAAAGAACAAGCAGAGAAAAGGCAGGAAAACATCAGGTTGCCCCAATCTGTCAGCCTGTAGTGCCTCAATCTTAATTTCAGAAGACTGTCTCAAATAGTGCAAAGTATTTTACTTTCTCTGACTTTGTTAAAATTACCTTGGGAGCAGAAAGTGAGCCAAAAATGTGCTAGTAAGGACTATTACACATTTTTTGGTGAATACATCATTTCATATAAGCCATCAAAATATCTGGTCCCTGCTACCTTCAGTTAGATGAATACCCCAGGCCATAGGTCTCTGCCAATTCCCTTAACCCCTTCATACTGGATATTTTTTACCGTGCTTTATTGTAAAGCTCTCACAGTTAATGCGGTTGTGTATGGCATCATTCTTTTTCCTAGTCACTTAATTGCATTAGAATAGCAAATACACTGAGGCATTTGGAGTTAGTATACTCTCTTGCTTCTCAGAAAATAATATAAATGAGCTTACGGCTCCTTGCCAGCAGTAGAAAAATGATGCTTTTCTGGAACCATCTATGCTCCAAAGAGGGATTTGTGCTGCTCACCACATCTGTGTTGGCCCTAGTTAGTTTCCAAAAGGATGCACAGTTTGGCAAGAAAATACTTTTTTACTCTGTGAAACCTTCCCTCAGCATGATAGGTGCAGGCAAATTCATAAGAGATTCCGCTCTTGTGGTGGAATAACAGATGCGCAGCAGCCTCCTTCAGATGTGGAACAATTAGAGACATGAATGGGCTTACAGTTTCTGCCCACATAGCTTCTAGCGTAAAGAAATTCCTGTATTGGCTTTCCCTTCAAAGAGTATTAAAGGACTTTGGAACATTCCCTAACTCATTCCCCAGCTCTGTCAAACTTTTGCCTTACCTTTAAGTCACACCCTTGCAGTCTCATATACTGTACATATGGCATTATCGGCTGGCAATGTACAATTCCCACTCTTCAAATAAACCATCTTGACCTGCTATGGTTCACTGATTGCTCCCCACGAGAAAGTAAAGGGAAACTGCACTTCTAACTCTGGAAAAATAGTGCTAATCTTTCAACAGTGAAGAGACATACATACACATAGGAGCAGTGGGATGCCATATGTCAGCACCTTTGACTCTTCAGGCAAGAAAGGTGGGGTGGGTTGGAAGTGGGGCAAGGGTTTCTTGGTGAACAATAAATTCACCGAGCAATGCAGTTTGGGGTTGTTTAGCTATCCGTGGATCTCAGTTGTGCTGACTGGATTCAGAAGTGGGCAAAAAGAGAGATGCAGCTGTTGGAGCCTTGGGTTCAATTCCTTGCTTTGCCTAAGGGTATCTGAAATCGCAGCTCCCATGTCCCAGGAGAATACCTTAACTGCTAGTCAGGCTTAAAGAGTCATTCACACTCTCTTGCTCAATTAATATTTAAATATGCTATGGCAAGTGCCACTGCTCCCACAGGAGGGATTTTGGGAGCTCCGCACTCAGACACCTAATAGCGTGGTGGTTAGGCTGCTCTCCTGAGTGGCACGAGACCCCTGTCCAAAACTCACTCCCTGTCGGATTCAGGGAGATGCTGGAACCAACACCTCTCTAGGGAAAGCTGTTCCAGTTTGACTGGGGTACCTAAATATTCATGGAGCAGAGCAGGGAAAGAAGGGCTTTCTGGCCTTGCGGATGAGATGCGATGCAGAAGCGGATTGCTGGGCTCCAACCTCTGCCACAGTGAATACAAAGTGAATCCACACCTGGGGGCTGGCTTGGCCCAGGCTCCTCGGCTTCCCCCAGAGCTTCGCTGGGGCATGCTGGTCAGTACACTCCCCTGGCAGGTGAGAGCTCAGGATTGTACCTCTTAGTCGAAGGAGAGGTCTTGCACAGCTTGGGTGAATTTCCCACCAACTGGGCTATTAATTCAAGTAGCTGCTCTCTGGAACTGTTGTGAATTTATCCCTTTCTTTGCTTTGGCTTTTGAGGGTTGCCCAAACTACTGGGTTCTGAATGGAATATTTTGCAGTGATTGAAATGAGATTGTGCTCCTTTCCCACTTTTTGCAAAGGATATCCTTGCATATTCTTTTAATCTGAACAATTTGGGGTTTGTTTAGTTCTTGGATAATGGTAATTTACAAAATGCCTGTTTGGGTGCAGACAGTACTGCATGTAAGTGCAAGCCTTTTAGAGCACTGATCCTTGTGTGAGTGTCAATTTTACTGCAGTACTCACCTAGGGATGAAATTTGTGGCTATGTGGTGAACCCAATAGAACTGCAGCGGGAGAGACTGCCGACAGCGGTAGGTCTGTGTGTTGTTGACAGGTATGTTAATGAAGTGAAAGGCACTTCACCAACTCCCTTTCTTCTTCTTTCTGTCTCATCCTCTAAGAAATGTCATGCCAGAAGCAGCAGTGATGTGGCACAGACA
This sequence comes from Thinocorus orbignyianus, assembly GCA_013400375.1. Classification (NCBI taxonomy): domain Eukaryota; kingdom Metazoa; phylum Chordata; class Aves; order Ciconiiformes; family Thinocoridae; genus Thinocorus; species Thinocorus orbignyianus. The sequence goes on from VXBW01004906.1 coordinate 655,744, forward strand.
GAGAGCAAATGGGTGACTTACCTCTCATTTCATTTCATAGTTAACATTCTTGTGCTTCCAAATAGGAAGTCCAGACCCAAGGTTAGGAAGATCCATCCTATAATAAATTCTCTTTGCTATGCATCAAAATACTCAGGCAAGTTGCACTTCTGTTCTGTCATGTTGTGTAACTATTTATTCTGAAAGCCAGGTATTGTTTATAGCATATTTTACGTAAGCCAGTACACAAAACTGTATTAAAAGAGAAAAGCTTCCAGTTTCTATAAGACTGAAATCCAGAGATACAATTGTACTGTTGTTACCGCCTGTTTCATGAGGCCACAGTCACAGGAAGGTGCTTAGAGTAAGGGTGATAGATCTGGGCCAGAATCACGTCATTTATGAATAATATGTGTAGTCTCTAAACTGTTACCTGGGTCATGCTATAGCATTGATTTTTAAACAGAAATTCCATTGAAATCAATGTGCTGCTGTGCTTAAAAAATGGATGGAGTATAAGAAAAGCGAAGTGCGCATCTTGCACTGTATTACATTCCTCATTTTCTGCTGTAAGATGTACCCTTAAATCCTCTCTTTGTTTAAATTTCGAAGGCCATGAAGTAAAGTCCTCATTTTCACTCCTCAGTTTTCAGTAGTAGAAATAAATAGCTTTGTGCAGCATCTGAAAGTAGAATGCTTTTCATATTTTTCTGCCATTTACTGTACCTCTACACTTATTGCACATTCACAGTTGCATGACAGTTCCTACCAACATAATGAGACCCATGGCTGGACTGAGACATTATTAGAGATCTCTCTGAACTGGTCAGACAGCATATTATTATAAAATAAGAAAAAAGTGTGCCGTTTTTAACATGGTCAGTAAATAAAAGACAGTGCTCTCTGGATGCCTGCTGATGTGAAAGACTAGAAATATTTCAGTCCATTGTGATTTATAATCGGCAAATATGTATGTATAATACAGATGCGATGAACTCCCTAAGCAGTTCAAGTGCTTTCAAACACACCGATTCTCACCTGATGACCTTTAGTTTAAAGGTGAACTGCAAAGGATTTGTTGAAAAAATTAGACTTGTGCCTTCTTTTGCTTCATTCTGGTACATAAAACAAGTGTAATGGCTTCTATTTTAGATGGCTCTACAACCTTTTTTCTTTTTTTTTTTTTTGTTTTGTTTTGTTTTGTGAGAAAAAAGTACAATTTGGGGTCTACTTTAATTTTGTTGGAAACTTTTGGAGCTTGTAAGGATGTTTAATGACTCAGAACTAAAGGTGTTGGTTCTGTTAAAAATGTTGAAATAATTGAAATTAAGCATTGGTAAAATGAAAAAAAATAATCAACAAATATCATAGGCAGCCAAAAGTCTCTGAAATTTGGGTCATGCACATGGACTGGAGTACTGTCCTCATGTATTAGCACTATGGAACTAAATAATAATAGTAATAATAAAATCTAGAAACAAAAGAAAAATATTTCAAGCATGAAACTGATCCTTAGAAATGGAAGACTGACCCAAAAGAAAAAAAAAAAAAAAAGTATGCAACTGGCCACATCAAAAGCTCAAAAAGAAAGGGAAATGTCTTTTATTATTGCAGAGGTGGGTACAAGGGGAGCTGAGGGCTGCATGGCATCTCTTCGTTCTCATACGAAGAGGAGTGATGGTTTTAATTACCTATAAATGAGTCTCTGAGTATTTGCACATAACGGTGCTGTGATTGTTTCTCTATTCAAATGATAAGGAAACAGTAACTCTTTTCTCAACACCACTAAACCTCAATTTTTCACTCATGGCTTTAATCCTGCAGCAAAAACCACAGCAGATTAAACCTGCAAAATACAGATGCTATTAGAGAAAACAAAAAATCTAGCTTAAAAGTAAAGACCATGTATCTGTAAGTGCAGAATCTTAGTCTTCCCCTAAAGATTAGATTCACCTTCCCATGTCTTTCTGTAGTTGATCAGTAGTTAATAATAATTAGTCCTTTTTCTTAAAACATATTAAATAGAGTTGACAATGATTTCACTGATTCTTTTCTTGGCATTTTAGTCAGTTGTCTCCTAGGCATGAAAGTCAGGACTGTTAAATGCTGATATGGTATCATGGGATTCATGATCAGAATTTTTGCTGCAGTGTAGCTCCTCATCCAGAACTGACATTACACCCCACTCAGCAGTGTCAGGATCAGCTCTAGTATCATTATCTGTAACAGCAATAGCAGTGTCTTCTGGACATAAAAGTTTTCCCATTTACTGCTATGGATATCTCTGATTCCTGATGCTTGCATAATTGTTCACTCCTTGTAATCACTTCCCCAAGTACACTGGAAGTATGAATATTAAATAGGAAAGATCTTTTCTGATTAACTTATGGAGCCTGGGGTTCAAAACCTTTGAGTTCAGACTTCCGTTGTGCCTCAGATTGCTCAAGTGGCCTTGGACATGTCACTTAATTCCTTTCTGTCCTATTTCTAATAAAAATCCCCAGAAATTAGCCTATTTCCCCATCAGACAGTAGTGGTTAGAGGACAAATTCTTAACTGACTGTGAATTGCTCAGGTACTATCCTATAGGGGAGACATAATTTTTTAATAGCTCCTGTGTTGCTGTATCCACATAGAACTACAGTAATGACAACGTCTGTATGTTGCTGTAGCTCAGTGTCTGCCTACTAGTGATTACATCGTTTGTACATATTTTCATTATGAGAAAGACCTGGTGGTGATGGTTCTAAACAGGCTAAATTATATCAGATCATTAGGGCATGGCCGCTGTCAAGATCGATTTTCTCTCTTACTTTGCTCCCTTTTTTAAAAACAGTGGGAAAGCATCCATTTGGACATCTCATCTCAACACAAGAGGGGTGCTAACTTACTCTTGAAAATGGTTCAGTGTGTTGAAACACAAAAATGTTCAAATTGCAGCACACTTGACCTTTTGGGATGCACCAGCAGATGTTGACAGATGGCACATGTGGACATAACACTTCTTTTACAGAAATGTTTCTCTTTGCTTTGCCAGTCTTTGAGATAGGAAGTGTGTTATTAAGACAACTGGTGCTGTTGTTTTCTGTCTGTGTTTCATATGTGGATTCCTTAAGAAGCATATGTATTTCATATTTCATCACTCTGAAGTTTGTGGTGAACATCTCACTGTGTGATATGCTGTTCCTCCATGCTGAACACTCTGTCCTGAGAAACCTTTCTGCAAACAAGAGGGAGATGTCCCCAGCTGTCTGTAACCTTCTTTTCAGTTGATACAACAAGTTATGCTTTCCATGCAGCTGTCTTAATTTCCCGCCTGTTTGTTATAGAGTATCTGAAATGTCTGGATTTTACGTGCGGCAGCCAACATGTTGTGAACATTCCTTGCATTATGGAAAAAAACCCAGAGATTTCCAGGTTGAGTGTGGGTGAAGCACTCTCTGAGAAGAGATCCAGCATCCTGGACTGCATTCAATTCCACTGTTCAAAATAGCGAATGCTGGGGAAAAGGCCACTGTTTCAGTTGTAGCCTCTACACTTCTCAGAGCCGTCAGAAGCTCCTTGGCAGGATGACTTTTCTCTCTCAATGTCAATAACAAATATTAAGGTAATCAGGGCACTGACTCTGCAAAGTAGTGACAAAGACAAGGAGGAAAATTGTTTTCTGTCATTTTTGAATGTGTTTCTAATCCTTAGGTCTAGTCCTTTTTTTTTTTTTTTTTTTTTTTTTGATGTAATGCATGCCATATGATTTGATATTTTGTGATTGTTCAGCTTTGGTCTACAGATACATCTGCTCCAATATTTGATTGCAGTACTCTGGTTGCTGTGTAAAGGAATGAAAATGTCAGATTTACTCATAAGATGGATTCTGTTTTCAATCTCTACATAAGGTGTTATCTTCCTTGTGGAAAGTGAGTCCTGAAAAAAATATATTGTAAGCAGAATTGTCTTTCCAAATAATCTCATGTTGCTGTTACTGCAAATGAATTTCAAGAGTGCGATGCAAAGGGTGTCCACTGACACTCAGCAGGGTGCTCATTTATTGCTCATAACTTACTGCTCCAGTATAGGGCATATTTTGCATGGCGTTTTTTCCAGTAACTTCTTAGTTACGTATAAAATTTTATTTTATTCCAGAAACAGTGTACTTCCTTTTCCTGTTTTTCAACAGAATGAACAGGAGATCACAGAAACTGGATTCAAGCTCTAAGGAGTGATGTTCCATAGAAGAATGGTATAATATACTCTTTGCCCAATAGTATATGTTTATATCCATTTGTGATGAAAATACACACATTTTTCTCTGAGTTCTTAACATTTCCATTATGTATTCATTTTATGGGTTTGTATTGACTGTAACCAGGTGACAGCTTTTTTTCTTTTGAAGTTAAATGAGCAAGCAAAGTTCTTTTTATGATCTTTTATGATCTTGTATAGTCAGGAATATCCACATTTCATAATTTTATGGTAAGTGGTGGTTGTAGTGTCTAATGATAAATTGTTGGTTCTCTCTCATAATAAGTGACAGGAATAAGTTACAATAGTTAGCTATACTTCTAAAAAAATTTTGTTGCTTGGTAAGTTTACAGATCACTACGGCAAACCTCTTCACTGTTGCACCCCATGGTTTCTTTATACCTTCAGTTGGCCTAAGAGAGAAATGTTAGTGGTGGATGAGTGGAGGCAGATTTTATATGAAGATGTATTGCTTAGTAACACTTGATAACAAATGTAGACAGGGAAAAAAAATTTTGGAGTAGGGGAAATTAATTCTCTTGGGATTATGAACATAGTGTTGAAGTTTGCTAATAAATCCAAGTCAAAATAGCCAGTTGGATGAGTTCATTTTTAATGAGTTTTAAAATTACATACAATCATACGAAAAGATCAGGAAGAAGAATTTTTGATCCTTGGTGGCAAGTTCCGTACCCATTTTTCAGCATAGGTTTAAAATACATTTGCTTCCTTCTTTTCTTTCTTCTTTATATCCAAAGACTCTAGCCCTTACTTTTTAAGATAGTGGTTGTTCAGAAGAAATCAACAATATTTGGTTCTATTCTTCATGGAAGATTTTTGATTAAAATTCCACCGCAAACAGTGGAGGATATCCTGCATTTCTTTATCAAAAAACAAACATTAAGCAAAAACATGTCTGCTTCACTTAAATGTTCCATAGGAAAACCTCAGAAAAGTCATAGTTCCCTTTTATAGCAACTTCTTTTATAATAATTTTTTTCTTGTATATTCTTTCAAAATTTTCATTTTATGACATGTTTCTTTTTCATTTTGAACATACTTAAAATGTATAACTTCCAGAACAACAATTAAGATTCCTTACAATCTTAGCAGATATATTTGAACAAGCAAGATATCTAATTTTATTACAAATATCCTCTCTGGTTGATTACTGACTTATGTTTTTCAAATACAAGATTGTTTGAAGAATCAGCAGATTCCTTTGTTTTGAGTGCAGTGGTGTTATACCTGTTTTATATATAAAACCGTCCGTGTTTTATTTATTTATTTTTCTCTGGTCTTGAAAGCTTTGACTAGTTGGCACTATGACTTGGCTTTTTCTAGTTTGAAAATGTCTGATTGTGACAGGGTACTTTTGGCTGGTGAATTGTGTTGTCAACTCCTCTTGGTTGGATAGGCTGACCATCAGAGTGCTCTGAAATGTACAGGTTATAGATCTCCCACTACCCTTCCTTGAAAAAGATTCAAAGGTTTCCTTTAAAATGATCTTGTTCCTTGGGTTCACTCATTTTTGCTTAGCTTTGGTTTTGTTTTCAGCATGGTCATGGGCAGATTTTCTGTAGAAACTGCTTTCAGCAGTAAAATCAACTCCATAACAGCTCTAAATTTCATCTGACTTCAGAGCAAAACCACAGAAGTTTCACAAAAGCTTTTTTCCAATTAATAAACTGATAGGCCTATTTGGCTTTCCTCTCTTCTCAGCCTTACTGAAAAAAAAAAAATAAAATAAAATTGGGAGGACTAGAAAAGCAGCTTTTCTCCAAAGGTTTCTGCTTCGTCTTTAATCTATGACAGGGATGGAATCTGTGCTTTGTTATCATTTCTTTTTTCTCTGATGCTATTATAGGGCAGCTATTTGGTTCTTAGACCTTTCAAACTGTGTTATACCAGTACACAAAAGTTTTACAAATATCATAAGTATTTCATTCCTTACAGGGTGGAAAGCAGGTTTGGAAGCAGGCTTAAACATAGTTACCTTCGTCACCCATACAATTCTGTACATGGTTCTGTCATCAGCCTGACACATTCCTATCAATTGCTTTGTTTTATAGACCTATGTTATAGCCAGGAAGTTAAATGAGAGGTATTTCAGCATCCTTGGTGGAGTGGGGAGGCAGCATTCCCAGAAATGATAGTGGCTATTACAATATTTGCTTCTCAGAATACTCAGTGTGTCTAGACTATCTCAGTGATGAGGTTTGAGCCCATACTAAGGTTTCTTGTACTCAGAGAGCTCTGAAGCTTGAGCGAAGGTCCTCTCTCTGAACTACCTACTAGGGTATCAAAATTGTACTTCAGTGACAAAGGGGATGCAACTTTTCCAGAGGCAGATGGCATGAGAGCAGCATGGGAGGATGCAAGCCTGTGGAAGAACACCCTTTGAACTCAAGGAGGCTTTACTATTTCTATGATATTACTCCACCTCATTTTTTTTTTTTTCTGCGTGTCTGCACATGAGGAAGATAGGATTATTTAAAAAAACTTGTAATATTAACTGTTCTTCTTCTACTGGATCCTCTGGTACAGAGTCCTTTTTTAGGAGAGGTCCTTGGTGTGATTATAGAACTGTGGCCTACTCAGCAAAACAGAGAGGAAAGCTGAGTAGAGAGCTGCTTGAGCAGAGAAGCTATGTCTGGTGCATTTATGCATGCTTTTGCTTTTAAAATAAGATAATCTAAGAAAATTTCCCAATCTTTTCCACAAAAAAGAAATGTCTTCATGCCAAATTCTTTTGCTACTTCTGAAATAAATAGAACACAGACATAAGAAAAGCTTGCTGCACTCTGTTGGTGATGCCCTTCAGCCCTGAGGAAAACAGCTATTTGTGTATATATAGAAAAAAATATGCATAACATATATATCTCATATATATGCACAAATGCACATACATAGGGTAGCAGTGCTTGGCAGTAATTAGCTTCATAACTCTGAGATTTGATTTCCTACTAATGTACAACGATACAATCAAACTTTTGAATAAATTATAGACAAAATCCTTCTGTTGTCTAACATTTGACCTAGAGTTTCTGTAACCTGCTGTTTATTAAGACATACTGTACAATTAGAAGCTCTAAACACTTACAAGGATCTGTTGCCTGGGGGAGTATGTACACAGTATCTCCATTAAGCAATTTAAGTATTGTTAGTGTCAGTTTTAGCTTCCATTTTTTCCACTTTCATTTCCTGTTCTAAGTACATACTGTACATCCCTCTGCGTATTACATGATAGCGGATAAAGAAAAATTGCCAGTAGAAGCATAGTTTATTTGAAACTACATTTTGTCACCAGCGATTTCCCTTCCCCTATTGTATAATTGCATTCCTTCTGGCCATGGACAGAGGTCAGATGTTCAGAGTAATTTTATTAGATCTATCAACAGCCTTTGATACCTCACAAATGAGAGATTGCTGACCCGCCCGCTGTCGGTGCTTTGTGCTTTCTCTTGTGGATAGTTTAGTTTAATGTGTTGCTTACTTCTGTGCGTTGTGGACTCAGATGCTAGGATGACTGGGTGTACAAAGCTCATTAAAGACAACATATTTTTGTCTGGGCAGCACACTATTTCTATGTACAGAAACTTGTCTCTGTTGTGTAAAGTATGGGGAAATCAGAGTTGTACAATGCAAAACCGATGGTAGAGGAGACTCTTTGAATGCTTTTTTCTTTGATAACAGAATGTCTCATTTGAGTTCCTCTGACAGGAAAGCCAAATATAAAGGTCACTTCTGTAGCAACTTCACAGATGCTAAACTCTAATACCAGTACTGCAGTCGAGTTATCTTACAGTGGTATTTGGTGTCCTGGTTAGTCTTTTTCTTGTTTCCAGAAGAGATTTTTGTAGAAGTTTTGGAGCAGCTGTTGTCCTGCCTTTTAATTTTATTTGTACATTGCTTTTCTTTAGCTGTGGTTTACTACTCGAGCAGTTCTTAACTGTCAGCTGTTAGAGAAATTTCTTTGCATTAGGGCCCAACTGTGCAACAATGATTTCTCTCCATATGCTATGTTTCTTGTTTCTAATTAAATCTGAGCACAGGCTTAAATACATCCTGAAACGCCTCATATTCAGTACAACTTGTGTTAAGAGTAGGATATTAAATTAATGTTGACAGATCTGGAGGAGCCACAACTACAAGGGGGGTTTATTGTGCTTTAAGTAAACCAGCATATTCTGTAACCCATATTCTGCCTCAGCCACCTTATCCCCAGATTTCCAACTCTGTGTTGCTTTGCACAATTGTTCTTCATAAGGCATTCTATAGTTCCAGCTTTGGTGCATAAATTTGTGTATATTAAGGTTGTATTATGGTCTATAAGGTCTAGGAGGCTTTCACTGGCAGACTCTGATTTATTTGGGTATTTAATCCTACGTTAAGAGACAGACCATTCCAGAACTTTTTCCTAAGATTTTGGATATACCAGAAGTATCCCAGGTGTTACATAGTTACTACTGGGACAGACATGGTTCCCTGCCAGCCCACCTGCTTGGATTTGTTTTAAATGGAAAATGAGATACGAGCAGGGGACAGGTGGAAAGAAAGGGAAATTCACCTGCTTCATATCAGAGCAAAATGTACTTAGTGCAGAGCTAGGATGAATGCATGAGATCTGGGAGCACCTCTGGGCCCTGTGATACAGGGACAAGTGCTAGAGTCCTTGAAGGGACTTAGAGGTCCCTTATCCATGTAGGTAATGCATAACAATGTGTTCTGAACCTGTCTGTATGTACGTATAAGCACCTAGTACAACCTTCCTACACCCTTCATTTGTAATACATTAAGCCCTCAGTAAATAGAAATATGTTTAAAACAAGAAACACATTAGTATTGAAAGTGCTAAAGAAGGTGTTTAATTTAGGTACAAAAATTTAAATAGTCAGGAGTGAGTTAATGATCTGGCCTGCTAGGGTTTTAACCTTGCAGTTATGGAACAACTGCAGAGATTGGAAAGTGTTAGGCATGTTGGCTCCCTTGGATCCATATACTAAAGAGATGGAAAAACAATAGTAGGGGAAAAACATCTTTTTTTTCTTTTAAATTCATTTCAAGCCACTTAAATGAATAAAAAACACTGGAGGCACTATAATACTAAAATCTTCAGTCTGTTAAAATTGGCAACTACATCTCAGCATCTGCTGACTGAGCTGACACACCCAAGGCATTAGATTATCTCACAACAATCACACGCCCTGGTGTGTTTTGGTTTGCACTTAATGCAGTCACTTGGTGACATTCAAACACAGACTAATTATAAGAATTTTTCGTACACAACTGTTCCAAAATCTAATTCCTATGCATATTCGTGTTGAATTTGGTTTACATGCAGAGTCATCAGCGGAGTCATTGTGATTAAAAACTGTGACACAGTTATTATAATGATTAGGCATCCGTTAGACACACATCCATTATACAGTAGTTCTTGATCCTTCATAAATATTTTTTCTTCTACGTTCATATTTATTTTTCAGCATGCTTTTTGATTAAACTTATACAAAAAAAAAGAGACTTTTGGACTTTTAGAATAGGAATTTGTCTCATTTATATTCCTTATATACAATATGTGTTTTAACTGTTGCCTCTTTCTGCTTTTCAAATCGATAAAAAAAAAAGTCGGCTATTAAAGTTAGAAAAAGTAGAGCACTGTTTTTTTTCTAAGCTAGAGCATGCCATGCTTTCAAACCGTTTTTACCTTTGAGCAAAATCATTGCATATTGAATGAAAAACAATTTTTTTGTGTGCAACAGAATTCTTTGCAATTGATGCCAAAAAATAAATCGGCCAAATTATTTTCTTTCGTCTTAAAACTTATATAAATCATGAGGCCCAGATGCATAGTTTAATAACACGATGCTGCAGCTTTAACAAGGACTACATTTGTCTTTAAGTCCACATGATAGTGAAAGCTTAATATGAAAAACTTTTGTCTAGCACAAGTGATTTGAAGATGTTTTGCTCCATGCATGTGAACTCAGCAGGTGATTCTTGCCTATCTTTGATGTCAAACAGCACAAAACTTCAGTGAGTAGTAGCTTCAGAAATGCAATAGACATAGCTGAGTCTTCATATGAAGCTCATGCTTGAACTACATCAGAAGAACTGACATCTATTATGGTGAGCAAAGACAAGTGTTTGAAAAGAGATTCAAACAGAAGTGTCAGAATTTACAGTGCATAGTTTTATATAAGTTGATTTTAACCAAGCATATCTCTATGAACTCTGCAGGATAGAAAAGAAATTTCAAAAGGCAGAGAAATTGTTGTCATCTAAGGGCATGGAATGTTTTAATAGCTTAAGGAAGAACATTTCTGAAAGGTTATATGGTGATCCATTTACTTTGACTGAGTAATAAGGCTCGTCATTTCACGATGAAGTTTTTAACCCTTAGAACAATGGAAATGTTCCAAATGCATTGCTAGAATTAAAATCTGAGAGTAATTGGCTGTTGCTAAAAAGTATTTCTGAGATTTTTAGTCTCTTCAAATACACATTTCACATTAAGAGATATGAATAAATCAAATGCATTTTTTCAGTCACCTTATGTCTGACCTAGAGTTTTCTGCCTCTCTCTAGACTAAAACATACCTTAGGATAAGGACTTGCACTTACAAATTATCATTTTTTAAGGGAAGAGCATGTAGACAAGAGTTCCATTAAACACCATTAAATTTGTTTATTGTTTTAATTCCATTTATTCATTTTCTGTCCTCGTCCTGAATACATACATCCCTGCGTGCATTACATGGCACAGGAAAAAGAAAAATCCTTTGTAGGAGTGTAGTTTGTTTGAAACTGTGTCCTACAGGCTTACTTACAGCACTGCTCTGAAACTATCCCCAAGGAGTCCAGTGTCACAAACCAACCTAATTGTTCTTCTTGAAATGCTGCTTCTTTCGTTAACAACTGGAGGGGGAAAAAAGGGGAATAATAATAATAAAAAAAAAAATAAAATAAAGGGCAGAACTCCTTGGCTGAAGCACACAAAGCTAGAGAGTAATGAATTTTCTAGGTGGTAATCAATATGTTGGAATGTGATGTTGTTTTTAGGTTTCCTTAATTTGCAAGACACATAGGGAGATACTTACTTAATTACTATACTCTAAGGTTTAATGACCTATTTTTTTCTGAATTTCCCTACTTTCATTATGCATATAAAACTTCTAGCTTTTAGGGAAAAAAAATAAAAAGAGAACAATCGAATTGAACTTTGTCTTCACTTTGGACTATAGGTCTTTACAGGCTAATTTGTTTAAAGCACTGAACTATACTTTATTCAGATGCCAAATTCATCTTCATTCTATGAAAGAGTGAATGATTTATTTATAGTATATAGAGATTAGTCCATACAACATTCCTTAAAATATTTTAAGAAACTATAAACACACAATTAGACTGCCACAGGATATGTGGAAAGAATTATTTTGTCTCCTTTACTCAGAAAGCCATTTAGAGGTATCTCACACTGTATTGAGAGATACTTCAAGTTCCTGCCCGGCAAACACAACTTAAGGTGAAGAGTTGTATAAGTGTTCACTCTTTCCTATAACATATATTTCCCTTGTCTTGTCCTTTTGCTTAAACGTATATGTAAAATATGGTACAATAAATAATTGTGAAACTCTTCTATACCTAAACAATCTACTTTTTTATATAGCATGTGAGATTATGTGCATTAATTGAAATATTTTAGAATGAACTATTAAAAGTAAATTTGAATCAAAATATAAATTCATATTGAGACATTATTATCTTTCCCATTTTCATATGTTGTTAAATAATCCTCGCAATGTTTTCTTTATTATTTTAGCATAGGGAAGACTGTGCAAAATGCAGTAAGGAATTTTGAGATGGTTTGCTTATGCTGTTCTGTTGCCACATGAAGTTGGTTTTTTTTGTGAGATTCCCCCCAGGTATAACTAGCTTAGGCCCAAGACAGGAAAGCAGACAGCAGTTTCAAAATGCGAGATTTTTGGAAGGTGAGTCTGATCTTAGAACAGGTTGTTTGATAGAGGCTTAAGGTAAAGCCCATCACAGAATTCCCTCTTTCTCTCAGAAAAACACAAACAAACCCTAAATGACCCCATAGGGATATTTTACCAAATAACATCAAGAAAGGCAAAAATTACATAGATGTCAAATCCAGCTCATGTACCATAATTCAGTCTCAGTTCTGGCTTCAGTCCTGCAGCCTCGAGGAGTAATACATTATTTCTATACTTACATAGTGATAGAAGTGTCTTTCAGCTAAGAAGACTTTTTGGTTTTACTCCTTATTAGAAAAACACAGAAAGGGAAGTGCCAGTCATGTCATTGCTTTGTCTGGGTTTCTTTTGCCTAGAATGATGCAATCATGTTTTTGGCAAATTCTCTCTTCCTAAGAAATGTAAAGTTGGTTGATTTGAAGTTATATCAGCTTCAAAATTTTGGCTGGGAATTCTGTTCTGGGGTAACTTCACAAAAGTACTGCAAGAAGATTATCCCCTTAATACTCAAGCCCCAGGCTGGATATCTTCTGAGGAGGTCCATGAAGACCTTGGATCTGCCCCCTCCTTCTTCCCAAGAAATTTTCTGTCTCCCAGGGAGCATTCCTAACCACCATCCTGTAGGATGCCCTCAGAAAGGGTGTTCTTCACTTTTCTTGTCACAAATATTTCACATTACATGGTAGAGTTATGAGACTTATTTAGCTCATGTTCATAAATAGTATGTTTAGAGAAAGAGAGACTGCTCTGGCACCATTTCTGTGACCTTTCCTGTGTGCACATCTGAAACAGAGATTGAATATAATACACCTGTTGATAAGCCACAACAGCAGAGTAAAACAGTTAAGTGTGGTGTAGTTGATAGCCTTACTGACTCTGTTAAAGGGATGCACTTCACTTCTAACAGGATTTATTTGAGAACTTGTTAGGCTACCTACAGTTCAATAGATAATGGAAAATCACCAAGACTGTCCTTGTGGACATCATGTCTGCGCTTTCTGTAAATGGCCTTGTACCTAGAAACCCTGCCATAAAAGTCCCTTGGGAGAAAGGTCTCCTGTTTGAACTTGGAATACTGCCTATACTGGCTTTCTAGAGTTTTCTAGAATTATGAGGGTATTGTCTGACCTACTTCTTGCTGTCTAGCAGATCCCTGGTCAACCAAACCTCTTGCAAGAGGACACTGTATTTCTGCTTAGGAAGCACATAACTAGGCAGTCCATCATTAGTTGAATCCAGGTCAGTGTCCTGGATTCAGGCAAACAAAGAAATTTGAAATCCTCCAATTACAATAACTTCAAGGGTAAAAACTAGGTATTTTTAAATGAAGTGCTCACATTTCACTATTAGGCTACTTCACTTTTAGCAGACCACATCTTCAAGTTTTATTAAAAATGGTAACATGCTTTTAATGTCTATTAATCTATGCCTAATTATAATGGAAGGCCTATAAAAATCCTTCTGACAGCCACATGAATAGCAAAACAATTATATTCAGTATAATTGCAATGAACACTAAGTGAATTAATAATTAAGGGAATCTTAGAAACAAAATTGCAAACAAGGATGTTCAGTTTAATCTACACTGGGCCAAATGACTAAAAAAATTTGAGAGCAGTTCTTCATAAAATCAACGGGCAATTTTGCTTTAAAATGATGATAAAAGCTGGGTCACAATCCTTTCAATTGTTCATGAGAATACGTTAATCTGGAAACTCAATGGAAACCCAATACAAACTTATTTCTAAAGGGAAGGAAGTTAAAATGTCAGCACATGGTGATGAATGTAAGAGAGAGTTTTGTTTTGTCTACCTGCACATCCAACAATGACTCTCTCCAAGATTGTGTCTAGAGCACGGAAACATTTAAAATATGTGATGGAAAAATGTACTGCAGGAAACACTAAATAAAGGTAACTATAAATTTAAAGGGTATTACTAACAAAATTTATTGAAGGAAAACACAAATGAATTTACGAATATGCAAAGTAAATTAGTGGGGTCTTGTCATTATTATTTTTAAATGAGATTCAGCCCTTTAACTTAAGAGGTCCTTAATACAGATATCTGCAACTCCAAGAATAATTTATGTTCCTTCTTTAATCAGTGGAAAGGAATAACAATTCTAGAGTACAACTAATCTTCTCTCAAGTTAGATGTGAAAAATAAGTCAAGTGAATCGCTCTTTAAAAATGTCCATTTCTCTCCATGAGTATACAGGGGATCTAGTAGCTTAACACATGTGGAGAAGTCTCATGGTAAGTGAGAGGAATCCCACCCTCTATGCAACAAAGTTTGCATGGCTGAAGTTTGGCATGCTTTTGGCATACTCTTACTAATCCTGACCTCTGAAGAATTGAGTCTTTCTGGACCTTGGCTGAGGACTGAATGGGAACATTGGGGGAAAAGTGCCTGTTCACTGGAGGAAGACTCGTCCATGTGAGGATATACTCTTCAGGAGAGAATCTCTGTGGGACTTCTGTGGCAGGCTTTATTAAATCAAACCATTTGAACCAACCATACATGAAATGTAATGGAAGAATAGTTGCAATTCTAGCCTACATATTTCAGCCTGGTTTGGTTTGTTTTCTATCAGACATCAATTTTGTCTAAACACTATTGGGTTATTTGGGTAGAAATAACTACTGAAATGCTAAGATAGTAATCTGTTGTCATTATGCACCCCAAAACATTAAAGTAGCAACATGTCTTTTATGAAGAGCCACCTAAAAGCCAGGCATCTAGTCTGCTAGGTCTTAATGGCAAGAGGCATACTCACCATAAGAAAGATATTTAGGTAGCTGGAATGTCTTACTTTCCAAATGCACCCATTTGTCACCCCAAAAAGTTCTGCAGGAGTTTCATAGCAATATATAATACATTATTAGATTAATAATTTCTGACTGCATTTAAATGAGAGGAATGAAACTTTCAAGGAACTTAATGAAAGCTACGGTTGCAAAGGAAATTTTTTGTGGGTACTTTATATAGTCTTCAGAGCCTTATCCACCTGATTCTCAGTACTTGCATGATTGTAGTTCCTGAAAGGTGTTTTTTGGATTGAGATATGAAGGACTCCATTAATTCTGTTGTTACTGTCATTTTTATAGTTATTAAGTATGATTAATTATTAATGGTAGTGTTATTGTTATGTGTGCCATTGTTATTCTTCACTACTAAGAACAAAAACTAATAAAAATATAACAAAAGCACTGTAGCTGTCAGTTTTAAAGAAAATGCAGGTGTTCAAGACATCGGTCTGTTTTTTAAAAGATCTGTACATATTATGAATGATCAGATATGTGTTCAGTAAAAGAAATCACTCTCTCATGACAAAAACGTGCTAACCTAAGGAGTGAACCAAACAACAGGTTAAAAAAATGAGCTTGCTTATATCTTTATTCACATTATTGACTTATTGTCTGTGGCTTTGCAGTAATTTTGAGTAAATTATCAGATTTATTTAAAGATACGAAATATAACAAAAATAAAATGAGAAGCTGTTTTGCATGCACAGATGCTAATTCCCACACTTTAGTAGGGATTTCAGTTGCTTTTTAATATTGAAATAACTGTATGCTTTTATGAATAATGTCCACAACATTTATTAGTAAAAGGCAATGCTTGTTTCAGCGTTAACGTGCATCCAAAATCAATGTGTTTTCTTTTCAGTAGTTCTCCAGCACTACAACACTATTTACAAATTACCTTTTATTTTTAATAGATACATTTTTCCACAGCTGAAACGCTCCCTACCAAATGCATGACCAAAACCAATTTTTTCTGGTATGTTAGAAACAGCTGAAAATTTGAAGTTTACGATGAAAGTTTAGCTATCTACTTAGTGCCAGAAACATGAACAACCTATTATAATTTAACGCGTAGATTGAACCTCAATGTATCTGTGGCAAATACAGCCCTTGCTGCCTCAAGGGTTTGGCATTTTTAGATAAAAAAGAATCAATGTCATTATACAGTGTCTCTCTAGAGCATCATAATTATTCTGCATGCATACAATATTTATTTAAAACTTAAAATTAAGCTTCAAGAGGTGGTCATTTGAAAGCTAGCAGTCAGTGAACGGATCCTGTCTTCATAAAAAAGAGAATATTTCTTCTAAAAGTTAAGAAGTAGATCAAAACGGTCTTTCCAGTAACTGACACTTTAGTCATACAGATGCTTTTTATGTGTCAGATTTATTAATAAAGAAGGTCCATGGGAACGAACAGAAGAAAATCTTGAGGATGTGACTGTCGGTTTTTGATATGTCAGGTATAATTTTGTAACTGTGATTTTTGGATAGCAGTACACACACAGCATTGTACTGATGTTTGTGTACTTCTTTGTACTTTTCATTTGTGATGACTGAGAAAGAAGATGAGGCGGAGATGTTTTGATACAGGATTGAAACTTGAAACTGCAGTCCTTCAATTTGAACAGCATTCCTTTTTCATCTTTCTTTTCATGTTACCTTTTTAACTTTTGCCACTGATGTAAAGAAAAAAGAAAATTTGAAAAGATGCCAGGTGTTGGTTCTTATCTAGGTGAAAGATCACAGAAATGGAGAATAAAATATAGTTTTATTTTGTCACCGTGACAGAATTATGAGACAGATCAAGTAGTTGTCAACAACAAATGTTTGTCCTCCTAAAGCCAACATAGAATAATTTATGCTGTGGCATTTCTTCCTATTTCTCACAGAAAATATGCACATTATTATAATTAGTTGAAAGTGGAATATGCTACTACTGCTATTCTACAAATAGTAACATCTTCCTTGGCTTGTGTACATTCGTGGTATTTTTAACTTATCAAAGTGCACACAGCAAAGAATTGCAAAAGAATTTCACAGTGCATCAGCTGAAAAAAGGGGATTGAATGGTCTTTTTTTTTTTTTATTCACCTTGCAGAGCTTTTTATATTTGAAAAAGACAGAAGTGAAAAGTCTTTATTTTCAACAAATTTCTCGCAGTTATGAGTTCAGTTTGTTTCAATTGGAAAAGTGATTATAAACAATCCTGTTACTCATTGATTTACTAACGCACACAGAGGATGCTCTTTTGGTATCTAACCGTTTGCAGTACTCAGGCCTCTGAAGCTCGGCATCTGCTTAAGGGTTTTATTGTTTCAAGTCATAAACAGAGGCAAGGGCCGGCACTGTAGGAAGTCTAGTGACCTGAAACCTGCTCCTTGATCTGTAAGCAAGAACAGCATGAGAACAAGAAAAGTTCCTCTCATTACCCAATAGATTGTTATAATTAATGTTTGGAAGCAGTGAAACTGCTCCTTGTGGTGTCTCCAAACCGCTACTTCTATTCATATTCCTTATGACCTAATTCTTAATTTTCTCATGCACCTTGCACAGAAATTATCTCTTTTTTAGCTTATGTTAACTTTTCTTTCTATAAAAGCTGATAAATGTATTTTAGAGTTGGGTTTTTTTTCAGTTTTGTTGGTTCCTGAGGCTCTTCCTGCTTAACCCTTAAACTCTTCCCAGTTCTCCATATGGTGCTGCTTCAAATGCATCTACTTTTGTAAACATCAGTCAGAGCCTGGCTGCCCTGTATACTTAAGAAAAGTCAAAGTTCATTCATTCATTTGTTCGTTCCTTCCTTTCTTGTGAGATAAAGCAGTCTATTAATTCACTTCAGTCTCCTGACATACGAGGTATTCTGTTCCTTTCATCTGCCTCTATCAGCTAAAAAAGATAAACAAACAGGATGTTTTGGAAACTTCTTAAAATTGCACTGGGCTACTGCCACATCTTTTCAGAATCATCTGTTTTTATAGGACTTTAAATACTAAAGGACAGAATACTGGGAATTAAGTTGGATGTAGACAACTACTTGCCTGTACAAAACCGGAGGTGATGCTTACAATCTGATTAGTCACAGTCACTAAGGGGACCGTCATGGGCTCCCACACAGGCTGCAGGATTGATATAATGGGTATTAAATCATGGGACTGAGCAGCACTTAGGAATTTGCAACACATCATTTAAAGAAGAAGCCACTCAGCCTTCACACGTGTGCAGGCTTTCCCTGTAGGCTCAGCCTTCCCTGCTGCCCTCCGGAGCTACAAGGAGAGCTTGCCATTCACCAGGGAAATTTCCTGGGCTGGCTGCTCTTTTCCATGCCTCCCCGAAGGACACGTGGCCAATCGAAGCTGCTCTGTACTCCACGCTCTTCCTCAGATGAGAGCTCTCATTCATTCTTGAATGCCTGCTAATGCATTTTCCCATTTTTAGGAGCCTAAATGCCTTTTCCAGTTTAGCCCTCACTCCATTTCAAGATTATTTACAATCTCTGGCAGTGGCATAGATGAGTGAATAAGGAAGTGCCCGATTTGTGTCGTCACACGCAAAATGAGTTTCTTTTGGCTCTGGAGAAGCAAAGTCCCATCAGTTCTGGCTCTCTGCTTGCTCCCTCTTCCTTCAGCTACTTTAAAATTTTCCTGGCTATCCATCCTATCCTGAGATGGGCTTTCCAGCCTGCCGAGGGAGGAAGGCTTGGAGCTGTAAGGATACCCATCCTTGTGCTTGATGCAGGGACACACAGATAGGGGCTGCAATAACCCCCTGTAAATTCACACACTGATAGCCGTTAGTACCCAGATCCTCTGGTGTACGAAGAGTGATTCCAGGGCTCACACAATACATTCCCATGCCCCTGCTTGCAGGAAGAAACGTTTAGAGGGCAAGAAGTCAATATAGCTGAAGAATTCTTCACAGATCCAGCTCCTCCTGACTCTTAGTGCATGGTAGGAACTCAGCTGAAGCTTTGTCTGAATATCTCCCATATGCATAAATACAATTGAAGACTGAGAAAATCAAAGCAAACCCTAAGCCGAAGATACCTTGGAACACTTTTCAGGCTGTTTTAGGTGCTTCAGGAAGTGTTCGTTTCTTACCTAGAAGGAAATGCTGGCCTGCTACTTGAATAAAACAAGAAATTCTTGCTCTAATTGCAACATAATCTTTTGAATATATGGGTTTGTGTCTGTGTAACTGCAGTCTTCCTGGCAATTGCCTTCCTGAAATCCCTGCCAGTCAGCAGCTGCACATACCAGCCAGCCCTCTTTTGTGCCAATCTGGTGGTGAGTGGTGCAGAAACATTTTAATTAATGTTGAACTTCTTAAAGTTGAAGTGAAAACAATTACAGCTCAATTTTACTTTGCCACCTCACTTTCATCACTTATATACTCTCTTCCTCCTCCCTCTCCATTAGAGGGCTTCATTTCACAGACTGTGAACTATAATCTAATAATTATATTTTAAAAAGGCAGACAAGGTATTGTTTCTTCATCCTTCAGTTAAAAAGCTCTGAAATAACAAAGGAAAAGCTCTTTCCTTCTTGAGTGCCAGGAGCACAGAATCACTCCCACCACAGACATCTCATTCTTCCCCGTCTGTGACTTTTTTTTTCTTTTCTTTTTTTAACAGAAGGGATCACATCTTTCCCTTAACAACTGTTTGCACACCAGACTCAGAGAAAGTTCACGGCACACATCATATGTACGTTGGATATGTAAGTGAAGTGATCTGTAGCACAGCTAATTAGACCTAAATTCTTGATTTACTATTTATAAAACAAAATTGATTATTACTTCATCAACAACATTTAAAGCATCATTAAGAGAGGTCTGCTCCAGCAGCCTCAGGTTAAATTTTTTAACAAGCACTTTAGTTGCTAATCTGTGTTATTGCCAACATATGTAAACTTCCTAATGCTAATTGCATTCAGCTGTGAATCAAACAATGTCTAATTCTCTTCAGGATTAATTATGCACATGTGCTGCCTGCATTCCTAAACATGGTTCTCATAAATAATAAGAGATATATCTAGGCAGATGGGATTTTTCCAACTAAATGATCTGTTTATCATGAATAAAACAATTGACATATACTAGACTTCTAATGCAAAGTCATCACAACATTCCCATGTTTTTTAATCATAAATAATTGCTGCGACAGTTGTTTGTGTGAACGTGTTTTTGTACAGCCAAGCACTTATACCCATGTCCTTCAGTGAGCACCGTTGCCTTTGTATGCACCTTTTTTCCTTCTTCTTATCTTTTTTTTTTGATTTGAAGGTGCATAACAGAGTGGTTTATATCATGTGTTTGATGAATGAACTAACAGTCTCCACTAAATGCACAAGTTTTGTAAGCCCTGGGGAAATCTGTTTTAAGTACTGTGCAGGAAAAATTGCTAAAGTGTTATGTATTCTGCTTGTTTCAGGAAGAAGCTATGAGTTTCTAGCATCCAGAGCCAATGATGGAAGTATCTTTCTTTGGAGGCTGTTTTTTTTTTTTAATTAGTCTGAAAGGTCTGATAATTAACTGAATTGGTAAAATTAACTTGAAAAAATACTTCCAATGTTGAGGATGTGGCAAGTAGAAATACATTTTTAGAAATTACATTTGACAACAACAGAAGAAATTTACCCCTAAAAAGGGGAGTCAAATGAAGGTTTTCTATTGTTCCTTTTAATGAAGATGTTAGATCTCTCTTTTAATAGAAGTTAAAAATCAGTCTCAGTGAGCAACTCCATAGCACGTCTCTTCTTCTATGACACAATGTCTTTGTTGCTACTGAGAAAAACTTGGAAAAGACATGGAAAATGCATCAGAACAGCAAGAACTTCATACTTGTAGAGGCTTATAAAATTATACTGTTCAATCATATAATATTGCACCCATTATTTTCAGTATTACTGTGGAATATTTTAATTTGCTCGGATGGCCTAGGTCAATTTGAATTTTGGACTGAGTCAGTATCTTTTCTTTCTTTCTTTCTTTTTTTTTTCTTTTCTTTTTTTTTCCCTAAAACAAAAATTGGAATAGCATGGCATATAAGAAAGGTATAGACTAATAGCTTAGGTGTCTGAAATCTTTCAGCTTCAGAATAGGTGGAATACACTTAACCCCTGGCAATATGCCCTTAAACTTATTTTCCAGGTGCCAGTTGTGGATGTGAGAAAGTAGTTGAGCACCTGTGCCTCATTCAGCTCCTCATTTCTCTGTTGAGTCAACCAAGAGAGGTTATCAACTGGTATAATGGTTTTTATAATAAGAACATCTGTCCACTAGTCACTATACCAAGACCATCAGCTAATTTCGTAAGGCCATCAAAAACTCAGCTGGTTATCGGTGATGACCTTTGCTGAATTTCAGCTGGTGACACAGGGATGAAAAGCTCTGCTTTCTATTACTTGTCAGTGAGTCAGCCTGCCTCTTGCTCAGTTTGGGCAAGATAAAACTTGATGAAGCTATGGCTTATCTGTGTTAAAGCAAAATTCTAATGTGACAAAAAGCTTGATAATCTGGAAAACACATTTTAAATAGCTTGAACAGCTTTATTACCAAAAGTGACATTTTCTGTTCTTTGAAATCAGATAATTCATGATAACAGCATGTAGCTGGAAGAATAAAAACAACTGAAGAGCTGAGGGAACTGAAGCGTCTAACTGATTCTCAGCAGTAGAGATGGCGAAAAATATGTTTAACAGTGTAAGGTGCTGTACTACAGCATGAGAAAAGAGCACATGGATAGGACTCTTCACCATTGAGTGAGAACATACTTTCTAGGGTAGCTGTTTTTATCTTGTTTGTTTATTTTTTATACAAAGCCTGGGAGCTGTGCTCATTTAAGCCAGCTGAAAACAGCCCACATTTTTCTTTACAGCAGAAGAATGCCTTTCAAGAGCTGAAAGAAGTCCCAAGCTTGTGCTTAAGTGTGATTTGACCTTTCAAGTAAAGATGGGTTACGTTTTCACTTCTGAAATATTACAGGAGAACAGAATGAACTAAATAATTCTATTTACCCTTTGCCATTGAAGGAACCAGATAGTACATCTGGAAAGTATTGGACCTTTGGAGACACACTTGTTCCACCTACTTACCACTGGTTTCTTTCACAGCCTGCGGTCACCTCTCAGGCAGATTGGCTACAGCACTTGTGGATGGGGAAATTTGCCCCCAGGCAGCAGGAGTGATACCCTTTCACTGAGCCCAGACAATGCACAGAGATAGAGTGTTGTAGGGGGAAAGTACCGCCTTGTTTACCAGTTTACACTAGGACCTACCTACCTTTCCGTCTCAATTCCATCATGAAGACCTATTTTAAAATTAACTGTTAGCAATTTGAGCAACCTGCTCTAGTGGGAGGTGTCCCTGCCCATGGCAGGAGGGTTGGAACTCGATGATCTTTAAGGTCCCTTCCAACTATAACCATTCTAAATTCTATGAATTTAGTTCCTGACAGCAATTCAGTAAATTAAATACACACATCAACCAAACAGACCACTGGCATTTCCGCTAGTTTCACTTGCTTGCAAAGTGAAACAATTTGGTTAGAACTGTTCTTCTGTAGTTTGTGTACAGATTTAAAAAGAGGTTTCACATAATGCACTCACCTTGTAGAATACAAACAGATCTCCTTTATGATGAAGATAAACTGGTATATATTCTCCAAAAGCATCCTGAAAGAACACTGACTGCGAACAGGCACTGAGCCTGAGCCCATGGGCTATAAAAGGACCAGTCTAAATTAACCTCTCCTTCAAGTATGTACAGTGTGGAAGCTGGATCTTATACATCAGCAGTTTGGTTTTGCAGATCTACTGCAAGGCTACACTACTAGCCCATACACAACCCTGAAGGCCATAAAGTGTAGTCATGAAATGCTGAACTTCTCTAAAAATCTATGTGTAAGGGGGAGAAAAGCAGTTCATAGACATCGTGATTCTGCCCTGTGCAGGTAAATGTAGACGTCTTAAAGATAATGCAACAGATTCTTTTGAAAATAGGTAACACCAAAGGCAAAACAGAGCTCAGCAATTAATTTTTTTTTTGTCAGAAAGAAACTTTAGAAAATGATTTAATTGTTATTTTAGCACAGAAGCACAAAATTGTCACATGAGCATGAAAGAAGGAGAAAGTTACCTTATTAAAATCCAGCTCAAGAAAGCATGCCCTTAGATTACACCTAGACTGCTAAACCAAACAGGATAAGGGAGACAGCTCAGGCTCTAGATTGACTGGGCATGGATCCTCTTTGACTGCTATAGGCTGTTAGGCCATACACACTGGGATGACGCTTGGTCGTCCCCCAGCATTGTGGGGCTCCAGAATGAACTCTCTCCATCCTCCATAGTCCTCCACAGTCCTCCACATCTGCTGCAGCTAGCTTCTGTGTCCTTCAAACACTTCTATGTGCCGTTGTGCTGCGCTCCACAGAATGGAGATGGATGGGCTGCATCACACCTCACAAAAGGTTTTCAGATGCTCTGAGCTGAAAAACATACAAAACATAGCAATTACATTTTAGGACCATAAAAGCAACACATGAAACCTGGTGGAGGCAAAGGCCATTTTAATCTTCACTGTGATTCCACTGACTATGTCTCCCATGGCTTCCTTCGATCCAAACATCCCCTGCATTAAAAAGTGCAATGCTGTAAATAAACTCAAAAGAAGAAAAAAAGAGAATTTCAAGTCCTGAGTATTTTATATAATAGGTCTCTTAGAAAGGCATTTTCACATTGTAGTGGCTCCATTTCATTGTTATTGTTGTCAGTTATGAATATGTTATTGTCTGATGTTATTTTTACTTGCTCACCGATGATTAAAAGATTTGGTATTTAAAGAGGGATCTCTATACTGAGTGGGAGGGACCTGAATTAATTTAAGGGGAACGTTTTCTGAGCAAATAAGGAGGGAAGAACATCTGTTTCTGCATTTCGTTTTGCCTCCTCACATTACAAAACATGTTTTGAAGAGCTTAGTGGGGTGCTAAGAGCTGGAGAATTTTCATCAAGATGCTTCATTTGTGCGGTGCTGGTGTTTCTTAGCTGTCTGCACAAGATAAAAGATTGTAATACACCTCTTAGTTAAAACCTTGACCTTCAGTAATTTTGTTAGTGGTGCAAATATTTTGTTTTCTTTGCTGGCAAAATAAGTGAAAAGGATTTGCACATGACTTTACTCCTCACTTTAAAATCAATACCAGATTCTTCAGCCATTTTCGTATAAAATCAGATCATCCTAGACCTTTTCCATAGCTTCCCCTTACGTTACTGTATTTTTTTTTTAATCAAATAAAAGAAAAAATGGAAAGGTGTTACAAGTTAATTTTCTATGTTCTATTCCTTAAAATTTTCCATTTTCAGTTTAAGAGAAATTTTCTCATGTCCCCATATGCAAGACATTCACTGACATGCATAGGGAGAGAATTCAATCACCTATTTTTACACAGCTTTGCATTTTGCCAACAGGCTGTATTAAGGTATATTTTGTGGGCATAGCTTCCGATCCCAAGCTCAAAATTTGGGATTTTTACGTGAAGAATATCTCAAGCTCTTGCCAGAACTTGAATCTAACAGCACTTCCATGCTTTAGCCATTTAAATACCAAATGAAGCCTCATTTTAGAATGTGATTGTATGCAAGAGATCAGTAGCTTTCTAGAAGGAGTGTAACATAGCTGCCACCCAACACACTCTGGTCTGCTCTGCAGACACACTGAAGCACACTACATTTGCAAGTCCTCAATGACATTCTCTCAATTGCTTCTGTGAAACTGTTTGGATGATACACCTAAACTGATTAGGTCACCATTATGGACATTAACATACTCGAGTGTATGAAAAGGGCAATAGCAGGGCCCCTTTGGATGCTAATGACAAAAGGCATGTTAGAAAGGATAAGGTTGCTTGTAATAATTATTTCTTTTTTGTATAGTTGAGCTGTTTCTGACAATTAATTTCCCATTTACCAAAGCTTACTCTTCTTTTATGAGTTGTGTTTAGTAGTTTATTGGTCAGCCAAATAAAAGCAAATACACACATAATTTTGAGGGTAGAGAAAGGGTGATGAATGGATTATTATGTCTCTGTTATAATTTGAAAGGATGGAAAAGCTATGTATTTCTGTACCCCATTCCCCTTTATTTCCTTGAAGATGCATTTAACAATCTGGAGGATTTATGAAAAAGAACTATATTATTATACAAATAATTTCATTTATTTTGGCTTTGTAACTCTACGTAACTTGTCATCATCTCTGTCTACTGTAAGAATTAGTAAAAATTAAGATTTTTCTGTTGAGTACTGTGGCAAAGCCTTCTGTCATTTTGGAGACAGTTAAAGAAAATTTTTATTAGCAGGTTTTTGGGGAGTATAGTAAATGATGGCTCTGTTGAGAAAATGGAGGATTTCAGTTGCCCAGTTACTTACCTGTAAGGAAATGATGCCACTAGTAGAGTTACTAGTAGCAGCAAAACTACAGTCTGGCTGGAAGCTATCAGTATTTTGTTTGCTCCTCATCAGAAGCTGGTTGTTATTGGAAAAACTGATGCTCCAGTTGACAGGCTGAGTTGACAGAGTAATGCACATGCGCAAGATTCCTAGAGAGGGCTTCAGCTAGGGTTAAGTGTTTGCTGAGCTCAGGGAATATTATACACTCTTCTGCTCAAACAGCAGCTTTGTTGTTGGTACTAACTGATAGAGAAATACCAGAGAAGGGGGAGAGAAAAAGACTACTGAGAAAATTTGGATGGGTAAAGAAAGAAAAATCACAGAGAAAACAAAAAAAAAAATCATGGAGCCATTTAAAAAAAAATGAATGAAGAGTTTCAGGGGAAGGTCAATAGCCAAATGGCGGAAACTAAATACCATTCAGAGACAGATACCCCAAATACTAAGGTTTGCCCCTGTGTTCATTGTCCACTATGTGCATTGCTCCATTAATGATCTGCATTGCCTTTATATTTGAATTATTGTTAGTATCATTTAATAGTCATATTCATTGAATCATATTGTTAGTAAGCAATTTACAGCACAGTTATGTGGTAAATACTATCACTTCTTCAATAGCTGAATATAACTAAGGCATGAGTGGACAGGGCTGCTAAACTGGGTTGGAAATGGGATGGAAGTGCAAGCTGAAGCCTGTAATTAAGAAAGATTGGTGTCAGGAGTGGAAAGGCGTCTTAATGCTCTGGTCTAGGGAGAAAGTGCCTCATGCAGAAGTCAGGATGGAAGCCCAGAAGACAAAGCATCTGTTTAGCCCAAGCCTAAGAGGCCAGGCAGGAGCCTAACACATGTTCAAATGAAGGTCAGTGTGCCAAGGATTTTAAATTTGAGGTAAGGGGACAGGGAGCAGGCAGTGCAGGCTAGGTGTGGACAGATACTTTGAGAGGTATGATGGAAAATGTACAAAGAATTACAGAGCAGAGTGCAGCAGGCAGGAACTCAAGTTCAAGGAACAGAACTAGACTCAGAGGCAAGCTACAATTTTCTCTGAGAATCTTTTCTCTAGCCCCAGAGTCCATTCTGAGGGTTTATTTGGAGCAGGATTGAAATATAGATGCTGCCTCTGAAGTATGCACCTTGATCCCCTTTATAACCAGCAGGGAAAAATCTGCACATGATAAGTGTAATTAATCTCTTCCTAAAGCAGATATTTAAAGTAAGACTGATGAATTGCACCCTAGAAGTGTCTATTTCTCTCCATTAATTATGAAGGGGGCCTATAGTAACTAGCTGAGATATATGTTTTTGTTATAAATGTTGGATGTCTAATGTTGGATGAGATGAGTCCTACAGCCTCAGGTGTCCTAGTCATTCCATTACACCACAGCTCTGCCCTATTCAGTTAAGGCCCTGATCCATCAAGCAATTAAATATGTACGTGGGTTTTTGAGAATGAATGTGATTAAATGTTCTGGGGGGTTGTAGGCAAGTTGCAGATGAGTAAATGTTTCAATGTGTGAAATGTGGATCTTGAATTAACTACTTAGTTTGTATTCCAGGAGTCTGCCACTGGTTTTGTAAAAATCTCCATCTCCCCTGTACTTCAAGCTGCATCACGTCCCTAATGAAACATACCATCCCTGCTGTCAATACACTGGTGTGCGAGCACATACTTGACTTTCTGGTAGCAATTCAGCAAAATTCAATCACCCAGATGTTTGGAGAAGTAGTCACCAGAGGGCTGGAAGAGTAGCCAAATGAAATTAATCTCTGCACTTCAGTGAATATTCAGGTGTACTTTATAATTTTCCCTAGTTATGTTAGAAACCGTAGTTTAATCTGTAGTTTAGTCTGTAGTTTAATCAGAGTGTTAGACTATACTAGATCTACAGTTGATGGGATGCAGCTCATAAGGAGAGGTCCTTATCAGCTAGAGCGGCTGTCACCTAGAAGGAAGGAATAGACAAATGGACTTGAACGTATGATGTTAAAATAGAATCGTAGAATTGCTTAGCTTGGAAAAGACCCTTGAGATCATCAAGTCCAACTGTTTGCCTAGCACTGCCAATTCAACCTGAACAATGTCCCTAAGCATCATATCTACGTGTCTTTTAAATACATCCAGGGATGGTGACTCAACCATTTCCCTGGTCAGCCAGTTCCAGTGTTTGATAGCCTTTTTGTTGAAGAAAGTTTTCCTCAATCTAGACCTCCCCTGGTGCATCCTGAGACCATTTTCTCTTGTTCTATTGCTTGTTACTTGGGAGAAGCAACCAACACACACCTCACACTACCTCCGCTCAGGTAGTTGTGGAGAGCAAAAAGATCTCCCTTCAGCCTCCATTTCTCCAGGCTAAACAGCCTCAGTTCCCTCAGCTGCTCCTTGTAAGACTTGTCCCTCCGCCGCCTTTTTTGCCCTTTTGACATGCTCCAGCACCTCAATGGTTTTTCACTCAGCAAAATGTGCACCCATTCAAGCCATGAGCAGCCAGTTTCTCCAGGTGAGACTGTCACTGCTTATTTTAATACTGATGGTATTACTTCAGATTGTTACACACAGTAGGTGTACCTTTAAGGGCATCTTTTAATATTTTGGCAATTGTTTAGCTTATATAAGAGGCCTTGTGTTGAATGCTGTTTTTAAATTTGTCAGACTATAGGTCTCTGTGAAAATTTTACTGGAAAATGTAAAAGTAAAATTATACTAATACTATGAGTAAAGAAAACGATAATTCATAATTTCTCATTCTGTAAATATGTACTTTTGGCCAGCAAAGTTACACACAACTCCATAAGGTAGTATGTTATGGTAACATAATAAACACATATAGTACTTTGAAGTTTTAATATTCTTTTTGAGGTATACAGCACCTTTTAAAATTTTGTTTATAACTTGAATATAAGATACAAACAATGTAAAGCTTTCAAAGCTGAATTCATCGCAGGTATTAAAATGCACTCGCAATTATGCTTTCACCATCCATTTGAGGTGACCTGCTATTTGGCACTTTGGGAATGGAAATATTCCTGATCAATTCATGGAACATTTTCAGCTATAGTGGTCCTAGTATGTAGCAAGAGTTTTATGTAGACACAGACACATAAACTTATGGAAACACTGGAATGGAGTACCATGAAAATTAATATTCTGCTTTTTCCCTGTAGACGTCTTGAATGAGAGACTTTATATTATTTTTACAGAAACTTGATATGAACCTATATATATATTAAATATCACATT
The DNA here is from genome assembly GCA_013400375.1 of Thinocorus orbignyianus. Taxonomy (NCBI): domain Eukaryota; kingdom Metazoa; phylum Chordata; class Aves; order Ciconiiformes; family Thinocoridae; genus Thinocorus; species Thinocorus orbignyianus. Next base: position 684,452 of record VXBW01004906.1, read on the forward strand.
CACTTTATTTGCAGTATGTTTTAGCACAATGCCAACATCTTACACACAATACAATATTTATTTTATGTGAAGTGTAGTTATGATAATTTACATTTTTAGTACACCATGTGTATTTAAAATATCCATACTGTACAAGATCTTACTACGGCAATTTACATGGTATATAGTACCTTTTTTCTGTTAAAAAAAAAAAAAAAAATCATCTCAGCGAGATCCAAGCAAGATTGTCTGCTTCTTTTGCCCTTGGAATCAGTTTTGTATTATGCGTTTTGTTACCTAAATATGTTGTAAGGGATTTTAAAGTGTTCTGTACAGGCTTAGTTATGTTTCCAGTGAAGTGGATGGTAAGAATTTGACACAGCTGTATTGCTTATGTTTGGCAAAGCCATGAGTAAGTGAACATTTATTTCTACTAGTTTCATTACAGTAGCACATCAAGGTCATTCCTGAAAACAGCTCCCCTCCTGATGGCCTCTGTTCAAACACCTGGGAAGAATTAGTGCCAATTCAAATTGCTTATGGCACCAGCAGAGTAGACAGAGGAAGAAAATCGCATTCTGCCTACTCAGCTCCCAGCATGGACCCCCATGTCTTTTCCCAGTATCACGTCCTCACCATAAGTGTTGCCAAATAAGAATTATTTGCAGAATATCACTGACTGCAGGTAAAACTTTACTCTGTATCTAATTGTGCATTTTCCACATTTCTACATTTCTACCTGCACAGGATTCAAAAGAATATATGAAAATATCTGCATTTAGCACATCCAGGCATTGTAGAGCTTGTGTCCTATGCCGGAAGACTCCTTTTTTTTTTTTTTTTTTTTTTTTTTTTTTTTCCCCTGCTAGCTTTGTAAGGCTGTGAAATAGAGGTTCCCACACTTTCATGTGCAGCAAAAATGAACATCAGCATCTCAGGCTGATGACAGTTTCTGTTTACAATGGCTAAAGTAACTATGCTAATGAAATCAGCAGGACTATGGGAATAGAAACAATATGATGAAAATTAAGAAATGTCTCTGTGGTTATCTGATTTTAATGGTTTTCTGATGCTACCCAGATTTTTGGAAGATAAATTTTTGGCTTGGGAAAGTGAAAAATACTCAGTGAAGCCTTAAATGATTTTATCCTTAGGACCTAAAGTATTATTTATTCTTTATACACTGTACCTCGCAGAGTGGCTCCTATGTGCCACTCAATCAATCGTTGCCGCCACCAATAATAATAACAATAACTTTGAATTTATATAATTTAGCTATTATCACCTGGCTTTATCTCAGCCGTTTGGTCTGTGCATATGATTATATATAATTTTCTCTTTTTACTCATCAGTACATAATCATGGTGACTTTGTAGACAAGATTTTCCTCTACCCTTTAACAGTCTCATAAAACCCCTCTTGCACTCAGCATTTCACAAGACAGTTACTATGTTATGATGGTTTTCTAAAAATAAAAACAGTTTAGTAAATTCTGGGTAAAATTTCAGCTTCTTCCATAATTGTATGCCCTCTCATCTTCACTCCCTACCAATCTCCAAAATGTCAAACTTCAGTTCTTCTTGCTGACTCTATTTTCTAGGTCTCACAGCAAGTCGTAAAAGGAAATTAGCTGTTTTTCAACCACTGCTTCCTGGCTTCTTGTTCTTATCACCACCACTATTAAGAAAATGCTTGGAAATTATGCGGTCATAGTTTCTTAGTGTCTGCCATTTCACAGAAGTCATGACCAGAAAGGTGACCGTAAGGAAATGGGAAAGGGAGATTGTTTAGTCAAGCTTGTCATTTTAGGTAAGTAGACTTGAAGTATATATTCTTCAGGGTAAGCTGCAGAAATGTCTAAGAAGCAATTTGCTCATCACCAAAACATCAATGTCCAAGTTTCCTCCTTCTTCTGTCAATAATCTCTCCTTCAGAAGAGGACTGAGTCAAAGGAAGCTGAAAGGAAAAGCCATTTTCTCAGTTGCAGAATGTTTATCTTCCCTTTGAAAAGAAAGACAGTGGTATAATTTGTGACTCCTTTCATAGTGGCATCTGTCCTGCATATTCATTACCTTCTTTTGCAAATGCTCGATGCATTTCCAGTGCCTTAAGGATGCCTTGCTAAGAGTTACTTTGTTTCTAAAAATGGAATTCTACTAAAAGGAAATAATGAAAAAGGACTTGACACTGACTCTGCATGTATCTGAGTGTCCAAATGGTTAAACCGGAGATGTTTACTCATCCTTTTCTGAAATTTGATGAATTCTCACATTCTTGTCATTCTTCTCGGGTTTTTCTTTCTTTTTTCATGCTTTTTTAATTTTCATTTAATCTTTTCCTTTTTTTTTCTTTTTCTTCCTCCCCAGTACAATATCAAATACTTTTTCTATATCGCCATAAATATGAATGTCACTATTTCTCCTTTTATAAGGTAAGTTTTTGGATTGGGTTTCCATTTTATTTTGGTTTCCAATTGTCTTTGGTAACAAACACAGGAAATTTCAGTAGAAATCCAAGTAATCCTGTTGTCTATTATGTGTTTGGTATGTTTGATTTGTTGTTTCAAAGATGATTTCAAAATGGACATCATGCAGTGTAGATTACTCTCTCTTTACTTTCTGTGCTGTTGTCATCCAGAAAGAGAAAAACTGGCAAAAGAAGGGGAAAGGGGGGATTTCATTGGCAAGATTTCCTTTTTTCATCACAGCTCCAGCATTGCTGACCCATGCTACGTTCCCTATCTACCAGCATTCTTGCTGATTCTTTTAAACAAATGGGAATTCCAGACAGAAGCAAATCATTTCCATATTGTCAGTAGACGAAACGAATCTTTCCATTAAATTGTATGTTTATTTTGGAGTTTGAAAGGGCTTTTACTGTAGTTGTTGTTATTGTTTTTAATCTACTAGAAGACAAATTTACTTTAGAACTGTTACATTAATCCCAATTCTAAACCTCTTAACTCATACTTAATTTGAAAATATCATATACAGTTAATTAAATTTTGTTTTGAGTTCTTTGGAAATAAACTTCTTGTTATTGATGATGTCATTAGTGCCAGGAGATATGCGTTTCCTGTGAAGGGCTGTAATAACCCACTGGGATTTTTTTCCTTTTTTGCAGTCCCTGCATGATAAATTAATAATTCAGATAATTTGTTTATAAACTAGGCTGTAGGGGGACATTGCTGAACACTACAAATAAGTTTTTGATGTAGTTATAAAATTATTTCCGATGCTATTTATCATTTGTTAAACCAGACACTGTTGATGAATATTCAACATCTGCATAAAGTACAGGAAAACCTTTTTAATCAGCACTAATACTGAAGCGTGAATTTTCTAATCAGCATAGCTGGTGTGTGGTGTGGGAACCTATAGGGCTGGTGTATTTTTCAGATTAAGGAGTGTTAATGGATGGAAGAAGGACAGAAGCTGGCAGCCAGGCAAAGCTCTCATTCATTTTTAGCACTTCTCTGGCTTCCAGGAATGAAATCAAGCCACAGGGAAAGAAACTGGCTTGTAGGGTACAGGCTTCCATCCATGATGGCTCCGGGTTCCCTTGGTGTAGTAGGCTTGGGTCAGCCTCTGTTTCAATGGGCTTTGACCCAAACAAACCAGCTGCTTTTTCATTTGTGGATTTGAAGTTTAACAAAATGGTTTGCAGTGAGGGGAGCAGCTCTGTGGATTTAAGTGTGTGACCCAACAATGAAATCCAAGTTGTTCATGGTTCTCTTGAACTATACCTCATCCACTCACGCAGTTGTTTTCATAGACCATAATTATGCAATTAGATTTGATGTAATTTCACACTGCATTTTCTCTGTCAGAAATAAGTAATGATTTTGTCAGGCTACAAAGTGCCTGGTGCTTACGGTGGACTAGGAGAGGGTGCAAGGAACCTCTCTCTCTTTGTTTCACCTGATTTAACGAGATAGTGTGAAAGACTGGTCTTCCATTCTGTCATGGATTTTTTTCTTTTATCTTTTTTTAATTTCTTCTCCCTCCTGCCCCCCCTCCCCAAAACCAGAGTTTTTACTTCTGTTGGCTTCGGAAGACGGCACCCTCTCTACCAAAGACACAGCTTTAGGATGCAGCAGTTTTGCTGTCTCTGTTCCCATAGGACCCAGCCTCTTCCGTGTCCAAACAGTGACTCTAGCAGCGGTGCAGAGATTACAGTGCTGCAGATTAAGCTGCCTGCCCCAGCCCTTTGCTGGGGACTCCCCCTTCTGTGTTGGGGGTGCAGATTGGAAAGCATGTCCCCGTTCCAGGAGCTCTTTCCACAGTCTGACAAACTTAAGGTGCTCCTGGAAGTGGATCTGTGTGCTGGTATTGGGCTGCAGACTGACACTTGGATACACTGCTCATGCAGCTACTGCTGGCAGCCAGGCAACAGCCTGCAAGAGAGGCCTGGGGTAGAGAAGGGAGGAATGGAAAACTCCTTTATCAGAGATGGTTTGCCGGAACACTTAGGAAACCATGTTACAAAGAAATGTGGTGGATCTGCTTGCTGAACCTGTATAATGCCTCCTATACATCTAACCTGTAACAATAGGTTGTGGTCATCATAACACGATCCATCCTTGTATTTGCTTATTTTTATTTTTATGTTATGGCAAAAGAGATATCATCTGGAGCACCATAAACTACACCTGCTGAAAACCGTTCTGAGCCTAGGCCAAACCTAATATAAGCAGGCATGACTCAATTAAAGTCACGCTTGCTTACACCTGTAGTGAATTTGATACTGGGTGTACGCATTGAATTGTGCTAAATATGTTGTCTGAAATGATTAAGTGTTAACCCAGTCTGTAGCAAACCTCTGAAGCCTGTTCAGGTTAGGTGACTTGTGATAATTTTCATTGCAATTGTTCTTTTCTGTGCTTGTCTGTAGGGTCTGCAATACACTCAGAATTTTTCTGGTTAATCTGTTTCCATAAAAGCTCCACCTGTGCTGCTGTGACCGCAGCTAACTCAGGATAAGCTGCAGAACCTTTATACTACCTAGCAAAAGTATCGGTGGCAGTACAGTTTCAGCAGCAAGGAGCTGAGTGTGGGCTGCAGAAGCTGATGGAGGAGCAAATTAAATGCTCAGATGGTTAAACCAAGCTCCATGTGGCCGTGGCTGGCTGTTCACACTTCCACTTCAACAGATTTCAAGTTAACCCTGGTGTGTCCTCAAGAGCAGCAGTCTCTGCAGTGACAGCAGTGCAGACATCCCAGGAAGGAAGCAAATAAATTCACAGCTGATGAGGCTAACTTTTAGCAAATTCATCTCCTGTTTTATCAACACAATATATATCATATGATTACAGAATTTCATCTTGTTTCATGGACATTTACTTGGTAATTCTGTGAAAAGAAACATAAAATATCCAATCATGTTAAGTCATTATATAGTTCTTACATAATCACATTAACTGCTTATGAAATGACTACATTGCAATATCATTTTAAAGGTAAGGCAATTTAAGAATGGTCTATAAATTGTACACAATGCTTCCTGCATTAATGGTACTTCACATAAGAATGCATGGTACTTCAGTTGGAAAACACACTCTGTAATAAAGTCGGAAACATCACAACAAATTGGAAAGACACATTAAATTAGCATTTAATCAGTTCTTTAATAAAATCTGCTTTGTTAATAAGTATGAAAAAATAGCAGCAGGAGAAGTAGAACTGCTGGTCCATTTAATCCTACTTGGAAGCCACTTTCAGACTTTGCCAAAGTATTGGCAGAAATACTAGGGTAGTCTATCTTCAGCATTGCTTATCCTGCCTGTAGAAACAAAGGCAAGACACAGATCTTAGAATGGAACAACCCCTTTGCAACAAAAAGATTTGGTATAGGAAGAGCTTGGTTTTGTGGCCAGCATTTTTTGGCAAAGTGCTTTACCTGCACTCAATATGGCTCTCAGGGATACAAGACCAGTACTAGATGAAACCTTCCTACTTTGATCCTTTGAGTCGGCTGATGCAGACTTAAATATGAAATCTGAATATTTTAATAGAGGGATATCCATATATTTACACTATTCACCTGGTAGTCATAGGATCTAATTCTTCACCAATTGTTGTTTGTTTTTTTTTTTTTTTTTGCAGTTTACTGACAGCTATGTTTGGAAACTGATGGAAATTGCCAGATAAAAATGAATTGTTTATCTGAGGGAATATGTCAATGACTGGAGAATTAAAATATAATCAGATGTTAGAAACACACCAAATATTTATGATCATATCTATTAATGTAATGTTGCTTACTGCAGCTGTTATGGCTTTTACAATCTCTCTTTTTTTTTTTTTTCTTCTGTGTGTGTGTGTGTGTGTCTAGAAAGTTTTATACTCAGACAAACATCCTTCATCTTCCAGACATCTGTAAGAATACATCTATGTATGTTAATAGTCCAACCAATTTACTGAAAATAATATAATCAGGCCTATTCTTTTGTTAATTATTTCTCCACCTTTTTTTTTTTTTACAATGCTGAGCCATTATATTCTGAATTACCAAGAAATGCCATATAAAATATCAAACCTTTCCAACAAAATAAGCTTCTTGTAATGATCTCATTGTATTTTCTAAGAGGTATTAGTCTACCTCATAAAATCACCACGTAACAACACAATTGGCAGATTCTGTTCAGCAGAAGTAGATTATAATGGCAGGTCAAGGCTAACACATACTGGCAGAGCTTTGTGGGTAAATTTATAATTCTTATTCTGACTTCCCATTACTAAAAATCACTTAACATGACGATTCCAAGGTTCGAATTTTCTGTTTACAAGCTACACAATAAGCTAAACAAAAGCTATGTCTACTTGAATATAATGTCTTAATAAGATATTGCAATCACTCCATGCATGGTATTATTTAACAATGAAAGAGTCTATCCTCTCCTCTCATGACTGTGTTGTGGCCTGCCCCTGTGAATGCTTCTTCTGTGAGCTGGTATCTTCACAGCTTTTCTTCCATATGTCCACTTTAAGCACATTATTGTAGCTCTGGCCTCTCCAACTCTTCTAAACTTCTGTACTTCTCAAATGCTCTTCTTTACATGTCAGGAATTCATCAGTGGAACAGTTTTTTCCTTTCTTTTTTACGAATTATCTTTAATAGCTTGAGAGTCAGCTTAAGCTCAGAATCTTCTTTGCAATCAATGAGAAATAGCAGGCTGATTATTGAGTAATAATTGTTCCTCGATAACCATGGCAAGAATAATCCATTTTACAAGTCCCAGCATTTGGCTTGTCTATCCTCTCAAAATCACCAAAGGATAAGGTCACCAGCCAGTTAACAGGGGTGTGAAGAGTGACTACAGCTAATTAGACACACCACAAAAAGAGGACTACTCTGAATAATTACCTGGTATTATCCAATCAGAATAGAGAGGATTTTTTAGTATGGAACTGCTCCATAAGCATAAGCTATCAGTCAGGAAGGACACAGTATTCCTCCCTTCTGATTGCCTGAGACAATCCGTTCAGAGCCATTCCACATGTTCTTTTTCTCAGTGTCGACGCAGTATGCAGTGGATCTATTTTTTTTTCTTCCAGAAATTAGCTGTGTTTCCACAATTCGAAAATGTTTCTAGAAAATTATAACTCAGATAGACATGGATCTATATTGCATTTTGAATAGGGAATGATTTTTTGAGTTAGCCCTATTGCAGTTTTTTATGACATAGTTGTTCTGCACTTCTTTCACAGCAAGAATCTAATAATATAATGTGGGTTCTGAAGAACACATTAAAATGACATTATGCGATCAGGATGCCAATTATAGTATGACTAAAGACTAGCTATCAAGCTACAGAAAGTCAGTAATTGTGCTGATATAAACATAATGTTTATATGTCTTGAGTAGAAAAGAATGAATCCCATTTTATTACTCACATACGATTATTGACAAAACACTTAGGGTTACATTTTCAAAGTGTTGTATGGGTTTTTAGCTGCGTGACTCCCATTTAAGTCAATAAGAGTCACATAGTTAAAACCCCATGCAACATTTTGAAAAATTACCACAGAGAAGCCTCTCTTTTATTGCTTAGCTGCACAAATCATTTTATTCTCTGGTAGTTCTTCCACGTGGCAAATTGGAAGTGCTAGCTGTTAGTAGTCTCATAAAAAAACCCCATCTACAAGCCTCCAAATATGGTGATCTATTTATATGCAGATTTCAAAAAATAATAACATGATTTGTACTTCTATTGTTCCTTTCATCGGGTTATAGCCCAGTGCTTTAAAGCTATTAGTTAATTATGCCTCACATCACTCCTCCAGGTAGGTACACTAGTAGCTGCCACCTTTGGTGGCTCACCCGAGGAGACAAGGTGAGTCAGTGGAAGAACAAAGAATTGAACCAGCCCGGCTCCAGGTCCTTGGTCCCTTGTTCCAGCTATGAAATACTCCCAACCCACAAAGACTCAGCATTCAACAGTATGTAATGCATATGAAATGCTAACATTAATTGGAAATGGCACTGGAGTGACCTCACTTCAGTCTACTGAGGTCTGATATTGCTTCTTCTCAGTCATTAATTCATTAATTAGTTTAAAAGGGCTAATGGAAAACAAAAATATTCCATTTGCCAGGGTAGATTGCTGCTGAATATTTATATTATTTTTTATTATTCATATGGAATCATAAGTGCTTAACAGACAAGTCATTTTGGGGGGTTTTTGTTGTCAAGATAAACATTATCGGGAATTTTCAGAGCATGTCAATTTAAAGGACTGATGGGATCTTCACTACAATTTGACTTTGTAAGGCTAAAGAAGCTCTAAGAAAACAATTTTATGAAAAGCTTAGTAGATTGACAGCCATCACAACGCAAACACTTTCACTTTGCCTTGGTGGCCTCAGGAACTTGCAGCAACGGTGGAATGGTATCATATGAAATCTTTATGCTTATTTTAGTTCTCTCTTAGGCAACGGAAGCGATTTGAACATGCTCTTTGTTTAAATAAAGACACACGTGATTAAATTAGTGATTAATATTAGTACCTATACATAGAATCAGTAATTAATATTTTCATGTAAATGCTTGAGAAACTGAAGAATTTTAAATTTACCATTAGATAGGATGTTAAATTTAGTTTTATTTTTGGGACTTTTTGAGGGGACATGCATATATACCATACTATAAGTTCTGTAAGCATATGTTAGATTCATTTCAGGTCTCCAAAAAACATAGTCTTCCCTGGACAAAAGAGAATTAGCTTTGTCTGGAGATACCAGTTTATTCTTCCGAATTGAGATGTACACGGGTTCCCATAAACTGTGACTGGAACTATTTATTAACAGAAGTGTTAACCACACCCAGGTTTTCTTCAAATAGAAAGTATAAATTGGTGTAAATAAAAGCCAGAATGATTCAGAGTTTTGACAAAAATAAAACTAGAATTCATTAAGATGCTCCTTACCATCCTGATGTATTTCATTTAATAGCAACAGACATTTTTCTTATTTCACTGTGGCAGTATTACCATGCTCTAAGATGAAAATTGTTTTTCCTAGTCGATTGTACCCTTGTGCCTTTGTTACTTGTATTTCTGTCGACACTGAGTGCATTATCCATTGTTAAATGATTGATAAAAATTGTTAAATAAGGCAAACACTATATTCAGTGTAGTGTAATGAGGCCTATCAAGCACGAGAAATACTTCTCATTGTGATATTAAAATTAAATGTAGCATTTTAAAAATTCTTAACATAAATAAAGAAGTTATTTATCTGGACCAGTGCTTTTTCTGTAAGCCCAGTGTTCTGTATCAGTCATTGCTAAAGCATATACTTTATTCTGTAGAATACTTTCATTTTTTCTTCTCAAATACATTTTGAACTTCCAATCATTAACCCTAACATAGTCCACAACTGTGTGGCCTTTTCTTTGTAGGGCTGTAACAGCTATTGTAGTCTTAATTCACCTGCAGTTTTTACATCTCCATTAGAACGTGGGGTTTTTCTCCACATGAATTATGGTACACCCATTCGTATTTAACTGGCTATGGTAAACACAGTGGTATTTCTGACTACATTAAAATACTGAATTTAGCAGTTGTCTCTATGTGCACAGTTACTCACATGCCCTCCCTCTCCTTCCCCAATTCCAATTAAGAACATTCCCAAGGTAAAGCATTCTAACAAGCTAGTAGGCATAAGGCATGCAGTACTTGTAACCACCAGTTTACAAGGCAATGAAAGAGTCAGTATCACATCCAGTCATCTTTGGTTCCTTTTCCTGATAAAAGGGTAGTCAAGCGTTGGAACAGGCTGCCCAGGGAAGTGATTGAGCCACCACCCCTGGAGGTATTTAGATGTGTAGATGTAGTGCTGAGGGACATGGATTTGTGGGAACTTGGCAGTGCTAGGCCAATAGTTGAACTTGATGATCATAAAGATCTTTTCCAACCTAAGCAATTCTATGGTTGTATGACAAGCTAGTCATGTAGAGCTGAATCCTTTGAAATTAGTTTCCATTAAGCTTCAAAAGCAAACTTTTGGATCAGAATGTACATATCTTTCTACTGTAATCATACAATCAGTATGAGGTCTATGTGTAAATAACATTGGCTGGTTTTTATTTTAAATCCATGTTTTGGATCTTTTTAAAGATACTGTCTTGCGCTTTTTAAACCAACCTTAAACATCAAATTATTCATTTTACCTTATTGAGACTTACTTGATATGTTTTTCACGTAAACTTTCATCTTAACATAATTGATGATGTTTCCTGCTTTGTTGTTAGGTAATTTACTCTGTTTTCAATACATTTATTAGTTTTTAAATTATTAAAAATATTTCTTCAAATGTTGATATAAGACCATGGATCAGCAGTTACTTTCCTTAGGTGCCAGATCATGGAACAGAAATGAGCTGCAACAGTAAAAAGGATGTATTATTAAACAATTTTTTAAAAAATCTGACATTCTTTTCTACATTAGCTTTCATAACCCTTTTCTGTACTATCTGTTCTCTTTCCTCTCAGGGAAGACTTGCAATTGTTTGTGTTTTTTTTTCTTTTGGAAGTCCCTTCCTGGCTTTGTGATAGATAATTTGAAATTGTGGTCTTGATAAGCTTTTATTTCTCTCTTAGGCCCTTCTCTCTTTGAACATGTTTTTGTTTCCTGAGAGAATTTTAGCTACACAGGTAGGCAGACAGTTCACAAATTCCTTTTTTTGGGGTAAATTTCCATCCAGTTTTACAGAGCCTATTTATTTCACATCTCCTCTTTGTTTTTCTGTTGCTGTTCATACAAAGACACAATTCAGTGAAGATGAGATATTTAACTGAAACAATTACAACAAACTAAAACCAAAACTGTATTACATCTTTTGCTGTCAAAGACCAATCTATATTCATAATTCCAAACCACCCAGGGACACTAAGCAACAGAACTGCAAGTAGTTATCACAACACGTCCCAACAGGAGCTTACTCATGCCAAAACTGAGGGGTTTTCCTTCTTTCTGTATGTAAATTACTTACCTAATCTTATCTAACAACCTCCAAATCTGTAATGTATTTAACTTCACTGAAACTTTGTGAAACATGCATCCTATAATTCAACTAAGGTTCAGTGAGATTAATTAGTTTAGGAAAGGCCACTAGGAAGATGATGGTAGAGAGAGTAACCGATCATATATCCTTTAATTAACAAGGTAGAATAATATATATATTCTCTTTTCATAATTGCATATACACAGCAGGCCTACAATCTAATTTTCTTTTTTGGTTCTGAGGAGGGTTTTTTTTCAGACCTTAACAGAAGCCATTTAATGTGAAAAAAATAAGACACCAGCAATGTTAAACTGCTTTCAGGGTTGTGCAGCAGAGGATTCACTTTTTTTTTTTTTTTTTTTTTCCAGGGCTGAAGATTTTACACTTAAATTTGTAGTGGTTTTATGAATCTGGACCTCAGTGATTTAAAATTTTAAGATCAATTTGCAAAGTAGGAAAAAAAAGTCCTTTAAGAGTCTAAGCCCTTTTTGGCTTTCAGCAAATTTTAATATCACATTCACAAATGTTATCATAATTTTCAATGTTATCAATACCATATTCACAAACAATGTCATCATTTTCAATATTACATCATTTTCTTTTGGGATGAAGACAACTGTGCTTCAGAGAAGGGAAACCAGCTCTAGGTAGTGAAGAAATGCTTGTCTCCAGTCAAAATCTAGGACTTGTAGACCTGAATCCTTGCCATGTATGATAAATATCTTAAGAAAAACCCTTCAGAACCCCACAACCAGTGATGGTCAGTTCTGCCTTCAATAGTAATGGTTGTCTGGTGGTATATTTAAACTTAGAGAAGTAATTTAGAGAAGCAGGAGCATGACAGAAATATAAACCTCATTTTTCCCAGGTGAATGTCATAGTCATACTTATCCAAACCAATGTTTTTTCTAATGCAATTAATATTTTATTGTGTTTATACTTCAGCAGGATGAAATTAAAGTTTGATTTTCTCATGTCTTATCATTCCACACAGACTCATCTTGGTGGCTAAGCATTTTTCTGGGGGTTGCAGGTTTATATTCCTGCAGAGGACAGAATTACACGAAATCTTCCTCCTCTTGGATAAATTCTACAGTAGAATTCTATATTCATAATGATTTAAATAATCTGCTTGTTATTGTTTTGAATTCATATTTGCTTATTTATTTTCTTGTAAAAAGACTGATTACTATTTTTTGGAAAGCATTAAAATACCTATTGGAGCAGGTTATGTGTTTATTTCTTCTCTTTACTAGATAGTTAGATATACAAAATCTTTGCACATTTATTTAAGAAAATTTACTGCCAATACGTATTTCTGTTAATTTTAATAGATATTTCCATTGTGCTAGCATATGGTGGTTTCTATATTTTTTAATTTGGTTGAACTAGATGAATATTGTGTCTTTATACTTGATTTCTTTAGAAGAGACTATTATTTTAATGGAACACAAATATTGTCCATAATTTAAACTTTATTTTAAATGGAATGAACTTGCTCCTAAATAAAGAAGGCATACATGTATATAACAAGCTTGCATTCTCATTTGAAACATTAAACAATCTGTAGCCCTCAGTCACTGGATCATTTGTGTCCAGGAATCTTCTGTCATGTGGGAAGAAGCTCTTCAGGGAGGATATACACACTTTAAAAGTGTGCCAGCAATTATTTTCTGGTTAATACACACAGCAGAGAGCTCAGCACCACATGTGACTGGGCCAAGGTGTAGTACACTCACCCTCTTTCCTCCTTTCCTCAAGACACTTGATGACTACGTGGGCGTCCATCAGATAGAGAAGCAGAAGCCTGTATTCTTCCATGGAAGGAGCTGTTCCTTAGTGACGTTGAGTTCCTGACTTGCCCTTATTCGCTTTTTGTCTTAGGGCTTTTGACCTTCCTATGTCAGTACTTTTCTTCTCAAATCCTTGAGCTTCTATAGCTATCTCAAGAGTTTCAATGCTGCCTGAGTTTTTACTTCTCCTGTCTTTTATGGTTTTAGATAATGGATTTTTCTGACACCTTAAACAACAATTTTCTTAGTAAAACTGAGTCAGGTCATGGAGTTGTGTTGCATCAAACTAAGCCTTGGATCACAGAGAGTGGAACCCCCCAACCAAGGATTACAGACTTATCTAGAGAACAGGGCTGAACCACTTCCTTTTTGCCCTCATAATCACCGGGATTTTAGAATTAGTAGATCTCATCCTCCTGCATCTGGTTTTTAACAATGTCTGGAGAAAGAAAACAAATCTTTATAATTTTTTCAACTCCCAGCCAGTTTCTCACCTTTCAGTGAACTAGTAATTGAACCAATTTGACTGAAATGAAGATAATATTCTTTGTGCAACTGTGAAAGATTCTACTGCTGCCAACAGCTGGTTTTCATTTCAACAGACTCTGGGTCTACTCACCCTCCTAGTGATTTCTACCAATTCCAATTTCTCATTCAATACTTCAAGATTGAATCTATATCTGATATCATTTTATTACTTGAGCAGATTTTCATACATGGCAAGTCCAGTATTGGTCAAACACATTAACTAGTGTTTTAACTTGAGACTTTTATTTATATTTTAAAGTATACTTTCTTAAAAATTATAAATAGGTTTTCAGCTATTCTTGCAATGGTCTAAGACAGAAGCTATTAAATCACACTGGGATGGCAGCAGCGAATAGGGCCCTCCTTGCTACTATTACCACAACAGCCTGCTGTATTAAACATGTTGTGAGAACTCTGAGGCTATATCTGTATGTGTGAATTAAAGATGTCAGGAGTATATTTTGGCACCAAGTTGTTGAAGAATGTTAAATGTCCCTCCTATCAAACTATTTTAGCTTTTAAAACAGGATAGGTGCACTCAAACTGCCTCTTGTGAATAGTCTGTGAGTAGTGCTGATTTCCAAACTGTGCTTGGCAAACATTTTCAAAAGCAAGTTCTAGCTGGCCGGGACCACAACTGTGCTGAGGCCAACTGAACAATCTGACAATACAGATGATTAAGTTTCAGTGCCTAGGAATGTTTAATTTAATTGTGCAAACATTGCCTTATTGGATCAAGGCCTGAAAGTGGTATGGGAAACACATCGTTTGTGAATCCCGAACAGGATTGTACATATGCTGCATGAACTGAATGGCTCAAACCCTTGGGTGCTTTCAGGTAGCAGATGAAAGGACATTTCAAAAGTTTTATAAACTTTGGCTTTATGCATACATATCCAAGGAAAATGCAGGGTTAGATGCCTGCTGGGTCCATACACATTTACAATAAGGATTTGCTTTGGAGTTACTCTCACTTAGCTTGAGCCCTGTAAATGGTTTTATACAAATGAACCTTGAGTAAACATCCCCACCGTCTACACCATTGTTCAGTGTCCCTCTTCTAGGAAACAGTCCTGTTTTTTTTTCCCCAGGTGGTCATGAAGAACAGTAGAATAAATTCAAGAATAAAAATGTGGTGGGAATGGCACCCATAACTTCTGGTACTGGTAATGTCTAGTATACAAATAGATTTTAACCAGAGCACAGGGCAGGTGCAGACAGTAGCCATTCAGCAGAGATTCTGGGACAGGCTAGATGAGGTCAAGGTAAGATGTGTCAGGGATTGTTGCTGAACGCATGCACAATTTTAACAGTAAGCACAGACATCATCTCACTCCTGCCTAAGATAAATTATTTAGTCCTTTTGCTTTTGAAATGCCGTTGCCATTTTTTAAAAGGAAATTAGGACTTTTAAGTCAGTGAGATGTTTTCAAAATTTTTATTTAAGAACTGTATACAACCAAAAGGCGCCAGACAGTTCAGTGTTATCTAAGGAATAAATGGCAGTAGAATAAACTTCTTGAAAATTAAAGTCATAAAGGAAATACTATTTTTGTACAAGAGCAGAAGCTTATATATATAGAATTACATGTGTGCGCAAGAAAATGAGACATATGACAGAACAGTCATCTAAAGAAATGACATGCCTAATGTGGAAGTCATTGCACTACAGGAAAAATAACAGCTTAGAACTGTAAGATATTCAAGTACAAGTTACAAAATCTTTGGATCTATCAAAAGAGAATAGATCCACAACCAGAATGAAGATTCTATGTCATGACTGTGTATCCTGTGTCATGGTTACTTGCGCATTTGAAAGAACAGGTTTATCTTTTATTGAGAAAGAAGAATGCACCCTTGCAGGCTTTTGGATGGACATAGTATGGCTAAATGCATCCAAAGTGCTCTTGAATAAACAAGGTAGACAGGAACCTCTGGAGCTGAGTAAACAGCAGGCACTTGCTGACCCAAGAGCATGTAAGCATCCTCACAAAATTCTTACCGTAGTTTAGAGAATGACAACAGCAGTGATATACTACACAATGCCTAGAAAAAACGGACATTTTCCTGAAAATTTACTCATTTCTGTTCTCATACTATCACTTGCTAGCAAAATCATGACTGTCATTATTTCAAAATTGTATTTATTGAATACATTTAGAGAAATTCTCTGTTAAATAAAGAGTGCTAAAAGTTGTTCTGGCTTACTGCAGTTGTGGTCATGAGCTACAGACTTTTAAAAGGAACTGTCAACTGCCTTTTCCCAGAGGTTCCCATTTAGTATAAATTTCCAATAAATATACAGAAGTCAAAGTATCTGTTCATCTGTAGTTTTCTTCTCATATTTATTTGGGTGGCATTGGTTTAGGTGTGAAATGCAAAGAGTCTCAGGGTGTCAGAGATATTCTGTTGATTGAATACATTGCCTTTTATTTTCTACTTTGGGAGGAAAAAAAGGAAATTAAAATCCTCTTTTCGTTCACAGAATATGATCCTCTCTGACAGGACTACTGACGAAAGAAACTCAAGAGTGGTTCTCCTGCTGACCTAATCATCAATTTCTGCCAAGATTGCCAACAACAAAGCGGCAATTGTGTTTTCCAAAATATTTTTGTTCCAACTTTGTGTTTTGTTTGGGCACTTGAACTGTTGGAACTTTTACTTACACAAGGTATATCTTGTATAAGATTCAAAAGCCTATATATACAATAAAATATGTCTGACCAAAGATGCAGGAAAAATTTAAAAGTCTCAAAGTATGTGTCCCAAGAATATCTGTGGATTATTTGCCTAGAGTACACTGCAGTGCTGCCCTAAGAGAACACTGTCCTTTTAAGCAAAGACACTAGATTATTGCTACTAAGTGATTACTCATGTTAGATTTAGGAGTGAGAAGAATGATGCCATGCTGGCAAGAGGTGAAATAGTCAACGTTTGATGGCTTTACCTGGTTTCACCAGCACAGATCTCAAAATCTAGCAGTGTCATCTACAGCTGACATGTCAACACTGTTGAAACTATGGCCACCTTCAAATGTTGTGGCAGATATCAAAGACGTGGTCAGGACTAGAAACAGCTGGTATACGATTTCCCCAGTCCTGTCATACACAGATCTCAGATTTATGTAGATGCATGTTCTCCTTCCAAGCCACGTTGATAACAGTTTCAAGGATTAAGACTAACATTTTTTTATATTTTTTTAAGGTTCTGTTAAGAAAGCGGTGTTGCTTGCCATAAAGTTACACTTGTTTTCTGCAGATTTTTTATTTAGCACAAGCAGGATTGACTTTGAAATAAAATCCAACAGGTTTCCCGGTTGATTTTGATTTAATGGACGTCTTTGGTAGAGGGCCTCAGGGTAGGCTGGCTCTAGCTATTTATCTTTATACTGGGTAGTTTATATATTTTAAGAAAGTGACAAATGGCAGCTTTAAAAAAACTCATTATGGTAATTGATTATTATAGGGAAACCTTGGAAACTTTATGAAAGAGAGCCGTATTCTCTAAGTGTCTTAGCTTTAAACCAGACTAGTAATTAGAAGAATCCATAAACATTTATCACATTAAGAGAAGTTCGGTCAGTAAGTTTAGAATAAAACTCTGGACTAACTTTATTGTCCTGTGTTAAAATCACACACTTTAGTGATTTTCCCTTACCACAGAGAGATTAATTTGCCTAGCTGAATAGAGGACCACACACATACTCAAAGCCTGTCTAAGCAGAGTTCTACAAGAAATTTGCTGTGCATGTCTCTGGGAAGTGTGACTGGACTCTTGGACTAATATGTTTGAGTGTTGCAATCAAGCCATATTTTCTTAGTAGAATTTGCCCAAGAATTTGAGCTCCTTATTGTCCTTCCACTTCTTCTCCTTGGTCTCTCAATATGTCTGAAACTCTGGGTGTCCCCTGCAGGAAACTCACTGATGTCAGTATTCCCTCACCTCACTTATTTTAGCTGTAGCTCATTCTGACCAAGTTCTGAAAGATTCTAGTCCTAGATCCTCATGGAAGACAGCCTTTAGCTTATATTTAATTCCAGGCCTTATGGATTAATGACTGATTTATTTAAGCAAACAAAAGATGTGTTTTGTTAAATAATAGCTAATATGCCTAGGAGTTTATTTTACTTTCATTAATGTGGTGAATCTCTCTAACATAAAAAACCAGGACCAACGTTTGAAATTGCTACCTAATGTTACATTACGATGCCTCTGAAAAACAGAGATATTGCTGGTCTGTCTTTCACAAAGACACTTAACACTCTGGAGACTCATATACTATTTTCAGAAATGCTGAATATGAAAAAGCATATCTCTGATTTCAAGTACAGGAAAGTTCTTAATCATGTCCTAACTTGAGGAGGGATCACTGTTCTTGTGTTTAGAAAATTAAATATTCTTCAGTTGACCCTTTAAAAACTTTTTGTTCCTGATTTAGAGGTGTACTATGTAACTTAGTGTCATTTCTAGTTTAACCAAGGGAGTATACATTTCATATTCATTATAAGAAACAAAAGAAATGGCGGCTCAAGATAAAATGTGACTGGTCATATAAGGCAGAAAACACTTGCAAAGCCATACGTATTGCTATGGTATATGTACTTCAACAACTTTTCAGTTGTTTTCAGGTATTTTTGCAGTATGGCTTCTCAGGCATAATCTGCCATGGTATTTCTTTTAACTGGTTTTCATTGTGGTAACAATAGACATTTGTGGTGTTTTCTCTTATAGTACCAAATCCTGTAATCAAAGGAGTGTATAAGAACGCCATCTTTCATTTCTAAAAAGTAATTTTCTAGCTTATTAAGCTGCTGTGAAAAGAATTGACTTTGCCACCTTGGTTATTTGTAAGGATTAGAAGTGAGAACACAAATGAAAAAACTATAAAAATTACTTTCTTAAAACTTGCTATTTTTAACAAAATCATATTTTTGAACAGTTTTGTGACATTTTAGCATATAGAGTTGACTATGCTACCATTTCTCTTCCTTTAAATATATTTTATTGCTTCAGATAATTTCCTACATACAAATTGACATATGTCTATAACAGAAGTAAACTCCCAAAAACACAGTGAAGTTTTCAAAAGCAAAGAGTTTTTGACTCTTCTAAGTAGACAGCTTCTAAAAACAAACTCATAATAATTACATCTATTCTTTCCCCACAGCTAGCTACATCTTTTTAGCATTAAAGTTTTCCTTTTTCCAAGTTTGCTTCAGTCTGTAAACCCCTCTTTAAACATGAAATAAAAATTATCGTTCCTTTGGCAACTATATAGTTTCTTTGTTGAAAGCTGCTTAATTCAAATATTCTGCTCACAAAGATATGTTACTTGGCAGCTTGATGTATACAGTAAAAGTGAATGATATCTGTTAATAGCAGAGAAGAAAATTCACATTCTTTGTGTTTCTGCATAATAGAGCTTTTTCAAGTTAGCCAGTGTTTCAGATTGATAAACGTCAGGTAAACAATGAAAGGTATGAAGGTCTAACCCTCCGAGTTCTTTTGTCTGTGTAGTCAGTGTGAGAAGAGCACACTTGAACGTGGCAGTATCCAGCCATAAGGTTCCAAAGTGTGATGCAAACGTTTTTTGAGTGCAACTGAACTGCTTCAGTGCTTGTATATGGTGTTGCCTTATTGGATGGACACTGTCTATCTCTGCTTTTTCAGCTTGCTTTAACTGGCTGTTTTGAAGTTCTACCCGAAACCAAAATGCACTCTACTAGAACTCTGACATGAGGCAGATAACTCACAATTATAACTGAATAGGGTGTTAAGGCACAGGAGAAACCCTAGCTGAAATACATAGATTCTCTCTGGAAATGTGTTGCCATACAATGTAACAAATTAACTTTTTTTTTCTTATTCAGATTTTGTTTTATATATATGTGCAAGATTTTTAAGTAAATGAAAGTATTCATTACTGTAGAAATGGTGAGGTGGAATAGAACAGGAGGTCACAGAGTTTTCTTTTCTGATCTGTAACTCAATTGTTACTTCTCTACACATTTTTTCTAGGAACCGATGGTGACAAGATACTAAAATGGATTTGGCTTGCCTGAATCTCACATCTAATTGATTGCCTAATTTCCTGTTCAGTGACAAATACTATATGAGTTCCAGAAGCAATATGTGATTTGAAATTTAAAATTCTGCCTCTTTTTTCTTTTCCAAGTGGAGCTGCAGTTATTACATCTTGCATTCCTTTTAGATATAAACTCTTAAAACTGCTGCTGATTACAAGAACTTCAGACCCCATCTCATCCTCTGTACATGTAGCATTGCAATTCCAGGAAAGCTTGACAGACTTATCTATTTAGGAAAGCGTTAAACCTCAATACAGAGCAGAAACATGCCTTTTACCATCCTTTTCTCATTTCCCATATGAAAATTTCTGTAGGAAAGATTTAGTGTATTCCCGCATGTTCCTAGATTTGGCTGGTTGAGAGCCCATACTGGTGAATACCTTGCATTCATTGGCAAAAATGAAGAGAAAGCTCCACAGTCCTGATTTTTGGAATGGGATTCGTCTCACTTGTCATCAGAACATTAAAAGTCAGATATCTAAAATGGAATTAGTCTCTGTTTGTTTCCTTAAGGGGAAATATTTCACTCCCCAAAGCAGCTAGTCTACCAGTCTTGAGGCATGGTGACTGATGTATAAAAAGATGACCTACAAGTCTGATCTGCCCTGTGTCATCTTCTCACCTGGGCCTATACACTTCTGGTGGTAATGTAATATTTACTATGTACTTTAGATGAAAAAAAGAGAATAATTCTAGTTCACTCTACAAGCTGAATAGAGCCGACGACCCAGTGATTGGAAAAGAGCTGCTATGCCAATGCATCTCCTGACTGCTGAGAGCTATGTTAGTGTGTAGATACCTTTTGCCTTTCTTCTAATGTATACTGGCAGAAAAGCTAGCAAGAATTCAATCTTAATTTGGTGCAATTTCTTGTGCATATATTTGCCTGTACTAAACAGCGATATTTTATGCTTAAAGGACAGAATTTTCTCTCATTAACCCTGCAGAGGTCAGTGGGATGTACAGAAACTCTAGTAAGCATTAATTTTGTATCATTCTCATACAGCAGTTTTATCAGGCATTTTCAAAATGCGAAACACTGTCATATGGAAATGCATTCACCAATATGATATTTTCACAGTATAAAATGCTTATTAGGAAAACATATGCCTCATGGTACATGTGTTCCCATGTTCTAATGCACATTTTATAAGGATTTTTCTTTTTAACCTGTTACTTTACTCTTTTGTTTTTCAAAGTTGATTCATTGTTATTAAACAAAATCAAAGAGGTGAAGAAAACGACATGTGGCAGCTCTTTTTGTTGCTATCATCTTGTTTTATTGTTTGAATGCCTCAGAAGGTGGCTATTGCACTTTTATTGAGCAAGGAATAGAATCTCTTTAAAATCCAGGTGTTGACCACATGTTTATCAGACTTTCCATAAACAACAAAGAGTTTTTCTTTCCGTATCTGCTTTCTTTGTGAAAATCCAACTGAGCCTTGCAAATATGTTAATCCAGGTCTGCAAAATCTTCAAGCTTTTGATTTGATTCATGCGTGCTAGCAAGGGTCAAACTGAGGGGAAACAGTAAAGCAGTATTTCCTCTGAGGTGATTGTATTGCTTATGCCTTTGTATATTGCTACCAGTGTAGAATGGTGGCAGGTTTTCACTGCTGAGGATTAAAGCTAATTTAATGTTTCTGAACTAAACATGCTAGGATGCAAAGTTCAGATCCAAACTGCAGCTTTATCAAATTAGGTGTTCAGATACAGTGATTGGAATTTGCTTCAAATATAAAAAGCATTCACGTTTAGCTTTTTCAATTGTTCCCATATTTATTAAGCTCTGACTTTCTAGCATACAGTGAGGCTGAAAAAGAGCCATATTTTAAAAACAGCCCTCTAAATTTGTACCTCTTATCACAGTCCTACTTGCCAAGGCAATAAACTCCAGATGAAAATAATGCGTTTTAGATACCCAACAGCAGTTTCCTGCTGCTGGGAATATCCATTTCTGTAAAATATTAGTTTGTAGTTGTATTTATTTAATTGGCAATCCTTATATGAACATATATAATATCATATAAAAAAGAGAAAGCTGAAACAGAACACTGTAATAAATACGTATTTTTAAGAAATAGTATAAAAGAACAAGCAGTATAGGTTTTGAACTTGCAGCTCCTGCGTGAATGTTTGTAGTAATAATTATTTAATGAATTTTTATCCTTCCTACAGCTCCCAAAGAGCTACTCTACAATAAAAAGGAAGAATGAAGGATGCCTTCCACTGAAACGAGTGTAGAGAACGGGATGAAGCTTTGAAAGACTAAAGCTAAGAAAAGAAAGTTATGCAGTTATTTGTTGTTCATTAGATTTGTTGTTCCTTCCTCCCTCCCTCCCTTCCTTCCTTCCTTCCTTCCTCCCTTCCTCCCTTCCTTCCTTCTTTTTCTTTTCTGTAACTGACACTCTTTCTTTCTTTTATTTTTGAATAAACACCATGCTTTTGAGGGATTTAGTAAAAAGAAATTGCTCATAGAACAACTTACCCGAGAGTTGCAGGTTCAGGCAAATTTGATGTGAATTTCTCTACATTATATTTGGTGCTTCACCACATGCGAAAGCAAGAGAATTATATTCTACTTTATCTCATTAGCACAGTAAACCTTTCAAACACTGTTAAAATTTAATTAGGCTTCTTACTTGTTAATTTGGAGTAATGTTAGTTTAATTTTTCTCTTACAATTGATTTTTTAAAATATTTTTTCTTAGCTTTTGGTATTTATTTCAGCAAATGCTTCAAGAAGATTAAGGCTTCAAAAGTAGTGCCTTAAGGTATTTATACGTACGGTTATTTATTTTTTTTTAATAAAATCACATTTGCTATATAATCATTTGATCAGTAACGCACCAGTCCTAAGTTTTTGTTATACATTAGTGTTTCCTTGTCTTAATAATGGAATAAATAAATATATTTGATGTTTATAATACAATTCATTGTTATTCTTTTAAAGTATGCCATCATTCAATAGTCAAATGTGTTGGCAAAATAGAAAGAGCATGATCGAGAATTTTCCTGATCTTGAAACAGACAGACTGATATGTACCCAAGATCTGTAAAAGCAGACTAGTCGGTGATTTTAACGTTTTGATGAGTTGAGTTCTTTCTTTGTTTTTTAGGGATAGGGTCATTTCACAGGTCATATTTAGACTCTTTGTAGTCCAAACTTTTCTGCTTAACATGGTCTATCTAAAAGGTAGTTATAGAAATTCCTTTGTCGATACCAGCAACACTGAATAAGTGAAGAGGAAATTGTTCTTATTCCTTGTGATCTGGACTTAAACTCCAGGTTGTTTATGGCAGAGGGGCCTTTGGACTAAAAGCTAGAGCTAATGTTTTGTTATCTATTGTGACATGTCCTCTCTTCTGAAAAAAGTAGTGTTTTCTACAAATAGGCAACAGGCACATGGCCTGTTGGATCAGGTTACATCAGGTTATGTTGTGCTACATGATATGACATGCCCTGCAGTGACCTGAGGCAATGTCAGCTTGTGTTACCTTGGTAAGGAAATACTGTTCTTTATTAAGCAAGTGAAGAGAAGGCTAATCATCTCTAGTCATGAGGAGTTTCTGTGCTCTGTAGGCAGAAGCAGTTAACAGCAAGTAGTCCGTCTTTCTGATTTTCTTTTGGCTAATTCTAGGGAGTCTAAACCCCATATCAATCATGTCTTACTGTTATTTACTAGTTCGCATGCACTTTACAAATCTAATTTAATATATTCCAGAGTACACACAGAAAATAAATTCCTGTAGCGCTACAAAGAGGTGTAGTACTTGGAGACTGAATAGACAATAGCACCTATTTGGTTATGGAAATGAGAAATTTTGCAAAAAGGGATATTAAGTAATCTTCTTAGATGGAAATGCTTAGTGTTGGAAGCCTAACTATTTATACATTTTTATGCAGAGACTGGTCACTATTACTCTTTTACAGTTCTTATAAGCTTCTTGCTTAAATAGTACATTATGAAAATGAGCTATTGCAACTGCAAAGTATGATAAAGCAGAGTCTACAGTGTGACCCTACCCGTGACTCTATCAGGATAGGTACTCTCAATAAGTAAGTCTTGAGTTATTGCATTATGGGATATTATCAAAGGAACCCATTGTACTTGGTCATTCAGTGTAATGATCTTTAATATTATTTCCTATTGATACATTCGGCATGTAAATTCACTTTTAAAAGATTTGCACAAAGAAAGTGAACACTATTACACAGGTACAGCTATCTACTGATTTTACAGTAAATTACTGGTGCATGGTAGAGAATGTAACCTCTTGGTTATATTCTGCAGTCAAAGGAATGGGTTAGAGAGGTTTTTATGCAAATTAGTAATGCTCTGTGTTGGAAGCCTAATTGTACTTTTTATTGTTGGACAAGTCAATACTGCTTTAATACACATTTTATAAGCTTCTTGCTAAAATTGTATATGAAAGGGATTAGTGGCCATAGATGAAAGGCATAATCTTAACAATGAGGCCACGTAAGCAGAATGGTTGAAGTACTGATAAAGGATTTGTTAGCTCCTACATAGAATAAGTCTTATTAGTCTTATTAGTCACCACTATTTGACCCAGTGCAGTTCATTGTAAAGTCACACATATTCAGTGATGGAATGAACAACAGCTACTGTAATTGTATTCTGGCCAGTTACAATAAATAGAAATGTGTGAAGTACCTTGCCGTAAACCAGAAACAACATAAATTCATTTTTCTTCTGTTATTCTTCAATGGGGAAAGCAAAATAAAAAAAGTAATTTAAAATATGGTCTGTTTTATAAAAACTACTAGGTAGCACATCATGAAGGAGGCTGGAAAAGAAGGTCAAGGTTCAGGTTTGGCTTGCTGTCTCACTTGATCTAAATCTTCCCACATGCTCAACAGTGCTCATTATCCCAAATAATAAAATTCAGATGTTGAAGAACAAGAGTTCAGTTCATCAGAGGAAAATCTGAAGAAAATTATCTTCAAAATGCAGGTTTCATGTTAGAAAAAAAAGGCATTTGTTGTGCATGTTTTCCTGGACAATCCTTGCTTTTTAACTTAAAACAAATACAAAGTGCTTTTTTTTTTCTTTTCTTTTTTTCTTTTCTGTAACTGACAACAGTGGTGACAGAGACAGTGAAGAAAAAATGGATTTGTATTAGTCAGCTTTTAACTAAGGACTTGCAAGAAAGAGGAAGGCAGTCCTACAAAATAGAAAAATGGGGAGTTTTAAAAAAAAAGTGATGCTTAAAGATTTCCTGGTATCCCCCAGACTTCAAATTCACCAAAATATATGGGAATGACTGAATGACAATAGCATCAAAAAACAGATACCAGAGCAAAGAGCAACTGCAAATCTGCTGAGGACTGTGTGGCCTTCAGTTATGTCATTTTTTTCCACCATATGCTGGATCATGCAATACTAATGGAAGGGTGAACAGACTCTTAATCCTCATCCTCTCTGTGCCTAAAGAAAGGTAGTAAATTGTATTAACATTTCTAGTAATTCCAAACTAGAAATTATATACATGTTCCTATTTCTTCAATGTTTTTATTAATTTCTGTTCTTCTGTATGTAACCACATACTGCAGAAAGTATTAGTTGCCTATAGCTAGAATAATTTTCCTTTAAAACATGCTAACTGACCTCTCCAGGTACACTACTACGTATACAGTGTCTGTCAGCTGTACATTTCATACATTATAGTCTGTGTAGACACAACTTTTTAGACTAAATGAGCATCTGCCATATCTCTAAGGATGCAGTTCCTCAGCATTTGCAGATTCACAGGTAATACACATGCCTGTTTGGTCTTCCTTTGTTTTTTAACAATTTTTAACTTGAAAGAGTCCTATCTATGAGCCTATCTATGAGGTTTTTTTTTTTATTTACCATCAAATTGCTTATTAGGTTGCCTTGCCCTAAGGGGTGCCTTAGACAGACAGGCATCCTTCTATCCTGTCCTTATCATTTCCTCATACTACATTTTCCTTAAGTTCTTCTTTGTGTTTGTTTGGTTTGGTGGTTTTTTTTTTTTTTTTTAGAATTTGTGCTTTTTGCCTTGTTTTAGCATTTGGTCCAGATTTCCAAAGAAAACCTACTTTTCCCTGAGTCTGAATAGACTCTTAGTCGTTCAGTCCCAGTGCTACTGAAAATGAAAGGCATACAGCAGTTATTTGCGATAATAACACTTGCAGTTCAAGACTCAAATGAAGCATTTCAGAGCAGCAATTGCAGTAGGTTGTGCAATATGAGCTTTTGGCAAACCAGAGGGTAAGATGATATCAAACTGTCAAAGAAATTGAAGACATTCTCCACTCTTTCTAACAATATAGATAAGACAGTCAGCAAAGCAGATATTTATGGGAATGAGGGGAAGGAGGACAAAGGGGAAGATCAGTGGAGTTTGCTTAAGCCCTGTGCCTCTTCCTTATAGTGCAAACTATCGTTCATTTTATCTAACTTTAGCAATTTAAAAGACAGGTGTCCAAGTCAAGCAAATCATCCAGGTTTCCACTACAGTCAATGAGGAGAGTTAGACTCTTCCAGAGCTAATTTATTCTGTCCTAAAATATATTATAGATGGGATTAATTATTCACTGGAGATGGGAGCCTAGAAGATTAGCTCAAAAAACTAACTTGTTAACAACCAACAGTTGATGTTAGCTGATGTTAACTCTCAGAGTATTGGATAAGAGAGGACTTCACCTTGTCCACTACTTGATTTCCTTCTTGCATTTTTTTCCATGCCTCTTCTCATTTCCCAGTCAATTCTGTTCAACAGATAATCACATTCTACTCTTTCTTTCTCGCTGAAATGGTTTCTATGTATTTTACTTGAGACGTAATAGATTTTGCGTCCACTGTCCCTGTGTTTGTTACTGTATGGAGGAGAGGATTGGGGTGTTTTCTAGAACAAGTTTGAGTTGCCTAGGAGTAGCAAAGTGCATCTTCACATCTAAGTTCATTTTCTTGTTTGTATTAGGAGGACAATTTTTAACAAACAAATTGCTAAACCATTGTGGTTTACAGATGTCTGGACTAATCCCCTTGACACTGGTTAAATGGTTTTACTCCCTTGATATTTAATGGGAGAAATGGACAGATCTAGACAGCAATTTAGATCTAAGATTGAAGGAACATTTGTTCTCCAAGTTGTATTTCGAAAAGGCTTTATATTCATAGGGGGATTTGGTTTAAGCAGCACTTGAGGAGAATAGGTGGAAGCTTTATATGTCATCTTGTCCTTGTATTTCATACTGTAGGCTTTCATGGCAGGACTTACTGGAAATTCATTCACCATGTGTTTTTTGGCATAATCCATTGAGCTGCTTTGCTGATGGTGTTCAAAATCTATTTTATAGTGATTTTGAAATATTTGCAGTGAGAAATTACTTAAGATAAAATGGTGCCTCAAAACATTTGTATGTTCATTTAAACAAAGTTTACAGGACATTAAAAGTCATATTTGAAAAGGTTGAAACTACTAAGTATTGAAACCTTTATCATTGCTGCATGCTAAGTTTTATAGATCTCAAAATACTCTCCAAAAGTCCCACAACAGCCTTTAACTTGACTAATTATCAGTCTTTAGTGTTCATTTGCCTACCTGCTGGTTGTTGTTTTTTTCTAGAGATAGTATACTAGTAATAATTATATTAATTCCTGCTGTGACTAGGTGTAGTAATAAAGGGTTTTGCTGATATTCCTTTTCTAAACAACATTTTCTATTAATTTGCTTTTCTTTCTCCTGGTTTTCACAGCAGATCTTAGTCACAACTTTGATATTCAAAAAGGGTTTGTGTCTGAAGCTGCCTTGTTTTTCTGATTATAGAAAAAGCCTTATAAGAAGAAGTGACTAAGTTGGTCTTGAAATTCTTGAAAGCATAGAACTAACCAAACACTGGAGATTTGGGAGGAAGAACCTCCCATTACAGAGCAGACAACTGACCACATGACAGAGAAACAGCCTGGTAGTTACCAGGTTCCTCCAATCCTGTGATGTCTATATCCACCACAGTCTCCAGAGATGGTGATGTGAGGTCTTCCTTTGGTCCTCTTCCCTTACACAGTTTAAAAAATCCTGCTTTGATGGCTTTGCCTTTAGTGAAAGGTCAGTGATTGTGCCCTTGTTTGACATAATTGATGGTGTAGTTAATTAGAATTATACTGTACTTAAAATAGCCTGTGCTTCTAAGATCTGTAGTGGAAGAGCTACCTCCTGCAGAGTTTCTGAGATCTAAAGAAGGGTAGCTTCCTCAAGCACTGTTTACAAGCTCCTTTAGAGTGCTTGTAGCATCTGTAATCTGTAGAAGAAAGACTCCCTCCTGTGGAATTGATAAAATCCACAGGAGAAATGCTGTGGATTTCTCGAATCCTTGTTTGACTGTAAGAATTTAACAAGGTTGCAGCCATCTTTGTGTGTGAAGCCATTAAGTTCCATCGTGTATGTTCCAGGTCTACAATCATGGACCCTTGTTATCAGTGTGTTACTTCATTTTCAGGATGCTACAACTTCAAAGGCATCAGGAGAACCTTACTGGAGTAATACCTAAAACCTCGCAATTTAATCTAGTCTGCTTAATACACATATCCAGTAATACCTTTAAATATTGCTGAGTATTTTAGGCAGAAAAACTGCAATATTGCTGAAACAATATTTTCTTAAGTATCCATTGCTGAAAGAACCCTGAGAGTAACTTCAAAAAGAACTGGCCAGATTCTTTACATTGTGAAAAGTGTTGATGTTATTATGGACAGCGGCAAATTATAATTATAAAGTATAATAGTTCCCTCCTCCTTTAGTTAAAAATTGCTGAAAACCCAGATGTTCAGAGTATAAAATATTCAATATACGTCTTATGTATCCCACCTCCACCTTGTCTCTCCCAAATCTAGCAGACCAAAATATCTTTTGAAGGGTGATATTCAGAGAATGTGCCTGAATTGCCAAAATTAGAGGAAGCTACTTGTCTTTTTTTTTTCTTTTCCTTGTAATGGAAGACGAATAAGAAATCACCCAAAGATAGTTGTTTCTGTAACATAGCAATTTTTGTTTATTTGTTCTATGAAAGGAATACAGAATTATGTTGGTATAAACTGTGTCTGACAGGACAATAACTTAGATCCTTTCCTGTAAGGATAACAGATTTTAAAATAAAATTACTGTATCTTCTGGTATGTATAAAATTCATTACTAGCTATTGTAGTTTCAATACCATTTTAACTTCAGAATCACAAATATCTTCATGCATAAAATGTATTCATTTAGGAAAGAAAAAAAAAATACACTAGAAAGCAGAGGCTTCTTTCAGTTTTTTCTTTCCAAACAGGCTGTTCACTTAACCTAGTGCAAGAAACTAGTGTGAGTTTCATTGACTTGTTTTAAAAAAAGCAGTTAATCAAAGAATAATGGATAGGATGTCTTCATCTGACACCATCTGTTGATCTGAAACAGAAGTATAGCCAGTGTGACAGTGAAGGTGTTCTCTTACTTTTTTTCCCAAGCTGAAAAAATGGGGCATAGAGCTGTACAACCCATAACAATGTGCGTGTCTTTATATGATGTTGTTCACCAGAGACTTGTCAATAGACTGAGCCATATTGGTTCTGGCAGTCTTTCTATTGGGACAATATTTGCCTTGAAGTACTATCTTTTCTCTTTTTCAATGTCAGCCTGAAGGCTCTTAGACAGCATATGTTCATTTCATGTCTTAGAGATATTGCTTCTGGTATTGCAAATGCATTACCGCGTTGAGCTTTTTTGTAAAACAGATGGTACATATTAAGGTCTCTGTTTCTTAGACAATTTCTGCAACAATTGTACTGCATTCTTCACATTGACAAAAACATCATCAGCATCATGCAGTGAGACACTAGATTATGTCAGAATGGTAAATGAACGCCCACAGCAGCAAGAGTTACGAAGGCGAATCAGCTCCCTTAGAGAAATGAAGAAGGGTATTAGTTATATTTGGTAGATATTCAGTTAAGACTTAATGCCCTGATCCTGCGAAGTGATTTGTTTGGGTGGAACGTAGCTAGCAAGGAGTGTTACTGATATGTAGGAATCACATTTGGAATAGATGTTATCTTTTGTAAGCCGGGGTCCCTAGACACATTGGAGGATGTGAAGATGTGGGTAAGCACAAGAGACAGGCAAGAAAGTGGTCACTGAGGGGTTATGAGAATGACAGTAAATCAGAAGTTCATGGGCCAACAGGCTGTAGCACAGAACTGGGCCAAATTAGAAGACCATCTAGGACAGGCTTTCAAAAATCTGTGTGTGCAGTGAAGAGGCAATGGAAAAGAAGTAAATTAGTCACACCCTCCTGGAGAGTTTGTAGAAAGTACACTCTGGTAACATGAAGGTTACCAGAAAGATCTGAGTTTGCCCTGTGGTTAGTGTTTCTTCTGCTGGGAGGGTAACCAAAACTACAAAATTGCTTTACCATCCTCCTACCACATGAAGACTAAGGATATTCGTTCTTCTCATAAGTAGATCATCTTCATATGAAACCTACGTGACTTCCTTCTGTGTGTGAGATCTGAAGAACATTGGACAAAACAAAAGAGAGGGAAAGCAATATCTGAGCCCCAGACTCTACTGAGACTTTAGTGAAGAGGGTGTTTAGCACAAGGCTGCATACTGTACTTACACCTTGAGCAGATAACCAGTTTCAGTAGTGGTTGGTCTCCCCCATTCAATTTGAAAACGCAGTTCATTTAAAGAAGTCACGAGACAGTCATGTCATAGCAATTAGACAAAGGAGTCCTACATCCCACAAGGTGGTTTTTACACATTATCCTTTGTAGGAACAACAGATCAAGCTGAAGCGCTGCAGATGGTGAGCACTGCTTTGTGAGCGATAGTACCATTCTGAGGCTGTGTTTGCTGACAATTAGCCATATCTGTGAATAACTCAGGATGTCAGCCTGTAAGCAAGCTTTGAATTTGCTTCTATAAAGTGATGGAATTAGTTGTGACTCATAAAAATTGTACATGGGATTAGACTAGTGTGTCCAGTGTTCTACTGAAGTGTCAAACTAATTCGTCTCAGGAATTTAGCATTTTCTTTAATATCAACACCCACTCTGCCCCTTGGTTTGTTTTTCCTGTGTTGCACTTCAACTAATCAAAGAGATATGGGACCTCAGATTTCTAATTTGGTATTTTCTCATTGTAAAATTTTTACCATCACATGTTGTTATGGTATTAATCATTTTTAATCAAAATGTCCCAAATGGAAAATGTAGCCAAATCCTAAAAAGAAGATGGACAAACTCAGATGACTGCATGTTGCATTAAAAGAATAAATAAAGAAAAAGGTTCAAAGCATAGCTAAAAATCCCCTATATTTCTGAGAGATCAGGAATATATGATTGTATGCATGGTGTTATCAGACTTGATCGTAATCTCTTTTTGCAGAAATAAGAACTTGTGCTTTCTGTGTCAGTGGGAACAGTTGAGTCCAGTTAAGAAGTGAGAAAGACAGATGATATTTTGCCTCTTTTTTCCTTTTGGGTTTGATTTCTGCCTAAATGGGTAGGGTCAAATTCTTGCCCCTTTTTGTGTATTACCAGGCTAAATGACTAAATAAATTCAAAACTATTAATTATTCTGGTGGCCCAGCATGAAATAGCTTAAAATTGCCTGATTTATAAAAGAGATGAATGTAAAATCTGCTACAATCAGCTCTTCTGAAGATATCTTACACCATGAAGTCGTCTGAGCACTTTTAGTTCATCTTTCCTTGAGGACTAATCAAATATTTTCTCCACAGACTTAAAACACATCTCCAAATTCTTCTGAGTGTGACCTGACTAAAAAGCATAAACGTAGATTCCTGAACCTAGAGAGACAATGAAACAGGAGCTCTGATGCTCCCCAGTAATTACGCGGGGATCCAGGTAGCAGCATCAAGCTCTGGGGAGGAGTTCTAAAAGACAGTATATCTTCTTGCAGTGACATGGGCTCCAACAAAGTGCTGACCAAATAAAAATATTTCAATTGCTAAAAAAATTGTTATGTACACCAAAGTAAAATCTGTTGAGCACAGAGAATAAAATCGAAACACACACCCACCTTATCCTCTAGTCGAAGGTGAACTGTCTTGTAGATTTTGACATTTAATAGAGTGTTTGCAAGGATTTTCAGTTTACTGGGGCAGATGAGTTTCCCTGAACTTATTGTGTTCCAAATTAATGATGGCACCTTGTTTTCCTACTTCTTATGCCCATTAGGGAAATGCATAATAAATTCTAAAGATTTGCATGAGCTAAGGTACTCATGTTTGTGATCAGCTTTTACAAACAGGAAAGAAATGTCTACTTTATGTAAGCAGTTGCTGAAGCAGAATGTATATTTAGTTTTTCCCATTTAATTTTAACTTCATTGATTCACTTTTATTCTCCAGTTTCACAGATCCTGAGGAAAAGCTACACAGTAGACTTAATATTCAACAAGAAGGGCAGTGTACATATTTTTGAGCTGAAAAATAATAATTAATTTTTCTAATGACTCTCTGATTTAAAAATACATGCAGATAAGTAAAAAAAAAACACCTCTGATGTTTATAGAAGTCTCAAAACCAGCGATTTTAGGTCTGTGTTCAATGGTTAAATTAATAAGCAAGCCATTCTGGAAATTTTCCAGTTTTAACAAATTAAAGACATTTTTAATACTGATAAATCCTTTGTCTTTCAGCAATTCAGTGCATGTGCTATGTTGATATTTTCTGATAAAACTATACAAAGTTTGTTCATTTTTCACTGTGCTTCAGCTAAACATGGGCATGAGGTGAATTCTTGTGAAAAGAAAACAAAGGGTATTTTTTTTGGAAACCAAAAGAAATTCCTCACATATCACTTGGCCCTATGAGCAGAAGGTGTGAAGAAAGGGGCTGAAATGCTAGAGACATCAAATGCTTTAAAAGCCAGCACTTGAGTGTTTAAAAAATAGACTGTCAGCTGAAATGTTTCAATGTGAGAGAGAAAGAAGGAGAGGCTCAAAGGTGTTTAAAAGGGCTGCTGGCGAGACTTGTATCAGGAGCAGTAATAGTGAGAAATTCATCGGTGCTGATGATGGAGGGGGCCGTATCAGAGATGATTGAGGCGCTGAAGGTGCTGGCACTGGAGCTGCAAATGGTGACACTGGTGGCTGTGGGAGGGGTGGAGGTGACAGCTTTGTTAGCAGTCTTGTGTCTGATGAAGAAGTGAATGCTTCTCTCAGAGTGCACCCTTCACCTCTACGTTAAAAATAGCACTTGGTGAGCTATTTAAAGGGATTTGGGGGATTCTAGTTCTCCTTTGCCATATGGGTGGCTGCAGATATCAGATTTGGCACTTCCCTCCTGAACTGCAACATTACAAAGCGAACAGGGAGCTCTGAATTTTGCTGATGTCTTAGTCTTTTGCAATTTTCACAGGAGCCACTGCCTTTATTTCATTTGTGGTGGAACTTTGTCAGAAAATAAGTAAGAACCCCTCAATCAAACACACCTTCAATAATGAAAAAGAAGCAAATTATGGTTTTTCATTCAGATATTGGATACTGAATATATGACCCGGGTTCTTCTTCTTCTTCTTTTTTTTTTTTTTTTTTTTTTTTCCCCCCCTTTTTTTTTTTTTTTTTTTTNGTTATTGCTGTTGTCATTTTGTTTCTTTTTTTTTTACTCACTGAGGAAATATTGGCCATTTTTCAAAAATCTGCCAGCTTTGCTGCTTACTGAGATTTTCTAGTGTTCGGATTAAATTGTATCCACATGGTAGTAGGACTCCTTAGGAAACTACAGACTACTTACCTTAACTAGTCTCTTCACAGTCACTTTTCAGGTTACAAGTTACTTCAACATTAATTCAAAATTGACAGTGTTCAGATAAATAAAAGTACTTCAAAAAAGTCTTCCCTTGTCTTGCCTTTCTGTCCCTTCTTGAAAACTATATAAAAGTGAGATAAAAGAATATAGTTTCTAGAGGTTTTCTATTTTCTTTTTTATTCCGTGCAATTTTATATATATGTATATATAAAGTATGATATTAAATTATTGTGCTTACATCTACTAATAAATGTCTAAACTTGACAGAAATTTTGTTTCGGTAACTGAGGTCTGTTCCCATTTATGAAACACTGCAATTCACTGCAAAATTTTTTCTCAACTTTTCTGCTGTTGTAATAGCAGGGGATGTTGAGGAATATTATGTTTAGTCACTAATAGGCTACTTCTTTTCCTGTATTGCAAAACTTCTTTGAAAAATGAGACAAAGAGCTTTGTCTTCAGGATTTTCCCCAGAACATTATAAAAGCTAAATCCCAGAGCTACTGTTTAAGGGATAACTGTTGGTAATGTATTTGTAACAGTGTCAAAGTAAAATACCATGCCATTTGTTAACATTTTTTTTAAATGCACAGAAGCCTGTGCACTTCTGTTATAGTTCTAAATGGTTTTGAGCAAAAGCAAACCACCAAACAAACAAAAAAACAAAAAAACCCACCTAAAAACCAAACAACAAAGCCAGGTAGCAAACCTATAAAGGTTCTTTATATAATCTTTCCTACTTTTGTTGCTGTCAAACACATTAGTAAATAAATTAAAAGTGTCAATAAGCTTTGTATTTTAAAACACTGACGTGCGGAGTTCCCCCCATCTGATTTTCTTTCAGACAGCTTCTCCATTTCTCTAGCAGCAGTCTAATATATACATGTGTGTGACACCAGAGTTTTGAGTGCTGCAGCAAATGGCACCATTTCAGAGGCTTGTTGGCAAACAAAAGTCTGGAGATATTTATAGTTAGTAGCATTCCAGCCTCTGAGTAAATACTTGACTAGTCTTTTCAGCTTCTGGCCAAATAGTAAATGTTAAGATTGCTTCCAATAGGGCACAGGTATTCACAACAGACGCATGTCTTGGTCTTGTTTCAATTCTCTGCAGAGTCCAAAGAGCTGGTTTCAATTCTTGTATGAATTTATAGCCTTTCTGCTTGGACCTCGGATTGGCTCAGCACTCAAAGCCAACTGAACATAGAATCAGCAAGGCATCTTATTTTCAATAAAAACATTTTTTTTTTCTTTTTTTTTTTTTTTTAATTTACTAACACAGCCACCGAGCATTTTGACTTCTGGAATTTTCTGAGCTCTTTTATCAGTGTTTATCTTGCCTGCTCTCCAGAATTATATGGATTTTTAGAGCATTCATGTTTTGCATCCCACTGCTTTTCTTCTTTTTCTTCTATTTTTAACTTTTTTGACCAATGCTATAATACATAGAAAACAGGTTACAAATGGTCATTTTTATCAAAATGCAGGATGATATTTGAGATCATTGGGTTCATCGACATGTCAGAAATTTAAATGTGTGTGCCTACCAAAATTTACATGATTACCCAAGATAGCTGGAATGCATAGCAGTTCTCTGAGCTGCCATTACAGTCACTGGAAGTTTGGCTAAGTTTGTCTACAATGGTCCCTTCTTCCTTTGCAGCAATGGTTTAGCTACATGAATACAAATCACTAGCTCATGTGGGTTGAAATGGGGGTCTGTCATACGGCACTGTAAATCATGTCAACCTTACAACAGTCAGGGCTGCAACTCAAGGAGCAGTGCTGCCTTTTGACCTCTTTCCCCTGAAGATTCAAAAAACCCGAACCGGAGCAACAAGATGAGAAGTGAGTTGGTTTTGGTTTTCATTATGGCTACTTTTAGGAGGGCGTATTTGTGGGGGAGATTTGTTCGGGTCCATGCCATGATAGGGGTGCCTAAAAGGAAACAGGAAAATAAAAGGTGGCTCCCTGCAACCTTTCTGATTTCTATTTGCAAAATAGAACTGGTGTTCTGTGAATACCAGTCTCTTGTAGCTCACCTTGGTTTTGACTTCTGAGGTGGCCTCTGCTCTAACTGGTCATAGGTGGAATTCATACTCATAGAGTACCTTACTGCCACATATGGCAAAACTGCTGACACAGCAATTGTAATTATTTGCAATTAATTATATGCAATTACCATAATCTCACTCTCAGCTGTCCCTTCTCTTCTCACACCACTTCTTGAGGCAAATGGAACAAAAATTGTGCGAAGTGAAAGAGAAAGATAAAAAGCAAGATTGAAAAAATAGTGTAGTCCAGAATAAGGATGAGGAAAAGAGAGTTTATGGATACATGATGCCATCTTTGTGAATGCCATACCTTCTAGGGAACTTGAGGAAAAGGATAGGCAAGAAAAATGACGGGGACACCATTAATGTACCAGAAAGTTGTCTGACAAAAAGGAACGATGATGTTCAGCCATGGGTGATTAAGTATGTTTCCTGCTTTATTATTTTTGCAGCATTTACATCTGCACTTTTTGCTGATTGTTTTTTTAATCACCTCATGCTGAATTCAGAGGAAATATCCAGCAACACCCAAGGCATTGAGACAATTAACAGTGAATAACAGTAAATTCCACTTTGTGCAAGCTTCCTGTGCTGCTTCAAATCCCTCCCAACGCTTTTCTTTTGCCTGCCTGGTGGTGTCCCCTCTCATGCCTGGCTGTTGCTTCTTGGCTGTTCCTTCAGACTGCAGACTCCTACATGTTGCTGTGTCCCGTTTTGCTAGGAATCGCTCATTATGATGAATACCAATTTCATGCAGCTAATTCAAAACATTTCTGAGCAAACTACCTAAAAATCCTCATGTAAACATTGTATAAGTTATTCATGAATAGATACCTAAGGCCCATATCTTTCCTTTGCTTTTAAAAAAAAATGGCACAGTGTGTGTCTGGGAGGTGGGAGGAGTACAGGGGGCGGGGGAATGTTCATCTCAGAAGATCTGCAGCTTTTAAGCTATTTCCAAGCTGTCACATCGGCTCTTTGGCAGAAAGGCCAGCATCGTACTGTGATGGTTGAGGGTGTTGCCAACAGCTCTCACAGAAGAGGTCTTAGAAACAACAGGGCTCCTGCCTGAGGATCTTTGCCCATATATGTGTGAAGTATCTACTAAGCAGTGGTTTATCACAGCTGGTTTATAGAGCATTTCCAGATTCTCTTCACAGTAGTAGAGTTTCTGACATATTTCAAAAAGTGCAACTCGTTGGGAGTAGTATAATACCCTGGACCAGGTCTCTCAGCAGCTTCTGAGAATGTATTTTTTGACCCACTTGCATTCAGGAATGCAAGTCCCTACCTATCCTCTGCACAGACTTCAGGTCTGCCTTTATCCACTCTTTCTTTAGTGTCAATTCACTTGTGAACAGGCCCGCAGAAAACTGGAAGGTTACTGAACACAAAAGAAAAGAGGCCAATTACAAGTGACCTGGAGGGAGCAAAGTACGAGTGCGACTGAAGGGTTATGGTGGAATGGCTGGCAGGAGTCAAGGGTAATTTTGTACTAAAACTCTAAAGGCTTTCATCAAAGGGAAAAAATTATACATAGTGGAATTTAAGCAGACACACCTAGCTCATTAGAGTGTCCATATATTTATTTTTATCTTATTATTCAACTAGAGGAGAGATGAAACTGCGATTGGTAGTTTTGTCATCTGTGGGTCTGGTTCAGAAGTCTTTCAGATAGGACCTACAGCATAAAATATACCTGAGAAAGAAAGCCTTCAAGTTTTATATCATTATATCCATCCTGTATCCTGAAAGTCAGAGGGGGAAAAAAAAAGAAGAAAAAGAAAGAAACAGTAACTGTAAGCACAAAATTTTAAAAATATACTACACCAGCTACCAAGGTACATTTCAAAGTATCATTAGTGAAAACAGAAGCATACATAAGCCAGATATGATCGGCCAGTGATTACTGAATTTTCAGTCTCATTTAGAACATTAAAATCTTTAACTTTGAAAATATTTTCAGCAATTCATGTATGTTCAGAGTTCTGTTCAAAAAGATCCATTGCATGCTATTGTCACACGATTTTGTAGTTCTTTGTGTTAGGAAAAATAACAAAATGCTATTCAGCCTTTGAAAGCTGGTATGTTACTTGATCAGTAACAAAATTATAATGAGCCATAGTAATTGTGATTTGTTTCTTCACATGATTTTCCTACATTTGCAAAGCAATCTCAGGGGGCCAGACCACGTCAGTAGTGGCTCCACCTGATAGTATTTGGTGCCAGATTTCCTCATCGGCTGCTTTCCTACAGCCATGGAGAGGGAGGTATTGTGGAAGCTTTGGTCCCTTTGCTCAGCACTTCCAGCTTCACTTCAGGTACTCGGAGCTTGAGCTCTGCACTTGTAACTCCAAGGGAACCATCATAACTTTGAAGGTCTCAGTGAACGTGTGTTAATATTATAAAAGATAATTTTCCCTTAGTCCTGAGGGTCCTATTGGTTCTGCTGAATTCCATTTTGCAGTTGGGAAGATACTACTGGGATTCCTGGTCCCCTGACATGATTATATGGATAAATGGATAAAACGGGGTTCAAGCAGAGTCTGAATCAGAAGTACCTCTGCTTTCACACTGGTTGGCAGAAAGCCAAAGTGAGCCAGCAAAAAATCTACCTCTGGATATTGCTGTGGATTTAGCCAGACCTCAGCCCAGAATCTGTGATGTGGCTTCTTCCCCACGTCAAGCAACACTTTGCCATTTCCTGAGCTGTGCTCTGCTGGCAGCCAGTCATTGCTGAATAGAGCATGAGGCAACTGCATGTCCAGTCCTCTGTAGAATACACAGGAAAGAAAATAAGACAGTTTGATGCAGATCCACACCCAAGCCTAGAGGGGCCTGAGCGACTTTTAGCTGGAGGAAAGGGGGAAGTGGTCAGACAATACTTTCTAACTGCCTAGACAAATACTTTAGCAGGTTGTCCCCAGGTAGCTGTGGCTGTTTTCTCACAATGTTTGTCAGCTCATTGCAGGTAACTTCACAGGTGTTAGATGCTCCTACTACTAGAAAAAAGACCAATCTTATTGTTGTGTCATTGTGCAATTTCCAAAGCAGCTTATTAGTTTTATTAATCTAGACTTCTAACATCCATCTGAATCTAAGAGCAAACTGTTCGCTAAGTTTTCCAGCTTCCTGTGAAATCCAACCGCAGTAACCACTCTCAGTTTTCACTGAGCTGTTCTTTTTGATGAAAATCATTAAGGAGAGCAGCTTTGGTCAGGCAAAGTAAAATGGCCATCAGCTACAGGCAGAGTAACAGGTTTAATGGTAAAGAAGACATTCCACGGCGTGTTCGAAAAACAACAAACTATGCAACCATGGGATCATACACAATTCTGCCGCATTCTGAGGTTAAGTGGGCTGTTCATGTTGTACAGAGCTATTGTTTCTGACTGTATGAATATTTTGTTCATTAATTCCCTTTAACTAAAAATGATGATATTTAGCAGTATCATGATACTTCTTTTGATCTCAAGATGGTGAAAAATTCAAATTGTATTGGCTGTCACTACCCATTGAGTCTCTAAATAATCAATGGAGACAGATAAGATTCTCTTGAAGGTGATTTAGAGTAGGAAACTAATTTTAGATGCTCTGACTTGCTCTCAGTAGAGCTTATCTACCTACCATGTTACGGAGAAGACTATGGAGATAGCTCTTGTAAGACAGACTGAGTGTTTGTGCATTCTCTTTCTTCCAGGTAGCTATTTCAGAATAATGATGGTCAAATGGAAAAACTGAAAAGGTATTCAGTAAAGAACATTAGCAGAAGTGCAAACTGGACAAACACCACACAGTTCCAGATTCTCGGCATGGTTTCGCTGATAGATGATCATCATAAATATCTGTTCTGCCCCTTTGAACATGCAGGTGTATAACAGATGCAGAAGAACAGATCCCATTTTAATGTCAATTTGTACATGTGCGAAGTATACCTTCTACAAGGTACAAGGCAGAGGAAGATGCCAAGAATACTGAAGCTCTGAGGTTATTTTATTATCTCTCTCTCTCTCTCTCCCAACACCACTCAGAATAAATATTTATAATTAGTCACCAAAAACTTATTTCAAGGACTGGAAGACACTTACTGATTTCTGTGTGTTTAATACTCTTTGATTTCTTCATTTTCTTCAATATAAAGACAACTGTATTCTCCTTTGGAAAAAAAAAAATTATATTCACTCCCTGATTGGTAGGAAGATGAGATATTCAGTGAACTACTTTTTCACAGTATAACACAATACTGTGTTATTTTCTTATGCTGGTCAGACAAAGTGATTTTCTTATGGACAGGACACCTTTTAGACTGATCCATCATGCGTGTAGACAGGACTTTATAGCTGCATTAAGCTAACCTACATTTTAATGCACAGTCTTCAGTGTGAAATTAATTTTTTTTTTGTAGTCTCTATTCACACAAGCCTTTTTCTATAACCCTTTTACATAATTTGATATAATTTGAAGTGACTAACAATGACTGATAATTGTAGGGGTAAAATGTACCCCTAAAGAAAAGAACTTTCACAGGTGAAGGTCAGGATCCTATATCCAGCTGTGTTGGCCAAATTGATATTAGTTTAATAACCTGTAAACTGTGCTAGAAAAATGTAATTGTCCTGCATTACAAGGGTACTCCTTTAACTGCACAGTTTATTCAAATGTATAATCTAAATAATTGAGTACCTATGCATACAATAGAACATTGCTTCATATGCAAACACCATTTAATAGACAGTTATATCCAAACAGATGGATAAAAAAGATGCCTGAATATAATTGGTTTGCTTTTGATTATTCCACAGATACAAATTTACTTAAACAATAAGTCTAGACAAGGTAGGATTTATTGTCAGACAAAATTCAGTTTGGTAAAGTGAAGCTGAGGGATTTATGAGGCACTTAGTGGGACTGTTTTTTAATCTACTTCTCACCTTGCTGTTTAATAAGGGTAATGTGAGAAAAGGAGTAGACACATCTTCTGCCCCACAATTTATTTATTGCTTTAAAGGAGATACAAAACCTGTTATCAGTCTGTATCATAAGGTTATGCCGTATAGCTATGCATGTGATACAAACACCTACATAATTGAATTGTAGAAATTTAACAAAAAAGTTAAGAGTCAAAAATAGCCATAGGGTAAGTATACAAGACAGTTGAGTTTCAAAAGCTCTGGCTACGTAGAAGCTCACTTGAAAGTCTCAGACTCTGTAACAGACACAACTGTGACATTTCTCTAGGAACTTGCCACTTGCAGAAAAGCCCTATTGAAGTCAATAGCTTTTTGCATAAGCACAGGAGAAAGTCTGTGCCACAAGTTGTATTCAAATGATACTCGATTCTGCACTTTAAAATGGTGCTCTGGACATCCATCTCTGAAGACCATAACTTCATAAAGTCATGGACCGTGCTAAATTCTGCTTATGTCTGCTTTACTGTTTTGTAGGCAAAGCCTTAGGAGAATCCTCAGACCAGTCAAATAAGAAGCACCATGTAAAGAGACTGCAGTGATGTTTCTGCCCCACCGTATTTTGCTGTTTCAGAGCCGTGCTATGTATGAACATACCCACAGAACTACATGCATACGTATATGTGTATATATATAATATATACATATATTATAAATTGATATCATACATACACTCAATACAGGTATTAATTAACAAGGAAAAATAAAGAACTTTGTCTAATCTTCTGAGGCACTGAACTTCACTGGTGTTGGAAGTACATGAGTATTAGTCCTGAAGTGATTGACCACAGTAGTATCTTGAAGTCATCTTGAGCCAGAATTTGGACTGCCTTCACTGGTGCCTAATTTACCCATTACAAATGTAATGTTTTAGTTCAAGGGAGAATGAGCAATCCAGACTACTTCACATGTAGGGCTATTACATTCTTGTCCCCTAAAGTGAAAGAAGGGAAGTAATGCCGGAGCCTAATTTAGGCACCTAAGCTACGTGATTTGAATACAGTCTTCAAGCACTTACAAATACTCTGCATTTCTTGCCATTGTGGTCAAATGTCCAGATGATGTTCTGTTAATAATTCCTCTTGTATCTCCTATTGTTTACAATAAAATGAAGTTCATAATAGCCTGTCTCAGTAAATTCGTTTTTGACAGTTTGTTTTTCTGATTTTTTCCCCTTTATCTCCTTTCTTTTTAACTCAGAAAATCTGTAGGT
Source organism: Thinocorus orbignyianus (assembly GCA_013400375.1). Taxonomy (NCBI): domain Eukaryota; kingdom Metazoa; phylum Chordata; class Aves; order Ciconiiformes; family Thinocoridae; genus Thinocorus; species Thinocorus orbignyianus. The sequence continues at coordinate 726,379 of VXBW01004906.1, forward strand.
TTGTTTTTCTTTTTTAATAAACTCTTTCAGCAAATCGAAATAAGGTATTGCCACTGAATGCTGCCAACTTTGTAATAAGATTTAGTAGCTTTCCAGAGAGCTACTTGCAGTTCTAATAATAATTTTCTTTAAGTGTTCCGCTTTAGAAAATGTCTTCTTTGTTACTCAAGTTGCCGTATGTACATATGGACATTTTTTTCTGAAAATATTCCTGGGATTTTATTACCATTAATCTTTTCTGAGAGTGTATATAATTTATCTCACAAGCCATCAGAATTCCCAGAGGGTAAATTACTCTAGAGGTCTCTGTGCCCTCATACTGTATCAAATTGACCTGCTTCTTGTTTGCCATTTTTGTGTACTACATTGCTTATTTAACAAGAAACAGAATGATTGTGATTCTGAGAAGGTCCTTTGATAGTAGTTTTGACACTCTGCCTGAATAATGACCCTCATTATGGAGCCCATGACAGGCTCTGAAAGTACTGATTTATGAATACATCACAGGTTCAGCATCAGAGCTCCCCCTACTCACTCCTGATATAGGACTAGATATAGATACAGCCTTTTGAAATACAGTTAAGATAATTGCATGATTATGACCATTTAAATAACCTCTTTTTCTGATTTAACAAAGCACTGTCAGTTAATTTTTATTGTCTTCCAAATTATTAGAAACCTTTGACAAAATGTTTGTTAGGAAAATATATTTCATATAGGGTTGCCAGCCACGTCTTAAAGGACAGTAAGGCAGAACTTACACATCGTCTTTTTTGCTATAAATGCTTTTCTATAGCAAACACTCATTAACAGTTGATATGAAAATAGAGTGTTAGAAGCAAGTTTAGCTAAGAGCTAGAAGTCTGTGTCCTTGCTAAAACAAATTAAAAGACACTTTGTAAACACATTTTTGTGAGGATTCTTGTTGATTTATTGTTTCCTCCATAGCAGTTATTTAAATAAATGTAGCTAATTTAGTTCGTTTGCTGCACTGTATAATTTTGTTCTTTGTGTGATGGGGTTATATGTAAAAGCCTGAAGGAATCACATCCCCATTAATCTCTTTACAAGTGCAATAAATAAATAAAGAGACATGGTTTAATTTTGCTAGTTAGGAGGTTTTAAAAGGCAGTGGTAGCAAACTGATTTCTTCCTGTTCTCTCCATGTCCTTTTCTTGAAGACATAGTAAATATTCTTACTTAATAAGGCAAGAGTTCTTAATAGAAAAGTATGCACATGGACAACTAAATCTGTCCATGAAGGCATACATTTGAATCCACACCTAAAAGTGTTTGTCCCCCAAACACTCACTCTGCAATCTGTTTCTTCCCATCTACCCCAGTACAAGGGGTGGTTGCAGTGCTGAGGTCTCTGGTGCTTGCACAGGCCATCAGTGGCATCAGTATGCCTTCGGAAGGGCCTCTCCTGAGGCTGAGTGAGCTTTGCCACCTTAGGTGTTGAGTAAGGTATCAGCAATCCAGGCGGAGTCAGAGAGGGGTTTGCTTGCAGATGTGTCTGGGAAGATAGGATAGAAACAGGACAGCATGGATGCGTCATGTGGCAGATAGATTGATTGGCAAAGGGAGATGACTCGTCCTCCGTAATCTCAAACCCCACCTGAGATCCTCTTTACCTAAGTAACATCCATTCATTTGCATACAGGGATGCCAAACCAGAAACTCAAGAGAGGAAGTCATCATAGAATCATAGAATAATTTGGGTTGGAATGAATGTTTAAAGGTCACCCAGTCCAGTTCCCTTAAAATGAGCAGGGACATCTTCAACTAGGTCAGGTTGCTCAGAGCCCTGGTGTATATCATAGCCTTCAACCTGACCTAGGTGACTAATTTGAGTGCGCTGAATTGAAAATGCAGGCCAGACTAAGACAGCTGCACTGGCATTCTCAGCCAACGCTAAAAATACGAAGTTTCCATGGTGGTTAATGCTGTTTGGATGAGTACGAAAACCACAAACAGGTTCAGGGGTTGACAGGCTTATATGCCTGAAATGGAAATGGATGAGGCTACCTAAAACTGAGCTGCAGCTCTGCATTTTCTAAAAGTGCCAAAAATCAGTTGGACCTGACAATCAGTTTGTTAGAATAAACAACAATGTAGGAGAAGCGTACTATGTAGTGAAACTGGGTCATCTATGTTAACAGCAGTCATTGCCATCTCTGTGTAGAGTACCTGACACGTCTGTAGTGATCTCCTGCTGGGTTTTATTCTTTGTTCACTATGTCCTTTGTATTAATGAGAAATTCTGAAAAGGATATTTGATTTTAAGGTGTTTACTTTTGTAGTTAATTGTTAACTAAATACAATTCAATTATGATGCACATCTGTGTCATTTATGGCATCTCAGCTTTAATCAAGAAAATCTAGGTTTTTTATGGTTGAATGTCCATTTCAAGGCCATCAAAAGCACAGCTATTTTTGGAAAACTTGGTCTATTTCAAAGCAGTGGCTTAATATATTATTATCTGGCTACTGTTGTTCGAGAAGTCTAGTAATTAAATATATTAAAATTTGTTTGTGTGTGCTTCATAAAGTAAGTGTGTGCAAATCTTTTTTTGAAAACTTTGAATATCCCTTTGAAAGATAGCAAAGATAATTGTTGACTTTGTTGCTTCCCTGCTTGGCAAAGCTTGTACAAAGTATTGTAGTTCTATAAAAGTATTTCAGAGCATAACAAAACCTTCTAGACTTTAATAACTATACATGACTGATCTGTCCTCTCTGGCAAGGTTAACTGTTTCTCCCAAGGAGTTAAGTGGCATATAAACTATTGTTCACACCATTTGTGCTAACAGCCTAGCATGACCTCAGATAGTGTAGTGGTCATACAAGGTATCCTGTACAATACATTTATCAACAAAGGTAAAAGGACCACAGGGGCAGTGCTGACTTTAAGTGTATTAGGGATCTATAAGGATAAATGCCTAACCTCACTCCACAGCAAAAAGTAATTACTGAACCATTGTTTCTATAGTGTTAATATTTTTTCATGGTTCTTTAGAAATATAAGCTATTTAGTTCTTAGGTTGACATCTGTATTGCATTACATTTTATACAACGCAGCTAGACTAAAGGGTAGAGCAATCATATAACTGTGAGATCGTTTTACTTTTACAAGAAATCATCAACAGAAATAAAGCATAGAAAAGGGAACAGATTGAATTCAGTAGCTATTTTTAATAGATTTAAATGATCTAATTAACAATAGCCTGAGCAGTGGAATTTTAGGGCTTTATTTTAAAACTGCATGCCCCATTTACAGTGTGTATAATCTTGCATACTTATTCACACTTAATTTTTTTTCTATCCATTAGCTCTTGGATGCAGCTGACTCCCAGTCCTTGGACTCCCACCCACTTCATAAATGAGTTCCCTACCTGAAAAGAAGGTAAGATTTGCTCAAGTAAAGAATGACCACCCTTGTACTTCTTAAGATAAATGAATTCAGGACAGGAAAAAACAAATTTGTCAAAATTCTCCATTTGGAAATAGCGTTCCAGAAGCCTGCCTAAGGATAGCCCTGATATAGGCTTTTATGATTTGCAGGGTATTTGAAACAGTAATTATTCTTATAGTCTTGAATAATGAATAATTATCAGAACAATCACTGTCACATGGCAGAGATATTTACAAAGGTCATAGTCCCACACTCCTTACTTCAGGAAAATGTCCACTGAAGCGGATAAAAAATTATAATAAAAATTAAAAGAGGAACCTGGCTAATAGGAACTGGAGTCAAATTACTCTATCCTCTTTTAAGTCTCTGGGAAATCAAAGCAACTATTAATAGCTAAGGAGTATGGTCAAGGCTTTTCGCTATCCTATTTCCAGGAGGGACTAATACCACATGCTTCAGATGGAAGTGTGAGAAGCTCCTAAAGGACAATTATGACATGAATCTCAAAAGGCAAGTTTTGGTCTCAACAGCAGTTGGTTTTTTGCACTTGCAGTCATACACAGAGTTTTCTGTTTTTTGCAATGTTTTGTCCATTGTAACGCTACTGTGGGGTATTTTGTTCTTCACCTAAAGAACTTGAATCCAGCACATTTTTAAAAATACCTCAGAATGCTAAATCCCATGGATTATTTTTGGAAAATAGGTATTTTACTGGTTACTTTTAAATGCACAGCTTGTTAATTTCACAGAGTTCCCCTCTTACTACTGTTGCATCACAGATAAATGTATTTGCTGATTTTTCCTTCCATATGCACATATATGCATGCACAACATTTCTCCCATGTACCCATCTTCCTCCTTAGCTGCATAAACCAGGTCTTTTCACTCTCTCTGCAATCCGAATCCCTTCTGTCTTCTCTCAGGACTCTGCATCATGTGTCAGCTGGCCTCTCCTGGGAATGGGTACGGTGAGAAATAGCAACTCCCCCTAAAAGAAAAAGAAAAAAAAATCATTGCTACATATTGCTGGTTGTTTTTCCATGCCAATAAAAACATTTTGCTTTTTACTACATGTATATCATAGTGTTGACATCTGCCCTCAAGGTGAGGTGTCCTTTTGCTGCACTTCTGAGTATATCAAACATTTCAAATTGTTGCCAGTTTCTCTCACTTAAGCAGGAACCTTCCTTTATATGTTTTCTATCTTACTGACAATAATGCAAACTTATGAGGGCCAGATTTTGAGCCAGGCCTCCCATTTTTGAGTCCACCACCTTGGAGGCACAACATAGCTCATTTGGACATCAAACATCTGGAGTGCAGCAGTCATCGTTTACTCTGTTCTTTATGCCAGTATGGCCATGTGCCATTATGAGAAGGACATGAATTTAAACTGTCAGAAGGAGATAGACCCATGCTGGGTTTGTGTTATTTTCCCATAGTGAACCTGGCATTTTCTTCTTTTTTTATTCCAATGACTTCCTTTCTAAGAGCTCACGAGAAGTGTTTGCAAAATTGGAAATACATTCCGCATTGCACAGTGGAAACGATCTTGTCCAGTATTGCAATATATGTAGTTTAAGGTAGACTGTGATTTTGTTTAGATGAGAAGGACCCTCTTAGACAATGGAGTTACCTATATGAAATGTTTTTTTGACCCGCAGCCTAAAAAACTCTGTTGGGCAGGAACATGCAAAGCAAAAGTGAAAATCATGGTGTACAGTGGCAGTTAGTATTATCCCACATTCTTCTTAATTTGGAAGCAAAACAGAGCACAAAAATACTCATATGTGGATGATCAAAGGCCATCTACATTATTAATTATCAAAAGATACTGCTAGGATGGTGAATATATTAAAAAACTAAAGAGAAAACTTTTGTGAATTAAAATGTAGTCTTTCTCTCGGGACTACATTGTTGGGCTTTATTTTAGGCATATCATAAGCTATTCCCTACTCTTCTATGAATTCAAAAGCTACCCAAATTGGACCCTACTTTCAATGGCATTATATGATCACCACTTCAATTGCTCATGTAAGGTGCTGCCTTTCTTTTGTCTGCCTTCCCATTTGAGCTAGTGCTTGTTGCCACACAGAGGGTTTGTTTGCTACTCATATGCTAAATTCTAGAATATTTTTGCTCAATACCACACTTAGTTCCTTAGAATTTCTCTTATTTAGTCTCTTTCTTGGCCTTTTGGTTGCCTCTGGTGCTAACTTTGCTGTTGGCTGTGAAATTGCCTCTAGGGCTGCTGTAGGGTCAGTCAGTCTATGGCCTGTTTTTTCTTCATAGCTGCCATTGATGGAGAGTTGTTCTGACCTTAGAGAGAGATGTGATTAAAAAGCCAGGTACTGAACTTTCTAAATTTTCCCGATATGCCTCTGGAACCCCCATAACCAGGTGTTGAAAAAATCCCACAGCATTCATTATATAGGTGAGGAAATTCTTTTAAGAATTTTCTGTTCCTGCACCAAACATAAATATCTTCAAAAGATTCTTTAGAAACAGATTACACAATACTGTTTTTATCATTTATTCTCCACATAGCTTTTCCCCATGTACACATTATTGTTATTGACAGCAATTCTAAAGCCCTTTAAAAAAAGAAATTAAATAGTGAATCAATAAAGATTAGCTATTTACTGTAGATTATTACTTTATCATTCCCATAATTACAATAATGGTTGCTGATGGAAATTCTATTTATGTGAATCATTTTATACTTGTTATTTATTATTATTAATGTTACCATTATTATCTTCTTACCCTTCAGTTCACAAGATGTATCTTCTCAGTGAATTTTAATTTCAATATCTTGCTATTATACTGTACATAATCCTATCAAAGACTGTCCTTCATGCAACATTTTCAGTGATATATTATCAGAGAGACCATTAATGAATGAGCTTCATATCTTACTAATACTGTTTTAGATACTATTTTTATTAATTTTCTAAGCTGTAATTCTTCATACAGCACCTATGTCTGTCTTCTATTAAAGTTGTGGTTTTGATTTTAACATGAGGATTTCAAAGGGAGGCATTAACTTTGTCTTTAAAAATACATTTCAGTTCATAGATTCTAAATGACGATATTATAACGTCTCTGCTTTGTTCTTTCAGACTTTTTTATAAATTCGTTTTCATATTTTTGCCTAGTTTTTGCAAGCAGTTTCCTGTTAATAAACAAAATTTATTTTTTACAAATGTTGTTTCTTGTGGTGTGCCATAAGGATGGAAAAAAACATATAATCAAAGCAATTGCAGTTTTTCTTCTGAGATATGAATTATTGTAATGAAAGAAAGATAAATATTTATCAGTTTCTAAGCATATGTTAAAAGTGAAAACAGTAACTTAACACTGCATGCTGTAAGATTCTATTAACTAATTTTTCAGTTAAATGCCAAATTTATTTATAAGGGCCTGTTATTATGACCAATTTACTCATTTTGTCATTTCTTTTCTTTATTCTTACGGTCTGCTCTTCAGATTACTGGAATAAATGCCATTACATATCCTGTGTATGATATTCAGCTTTTCAAATATTTTAAATATGATGTCTTCAGTGCACTGCACTCTCAAAGTTGAAAAATGTCATTGGTTTAGAATCTCAGTTTAAGGGCAAAACATCCTTATTGGCATTTTCAGTACTGATTTGACTCATCTTGTACTGTTCTTCAATCTTATTACTTACATTAAAGCATTGTTTTGGTATGGAATTAGTGGTCAATATTAAAAGGTGTTTAAAGCTGCAGTACGTACAGAAAATGTAAATAAGTCTTATAGACTTTCTGAGGATTATTAAATATACATGTACTCTGCAGTTTAGATTAATAGCTGAGGAATGATGCATCATTACGGTAACATAAACCTGTGATATATTTAGCATATAGGGTGCCATCTTGCATAAACAAAACATAGCCCTGTAACTGCTCGGTAAAGATACACATCATTAATCTTTGTACTGAATGTATTATATTTACCTAATTTTTAAGTGAAACAAACTGCTTCCATAAAATTTAGAATCTATGACCAAACAGTGAGTTGCTTGTGTGTTATGTTACAGATAATTGTCTAAAATTTAACTTGCATAACAATGTATAAAGGTGAAAAATCTAGAAACATACATCATTAAAAAATTCTGTACAAGTTATTTTACCAAAGCTTTTTTAACTTTTGTGAAAAGAATCTGAATACGTATGAACATCTGAAATTCTTTGCCTGTTGTAGCAAACTGATAGTTATATGAGATTCATTTTTTAACATTTGACTTTTTCCAAGGGGCAATTCTACAGCCTCACAGCTTTAAATGTTTCTATTGATTTTTATGTCTGGGTTTATTGTGCACACATAAGCCTCAGAGTAGAGCAGCTAGTCTGATATCTTAGGCAAAGCAATGTGATTTACAAAAGCCAGAGGATTTTACTTTATCTAACATATAAAAGGGAAGGTGTACACTGATGGACCAGTTCATCATGGTGCTTAAGCACATGCCTAAATGGCAGCATAAACAGCAGCGTGTTTAAAGCGCATCAAGTGCTTGAGTCCTGGATAAACTGAGGCTTTAATTTGGCTTACATTATTTTGGAATCCATTTTTTTAAGTATTAGTTTTCAGTATTTGCCATTTGGCTAGACATTTCTAATGGATTTTTTCTCCTTGCGTTACATGTAGCTGTAGTCTTTGTGCCTTAGTACGACTAATTTAACCGAGGCTTGTAATGCTGATGAGATAGGGGCATTGCACCTTCATTAAGATAGTGACTTGGCAAAGCATTGAAATCTGTGTTCTACTTCAGGAAACTGTAGAAAATCAACTCTATAGAAGTTAACAGGGTTAAACATTCTTAAAGTTAAGCATATGCTTACATGTTTTGCTGGACTGGGGCCAAGGGTACCAGTTCAGCAAAACATTTAAGTGCATGCTAACATCCCTTTGATGTTAATGGGATTTAAGCTTGAAGATTTACATATATGCTACAGCGATTTGCTGAATAAAGATACAGTGATGACTTGAGGCCTCAGACTGAAACATGCAACGTGGACCCATCTCCTGGTGATTTCCAGCAGATGGGGGGTTGGGGGTGGAATCTGAGTCCCTAGAGATCTTTGGAAAATTCAGATTTTATTTCTCTGTTTGTGAGCAACCGATCACAGTGGTTGTGGGTTGGAAAACATAAGATTGCCTGGCCCTCTGGAAAGAAACCTGATCGTGTGTCCCGGAGAGCAGGAGATGGCAGCTATGATGGCTGGGCTGCAGCTCTGGCTCTGTGGCAGCTGGTGGGAGGATGCTGGCCCCATTATCCAAGCAGAGACCCGCAGAACTGCACTCAGCATGCAGGATGGGACCCGAGGACCTGATCTCATGTGCAAACAGGCAGAATCATTCCAGATCCGATACAGAATCCCTATGTTTGCTGTCTAGAAGCTAGGTTTCTAATCTAATCATCCGGTTTTCCTCTCTGGTCATTGGGGGTTCATCCTGTCCTAAAGCAGTTGTCAAAGTGAGTGGAATTGATCTCCCTCTGGAGGTACCTACTTCCCTCAATGGACTACAAAGAGACCCTAAATTAGACACATGCATTTTAGACAGCTAAATTCAGTTGACTTAAATCATACCCTCAGTAACTAACCTTATCTTGGAATCCAATTTGAGTGCTGCATCGTCTCTTTTTTTTTTTTTTTTTCTTCAGGATACCATTAAAATTACATTTGAATGTCCACAAGGAGCTTTGTAACAAACATTACAGAGATTATCATCTACTGTGAATATACAGTGCTCATACACTATGAATATACAGTAGTTACAATATCTGAAAAATGTTTCTATTGGGATCCCACATGAACAATTACCCTGGACAATATTTACTAAATATGTCATTTTTCAGCAAAAGACTTGTTTCTTTTTCTTTTTTTTTTCTTTTTTTTTCTTTTTTTTTTTAAGAAATTTCCGGGTGCTGGTCTGAGAAAAATGGCAGTTTTCTTTTCTGTGCTTATGGAGAAAATTATATCTGTCAGAGATGAAAATATCATAATTATGTCTTCTTATAATTTATTCATTGTTTTATGGATCTAAAGCCTTCCAAGAAATGTCACAAATCCACAGAAAATTCTTGAATGCAGCATTTAGCAACTTGATTTCTGATGTAGTTGACAGATTCAGATAAACATTTTCAGTCAGTGAATTCATAGGTGGGATTTGTTCCCCCTTCCACGGGTGATGACAGGGTTTCTGGGAGTGGGAAACAGGTTTAAACTGCAACAGCAACTGAACAGTCACTATAAATTCATAGAAGTTTTGCAACTTCAGCAGTGGCAGTAGTCTGAAATGTGAACATCCAGTATGGCAGTATATTAATATTAGTATTTGTATTGCCTTTGGCAACATCTTTACTGTATCTGACCTCAAGGTACTCCCAAATATTCAAATCTCCCTTAACATGCATTGATTTTTCTTTCACTACCCCTCTTTCAACCTTTATTTTTTGTACATTGTTCAGTGGGGGTAATTAATGAAGACTGCCATTTTAGTGTTAAACTATTGCTGAGATTCTTCCTGTCACCTCTTTAATTCATAGTGTAGGAGTTCGTTTATTTCTGATTGTGCATGTTTTGCAATTTCCATAATATGCTTTCTTATCTGTTAAACTCTCTCTTCCATGAAGAAAACACAGGAAGTAATGGATCCTTTCCACCAAGCCAAAAAAGGAGGATTGGCATTTCATAAGTGTGTTAGCCTGTAGTCAAAATAATTTTAGGAGATACTCTGCTGTCAGTGGAATTCATGATTTTGAGGTAGAGCTTGCTGAGCCTGAGAAGTTAACTGAAAAAATTATGCCCCTTGGGAAAGAAATACACACACAGAGAGGATACAACCAGTTTTCAGTTTGCAGCGCACAGTGGTGAAGTAGCAGAAGAAACACCTCATCTCCCATTGAAACCCTGGCCTGAGAGACATACAGTGACTTGGCGTGTGATAAGGAGAAGGGTATAGCTGTTACTTAAATCAAGATCACGAAATAACTTGACACCATGGAACAGTAATGGTGAGACGGAGCAGAGGTTCCTCAGGCTCAAGGGCTCTGTGGCTTCTGCTTTGTTGTGTCCTGCCTGAAGACCAAAAGACTAAACATCCTTTTACAGCTTCTTCCTGGTCCTGTTAAAAGGCAGTGCACCCCTTGTAGCCCTGTTACCTGAATCTTTATAACCAAAACCCTTTTATTTATCTGAGAGAAGTGTTCTCCATGTCAGTTATGTTCAACTCCACCGACGTGTTTTGTAACTTCGACTCTTCGCTGTCGTGTTTGGTGCTGCATGAAATTCAATTGTGCCAGGTGTTTCAGCGGTGCTTTACTGATGTGGTCTTCCCCTTGAAATTAATGTCTTTATAATCACACACATTTACAGATTAAAGAGGCATTTGATGAAGTACAATGGACCAAGTTCACTTCTGGCTTTAATGTCATATTCTTACCTTAAGTACAAATATTTTATGTTGTCTTTCCTTATGTCAGTGGTTTTTAATGTCCCCGTAAAATTACTTGTTCTATGAGTTACAAACTCATATTTGTTTTCAGTTAACTCCACTTGTATATCCCTCAGGAGCAGAATTACAGTCATGGAAGCTGATGCAGTGAATTTGGTGGTTTATAAGTAGGAAATACTTAGATTTTGGGGCATGTGCAGCCTTTCATGTACAAAGTTCTCATTTTAATATACCTCGGGCTACTGGCTTTACGATTTACAGTTAATTAGGATTCTGATTTGGGTAGAAAATTCCAATACCTATATGCTTTTATACATGCATTTCAGATCATGCTGGCTGAAGCAAATAACTGTGACTGTAGTCAATAAATGAACGTATACCACAGGGAGCAGCCCTTCCCCCCGCCCTCCTCTGACAACCTGTAAGAAAATCCTACTGTGTTCCCAGTTCACAGCAATATCATTCTGACATCACTCTGTGATAGCTAGAAGATTTCCTTGCCTATCATTTAACAAAATCCCAATACCATTTCCTTACTTTTAACAAAGTCTCAAAATCCCTAATGTATCCCATATTTGCTCTGCCTGCATTTCATGCTCAAATTGAACTCTTTAGATAACTGAGTTCTAATCTGCACATGTATATGCGACTTTTATTAGCATCAGTCAGCACTGCATAAGTGTGTGGAAGGGGAAGTGAGGTAACTTCCAAAATACTAATACTGAAAAGAAACTAATAAACCATACAAGACAGGAATTTAATATAAGAACTACTCGGTGGTTTTCTTACATATTGGGATTTATAATAATGCTAGTATATATCCAAAAAAAAAGAGTAATTTCATGATATTCAGCTATGGTTTTTAAAATGCTGATCTTTTAAGTAGCTTTTTGTTTTCCATTTATTGACTTGCCCCCCATAAAAAAGCGCTTTCATGTAGCCTCTTCTGTATTATCTTTGTCACTTTTATTTTTTAAAGAATCAATGTCTTTTCAGTATGTAATCTATGTGGCAAAAAAATCTCAATTAGCTTCAAAAGTCAATCTCACAACTTCTAAGTACATTAGGTAAACTTAATTTTGAACCTGATCTTGAGATGTCCAGAGCTTGGACGGGGCTGGAGTCATGTAGTTTGAACATGGTACAGCAGGGGCAGAGCTAAGGTATAAAGCCAGAGCCAGGACGCATCCCAGAGAGCTCCCTGTGCTGCTCAAATAGCTGCAGAAGGAATGGGAAAAGCAGGAAAAGCAACGTTTGCTGCTAGGAAAGACCACTCTATGTGAGTACTTATCATGTCTCAGATTCCTTTCCCTGTGGAAGTGACAGCTAGAAAGGCTTCACAGTCGAGCAAAGAAGATAACAGAGTTTTAGTTATTTTTGTAGTCCAAGAACCTTACTGCCATAACTTACTGTATACTTGCTTATTCCTAGAACCAAGCCTTGAAAAAACTCCTGATGACAATCAGGACTTATGGTGGCAGAGAATTTATGCTGGCAGGGGATTATATTTAGTGCAGTATACAGTAAACATATAGATTTCTGATTGTGACAAAATATTTTTCCTCAAGTTCTTCATTGATAGTAGCAGTATAGCTATCCAAAAGAGGTGATATAACTGTTCCCATAGAAGTGGCAGAATTTTGCAAAGAAAAAAACAGGAGATGACAGGGTCAATTTGGAATGTTGACATTTTAAAAACCAAACAAGGATGTTTAGGACTTCACAATTTTATGCAGTCATTTTCAGCTATGCAAATATGGTTAAAAGCAGCTACTATGGGATTTTTTATAAGATCATGACTTACTACGGGATAAAAAGGTCCACTTTGGTATTTAAGACAATAGAAAATCAGTAAAATTCTGTTCAGTTTATAGCAGTTTATGTTTTTTGATAAATGTTTATTACCAGTATGATAGCAATATGTAAATTCTCCTGACAAGATTAGTCTCTTACTGTACCACATTCCATACAGAGGCTTAGGAAGATCCAGTCCATGTCCTGCAAAAATACCTGCTCAGACTGTAAACTCTTCAAAATTAAATTACTCTAATGAGTAAACTAGATGTAGGTGTACATTTCTGTGAAATTATGGACTTAATAAACAAGAGAGACAAAATACAGAAATAATAACGAAAGAGCAGAAGGGTATTGCCCAGGTGACCTGCCTGGTTAGTATCAGAGATAGCAATACAATTTAATAGAGAATCCATTCCTGTCTCTCCTTTAACAATTTGTGCCATAGTATGCCTCCAAATTCCAATCAAATAGGTTCTCACTAACTCTGTAACAACTGAATTGGAGTCACCTCCTATCCAGATGCTAGCTCGGTATATGAGTAAATGAGTACCATTATGGAACCAAGAGAGCTGTATCTGTTTCTTTCGTGTCTCTCTATGGCTAGAGGTGTGTTGAGACAAGGTTAAGGGACAGAAGGAAAAGGCAACAAAATATGTTGAACAAGTTTAAGTTCCTTCTGAAAGTCAATTTAATTTAAATGAAAGGTACTTTTGAAATAATTTGTTCTTTAATGGTAGAGAAAAACTACAATAAAGTCCAAAGAAATAATGGTTAAAGCCAGAGCTTGAACTTAGAAAGGAAAGGGAGCACAACTAATGTTTAAGGCACAGCTCTGCAGTCCAGGATTCTATCCCCATCTTTGCCACTGATGTATTGTATGTTGGCAAGCACATAATTTACTCCATGTGAGGTAAGTATTACTCTATGCACTAAAAAAAAAAAATAATCAAGGCATATAGAAGTTGAGCACATTTCAAAAAGCTGTTTCTAAGTCAGATTGCCCCTATTTTTGACCGTGCATCTTGAACCACCTGTTGTTCAATATTCAGAATTTTGCTGTTCCAGCAGTGCCTTCTGAAGATTAACTCTTAACTTTAATGTGCCTCCATTTACTCAAAAACTGACGTGCCAAAGATGCTGTAAGTCTACACTGCCAAGTTCCAGATTCTGGACCTCTTGTTTTGAGTAATCTTTCCATTCTCCAGATAGGTTTAAAAGAAAAGATGAAAAAAAGGTGGAAATCATAAAAACCTCTTGGGGGCTTGACATGTAGCCGAATAATTGCGTGCAAAAATGGTATGCCTGCCCCCCAACAAGTGATTAATACAGGATATATAATGGGTCAAATGTTTTCTGTGATGCCTGTGTGCTCTCACTGGAAGAGTTAGTGACTATCTCTTAATATTTAAAACCTTGTCCCTTTTAATTTATGTGTGTATGAAAGTAAGGGTAGGATTCACAGAGATGTGTAAAATGGGTCAGATGAACTGTGCTCTAAAGTTCTTGTTCCTTTCTGTTAACTACGAAGAAATCCTGAGGTTGGTTACTCAGACATGGACATTAGCCCTTCGTATCTTTAAAATTGAGTAAGGGAAACATCAGCACAAATGACAGGGTCATTTATAGCTTCAGAGCATTACAAATCCTTACATTCTTATCTAAACCTACTAAGAATACTTTTAAAACTCACTCAAATTATATTCTTATTTTCGTTTTCACTTTCATTTTTGTTTTCATTTATTTTTATTGCATCATACGTAACAAGGCTGGGAGTCCTGAGCCAGAAAGAGTTGTCGGGAAGATGGACAGGCTGGGAGATTGTCCCAGAGAGACCAGGGAGCCCATGCAGGGTCTGGTCATGCTGGGGGCTGCACCACAGAGACACCCAGATGGAGAAACTTGATCAGCTTTGCCCAGCCTGGATCTCTGTAGCAGTCAGTCACAGAAAATGTGACACCAGGACAGGAGACCTGTAGCTCACAGTGTAAGTGGTGGCATGTTCAGGTGCTACGTTTTATTGAACATACTGATTTGATGCTACAGCAACACCAAATTTACTTGCGTACGTGAGAAAATGCACAAGCAGTTGTCTCCACTGCAGTAGACCCTTCATCACCCAGAATTTTGCCACGTACTGCAGGATGTGAAGGATCTTGAGTTATGATTACTAGCAGTCTGCTTGAGACTGCTCTCTAACCAGAGAGGCAAAACAGGCATGTATAAACACATTGGTTCTTGCCCAGAGGATTATCAGAGACAGATGCAACGTGGTTTAAACCAAGACAGTGGGCTCTGAGTGGGAGCTGAAGTGGAGGACACATCTAGCTCCTTCTGTCACTGTCGGGAAAACGGGAAAAGTGCACTGCTCAGGGCAGGGATGCTTCAAACTGACACTGCTAACCCAGCGAAGATCAACTCCCAGAGCCCTAAATCTAATCCACTGCTATCACACACAGCCAGGTCTTGTAATTCCTTCCACGATTGTATCAAGCTGAGAAATCCCTAAGATTTCCTGCCTCTGTAGTTCCTATTCAGATTATTGTCTCTGATTCTCCAGCCTAAATATGTTTTTGACCAGTTTACACCTAATTCTTTCAATAATACTAATTAAATAAAGTTACCTGGGTATGTAGTAACATGAATAAATATACACTAGTCCTTGATCATCTTGTTTAAACTTGATTCTCAACAATTAAACCAAGTGAACTCTAATAGGCCTAATTTTGTGCTGATTTATGCTACACAAAGCACCCTTAGGATACCATGGGGATATAATTTTGGTTGTGACATGCATCAGGAAGGTCAAACTCTCTGGATTTGGTTAGCTTGCTGAAACATGGTAAGCAGCTATCCTTTCTCTTTTTTTTTTGTTTTTCTGAAAAGCTTTCAGCTGTCCCTATTGGCAGACTTTAAAAGGTCAACAGCCCTGTTAATATTGTCTCACTCATCAAGCAAGTGATTATAATTATTTTGATACCATCAATAAGAGTATTTTAACTAACTGTCTTTGAATGAATTGCATATGTTTGGAATATCAGCACCTTACAGATGCAATAGCAGCTTTAATAGCGTAAGCACAGCATTTTAGTGAAGTGTTGTTCAACTAAATATTAAAATTCTGCAAAAACAAAAAAAACCAAACAAAACATGATTTTACAGCACAGATAATGAGTGTAACATATACTCCTGCCTTTGGGAGAAACATGACAGCTTTACAGGAAGTATGGGATACAACTGTCATATTTTATCATTTTATTTTATAGAAAAATATTGCAGTAATGTATTTGAATCTGTAATTTTCAAGGATAAACAATCTGAATAACACAAACTCTTTGCTAGATGACCAAATTTTTTCACAAGGAATTTAATTTTTTTCCAAAAAAGTGCAATTTTTGTCCCAGTAAGTTTAATAAACAAGCCATATATTTCCACAGTATTTTTAGTAGGAAATTTACTAGAAATGTTATTAAGATCAAATTGAATTATGTGCTAGATATCTAATTGTGGACAAGGAGAGGGCAACAGTGGCAGAATCAGGCTTTTTGTTTGAATTAGAGTTTGCCTGTTAATTTTATAGAATCTGTTGGAATTTTATAGAGAGAAACAGGCAGAGACGAGTTCTATTAAGCTTTTAATTTCTCGTGTCTGTGAACAACTTCTGTCCTACGGACCTTACTGTGCCAGATGTGAAAGGGATTCAGCTCCTTTTGGGAAATGGGCTTCATCCTTCCAAAAGGCACTGGAATTTCACCACTTAGGTGCAATTTATTCTAATAGTACAGGACATGGGGTAGAAACCTCATCATCTAAAGGAATTCCTTGCAATATTTTTGATAATGATGTATATTGCACAATGACATAAAGAACAAGGAGGAAGGACACCAGTTTAAACTGATATGTTCCTCCAGTGCAAAAACCATTTTGTCACTTCCAATTGCTTAGAAGCAGAATTGTACTACTGTTTCCTGGGACTACAAGGAAATGTATGAGACTTCAGTTGCTTTTATGGATTTGAAGTAAACTGATACCACACGATTTTTTCCTCAGCATAAAACTATGTCTAATTAGCTAAAGCTTGTTTACTTTAAAATGAATTTCACTAAGGTACCTACACTGAAGATAATTTAACCAGTTGATTTACTGATGTGAGCAGTCAAATTTTCAAGGATATTTGCAAAACCATACAGTTGTGTCTACAAAGTTTTGCATCTGCATTTCTGGGTAATATCGATTCCATGAGTAATCAACAGGCCTTTGAAAGCCCGCATGATGATGTTCAACCACACAGGAGGTGGGAGAATCCAGACCAGATATGACTGAGTCATTTCTGTTGGAAGTAAGGTCAAAACTGGGTGGTTAACAAATGCTAATATATGAGGTGAAGACTTACAGATATCTTACGACGTGTATACACAGATACACACATTGCCCGTAATTCAGGAATTATCTTGAGATGGATTATTATGTAAAATGCATTGTTTGAATATATGAGACCTTATTTGAAGCCCATTACAGTCAATAGAAAGAGTTGGCTTTTGTTCAAGCTTTTAAAATGGAGAAAAATTTGTGGGAACTCGGAACAGCTGCAAATTCACATTGACCCACTGTCATACTATCACAGAGTTATTTAACTGATAATGGCCTTTTTCATTAAACAATTTCTTTGAAGAAACAATGGCTTGTTTTATTGTGATCTTTTCTCCCTCTATATAATTATTGTTAACCAAGTGTTTCTTTTATACTAAGGCCTGTATGGAACACTGCTTTTCACAAACTGCTATCCCTCATATGTTTGAAAGTCGGTTGAGCAGATGATGTTTAGAGTCTTTGATCAAGGAATTGAGCTCATTTCCTTTAGATTGACAAAAATTAGCCAATTAATTTCGTGTCATGTCCCCAGCAGTAGCTGTTTATGTCGTGTTTTTATATGGAGCAGAGTGTTGCCAGTAAGTTGTCACAGAAGTATGAAACTGCCTAAGAAAACACGTTTGTCACTGAGTGAGAGCTCAGTATCTACAACCAAAACCTGAGTGTGGCTAACACACATTAAAACAACTAAATGAAAAGCCTTGTGTTAAAGTTTACATCTTTTTTAAGTTACCATTGCCACTGTGTCCACATCTTGATAAAAGGGAAGTATAATTGATGCACAATTCTCAAATCCTAAAAGAGTAAAAAGACGCGGTTTGTTTATCATGAAAGACTGCTATTCCAACTACTAATCTTTCTATCCTAGGAAGTAAGTGTCTTATTCTCTTTTCTGTGTTGGAAAGCTGCCTAACAAATGTATTTTCCAAGACAATGAAGGAAGCAGACCTCTATTCTTTCTTATCAATTTAATCTCTTTCATTCAGCTGACAATGTCCTCTTGTAGGCTAGGTCTCTTTCCACATGAATTACTAAGTGACAAGTTACTTTTGCTTTTTCCCTTGGCTTTTTCCCAGACCAGATTCCTAAAATGCAATAAAAAGGATTATTGGTAGACACATTCATTGTAACCATACAAAAATACATAAAAGAGACAAAACGTTCAGTGCTCTATTATTGTAAAACTTGCATAGATTGTTATTGCAATCATAATTGTTCCCAGCATTTTATCATTAAATATTTTCGCATTTCTCTTTAATTAAAAAATTACTCAGAGCAGAGTACAGAGAAACCTGGTTTCTGTGGGTTTCTCTGTAACAAATTCACTTCTGAAGGTAGAAAGAATTTAAGATTTTGTCACTGAATTGATTACAAGTCACACATCTCTTTCTGCCTCAGTTTCCCCCTTTGTAAGGTTTTTAAACCACAATGTTGATGTAGGAAAAAGTTTTCAGTGTTAAAACACTGTCCAGATTAATCATCTTAGTAACAAAGAAAAGAAAATTATTGCCCAACTACTGAAAATAAAATGTGGGTAAGAACTCTTAATTCTACCTGTTTAACAGCCTTATTCTTTCCATCACTAGAAAATGTGAGACAGAAAAATTGGAAAAAAAGACCATGCCAAACATTATCATTAGTATAAAAAGACAAAACATTAAAGTCCTATGACGTGAGAAATAATTTAATGACTTCCATAAACCAAAGCAATCTTCCCCTCTCCCTCCCTGCGCCCCAGCCTCAAAACAAAATCCTGATTAAACACAACTCAAAACTTCCCTTCTGTGTCAGTGGAAGCCTTTTTTTTTTAAATTTTAATCCAGAAATGACCTGAAGTGAAAAGGGTGTACCTCCCTCTAACTATAGACACAAAGGCTCAGAACAGACAGCAATTTTGACATTTTTAGTTAGAAATCTTTCCCTGAAAAAAACAAAACAAAACCCAAACCGCTTTAATGCCTACAGAGCACAGGATAAGTCAGCTTCCTGCATTCGTAGCCATGTGTTAAGATGACATTTTGTCTAGTAGACAGTGTGATATTCCTGCAGAGGCACAAGTGCCAAGAAAAGACTGTTCACGTGCGCTGCTCTTCCCACAGGGATGTTTACCTCTGTTATCATCAGTCGTAGCTGCGACCAGTGGCCTTTCACACTGGCAAGTGCCTCTTGCTCTGTGTCTTGGAAAATGGCTGAGGAGAAACGGGGTAGGAGTGGGCTCCCGTGGTGGTTGTGTTGTGACGTGAACCACGTTGTCAGCTGTTACAAATTTGGCTCATCTAAATTACTACCCACAGTAAAGGTCAACTGAACAAAGAGAGGCCAATGAATTGCATTCATCCCCTGTAAATCCTTTTTTTATTTTCAGATTTCAATGAGATATAGGTGATACATAGGACTGCCTGGTAAAAGGTATGACGTTCACCACAATGAGCTTCATTGCCTGAGAACCGAGCAACTAAAAGAAAAAAATGATGATACCGAACAGTCGCAGTCTTAGAAGGGAGAGTGAGAATTGTGGATGAGAAAGGAGCCCAGTCTGCATCCATCATGGGTAATATAAGGGAGCAATGAGATACTCCCCTTCCCTTCCCTTCCTTGCAGAACAGTCTTTCCCCTGGTGTAAGATAAAAGAGCTTTGTCCTACACATATTGGTTACACAACAAAAAAGTTTTGATTGAGATGAGAATAAAGATAAAGGGAAATAACATACTGTAGTATTCAGTCTTCCAGCAAACGCTTGAGGACAGGGCAGGTTATTATCAGCCTTGGTCAGAGCCCAGGCTCTCCATTTCTCTGAATTCTGTTAGCTAACACCAGAAAGCATACAGCATTCCTGTTTACATAAATTAGTTAGCAGCATGTTGTCAGAAAAGATGAGTAAGGCTTTGTGGAGGCTTCCCAACCCATAATTCTGTTTTCATTTTGCATCAAAACTTTTCAACAATTTTTTGGGAAAAAAAGAAAAAGTTAAAGAAGAAAAGTGAAGTAATTTACTCTCACTTGCCATTTGCTTGCATCAAAATTCTGGGGCACTGCCTGCTTTTTGATTCAGCTGTTCCCTTGGCATGGGAATGCACTTGAACAAATAGGAAATATAATGAGAAACATACTTCCTCATGGTATTTCCAATTGGAAATAGCACAAGGAAAAAATGCTTTATCACTTTATTCCCAAACAGAAATAATCTAAGAAAGCTTGCTCCTCACAACATTCCCTGATTGCTTAAATAGGTGGACACACATCCGGGGAGCCTTTTTTGTGGGCTTCACTGGGGTGGGAAGTGATTCAACTGCCCTAGTAGTTCGCTGTTCCTCTGGAGAAGTAGGTGGTACAACTGAGAAACAACCTGAATTCACATCTAGGACAAATCATACAAAGTGAAATAAGCCTCATGACCCAAGGTCTCAGGGGGTCTACTTCAGAAAATTGCCATGATGCCAGCAGAGAGAGTGTATTAGAGGCTAGAATTGAAAAGTCAGAAAGGCAGATTTCCCAGTCAGTGTGTCTAAAGGTACGAGTGTTGTTGAAAATCAGGGTCGATTCTCTTCTCATACAAACTTTATTCAGTGTAAGTATTGATCTGCTTGGTATAAGAGAAAAGTGACAGGCTCATAGTATCTTGAGGAAAGGAAAGTTCTCAAACATATACATTCAAGATATGTACCAAGATAAACCAGCGAGAAAAATCATATCAGCTATATTCGTTATTGAAATTAAATTGATGAAAGCAGGTAGAGAAGCACTCTAGGTTGGGAAACAAAATCCCATTGACATTACAAAGGAGTTATTTTTGTTATACTACTGATATTGGGGAAATGGTTTAGGATATATATTTTTGAAAAGACAGAAATATTGACTGGCTTTACTTGTACCCATTTGCCTTTCTCTTGCCACTGCTTCAGCAAAGAGTACAGACAAAAAGCACCTGGCAGTAAATTTTTGGAGAGGTATTTGCACACATTCTGCTGGGCAAACCCATTAAGTCTGTTTCCCCTCTTATCCCAATAATTAAGATTTTTTTGTTCCCACAGTTATTTTGAACTCCACCTTTCACCATCTCCCAGTTGCCCTGGGTCATAGTGGAAATTAGAGAAATGCAGAGGAAGTTGCAGGTTTCTGTCTTGTTTGATTTTCCCTGATAGAATTTAAAGCACCTCAAAACCCACTCTCCCTCCCTCCTCTGCCATGGTGCAAGAGCAGTGAAGTTAGTCTCTACGAGACCTGCAGAACATTGTTCTGGCAACATATCCTTTCTGTATGTCACAAGTTTTGTCTTCGTATCCTTAGCGAAGTGGGATTTTTTTTTCTGTTAAATTATTTATTGCACCATTTAATATTTGTAATGCTGTGATCCAAACCTATGTTACCCAAACTCTTTACATGTATCTTAATTACTACCTTCCAACTTCAGACATACTAAGTGGTCCTTCAACACAGAAATTTCTAGAAGTCACATGACCCAACATTTAAAAACTAAACAACGTCAAGTTACTGTGAAATCAAGGACACCCCAAATCTCTTAGTGAAATAATCAAAACGTCATCCTTATGTATTAAAAATGCATTGAAAGAGTGCTTTATAATAAAAAATATCTGACAAAACTCTTTGTTTAACCTTACATATGGATATAATAAGTTTTGCAGCACTGATTTTGACCAAGAAATATGGGACAATAAGATGTGGCAATTACTTCCGTGATATTAAATGTGTTCTTGTTTGTCAAGTTTTTTCATAAATAGTACACATAATTTTATATAGAGATCAAAATTTGAAATTGTCTATTTAATTTCTTTCCTTTGTGTGAATACATACATGAACCCCACAAAAATGTAAGCTGTAAGCTTTCCGCCTTATGTTTACAAAACTGGTCTCCATCTCATTGCATTATCTATTTAAATATGGTCTGGGAGGCAAAATACTGCAGGTGTTCTGAATGGAAACTCCATGGCCAGCAGTGTCTGCTCTGCTGTAGCTGATTTGTATGATCAGATGGTTCCAGAGGGGCTTTATAGTGTGGGTGGTTGGCCAGTGAAGCATTTTTCATTATGGAATTGCTTTGCTGGAATGAGTTTGCATCAATAGCTCCTGCATCACCTTGTGTTTCATCACCACACTGGAGTAATAGAAAGAAAAGGGCACTTCAGGGTTGCTTTAGGGCAGAGAGCTTCGGCAGAGCAGAAAGAGGAGAGAAATAAATGAAACCGGTATCTGCTCTGGACAGTGCTTGTAAACGTAAGATCCCTGGGGATGCGTGTCAGTTGTATGTTAAGGGCTGTCCCTGATGAACCTTTGGCACCAGGCAAGATGCCTCTGAGTCTGAAGTGCCAGAAGCCCCATTCAGACATAGTGGGAAAGAAAGGTTGATTTTTTTGTCTTGCATTACTAATTGGGTCCCACCTTTCAAACATCTTGGATGCAGTTAGTTAACAAAATTTGGAGGAAAGGCTTCTAGAGAAGCAGTTTGCATACACAAAGCTCAATTTCTTAACATCCTGTGTTTGCAAACTATGCAACCCAAAACTTTCCTAAAGAATAACTGTCCTGTAATGTGCACTGCAAGTATCTACGAGGCTGCTTGAAGAGTCTCAGCAGCCCTGCCAGCAGGATGCCCAATCCTACTGAATGATGCTCAAGAGCAAACAGATGTTCTAAGCTTCCAAGATTTATTAGATTTTGAAAAGCTTATTAGAAGAAGCAAAATAAATGTTAAATTTTTACAATCTAGTACGTAATCATATACAAGTACATTACAATAAACTTGTCCCCCTCCACACCCGATTTCATCATTGGAATGGAAATTATGGTGTTAGCACTTAGGAGAAAGAGTTGCATCTGCATGCACCAAGAGGAAGAGTTCACATAATGGTTTGTAAGGCATATCAAATTTATTCTGTGAGGTAGATAAAGGTCTTTTAAAGGTCTTACTCCACTTGTGGAATGAATTTCTTATCGTGTATAAATTCTGTGTAAAACATTTCTTTTTCCAGGATGTGGTTTGTTTTCTGGGAGGGAAGAGAGAAGCTAAATATTTCCACTCCTGTATAATAGAAAATCCTCTGATTTCAACAAGATCACACCCTGAGTGGTTAGTTAATATTGGAAACGTTAGAAAGGTACACAGTTCTGAAAGATGATTTCATTCCAGCAAAGATTTTCTAACCAGAAACCGAATGAATAATTTTGCAATAAAAGAATAGCCAAAGAATAATGGCAATTTTTAGAGGAAAGTAAGTGTAACTTTGAGAAGCAAACTTGAAGTAAATATAAAAATGTTATCAATTGTATTTTTTAAAAAACATTCAGAAGCTGGTTTGTATTTGTTCATAATCACATTTCCTTTGCTGAAGCATTAAATTATTTGAATTATATTTCATATAAAAAAAACTTATGGAACACAGTGAAGGGCACATTTAATTTTTTCCAAGAAAAGAGTGAAAGACATAATCTGATAAAACAGCACCAGACTTCTTCCAAGGACAGCTTAGGACATTAGAATGATCCAGTAACACAAGCCCAAAACACCATGATGTCATGAAGAGGATTTCCATTGGCTTCAGCAGGCTTCCGGATGGGCCCACGATGATTGATGAAGCTGCTGACAGGGGAGGTTGTTTAGCTGGCAGGGCTGCTGCTCCCTGCCACCACCCCTCTTCCCCAAGTGAGCTGCGTCCCCTAACTTTGGGAAGTTCTCCAACATGTGACCCCTTATACATGTATCCACAAGGACAGGGGTCTGGTGCATTCTGAAGAAGCTGTTCTTCTCAACTGTTGGGATTGTGGGGAACAACCCCTCTCTTCTTAGGAAGGGTCTGGAAGCAAGTGCTATAAGGCAATTTGTTGACTGTGATGTCAAATGAATCCTATAGTTCCAGACTTGGCTATTTTTAAGTAATTAAATGAGGCAGTTGCAGTTTTCACAACCATTAGGAGACATATTTTGCTCTTAGTTTTGTTTGTAAGAGGAGTCATAGTTATTTTCTTTCTGCATATTCAAGTCCTTCGAGTAGTTGTATACATCATTCTACATTTCCCTGTCTTAAGACAGCAATATCACACTATTAAAACTGCCACATTCTACTGCAGGCCAGCAAGTAAAATAATTCTTGCATATACTTTTTAACATTTTTAAAATTGCATTCAGATTGTTTGGGAGATAAGGGCACACAGTTATTGTTATCACTATTCTTTTTGTTACTTATTCATATTTATATCATTCTTCAGCAAAATGTTCTGGTTCAGTCTTCTCTGGTTGAAAAGACATAGCCACAAGTTGTTAGATCACTACTATATTTAGGAATACACCTGGGTTTGTCATCGACACCAAACTATTAGCAGATGGCGAAGCAATTGGATGATGATGTGGCCTTGGCAGCTCGGGACTTTATTGCCTTCCAACTGGACTATAACAACATGATCTATCTGGCATGAAAACTCCAGTCTTTAGGAAATTACAGTTAGTAGAGAAAATAGCAATAGACATTTTCATCAAAACAGGGTGCTTTTTTGTGGCAGTCTTGCCCTCTGATTGCCATGCTGCTTATCCATTTAGTTCTGCATAAAGTTAAGAATTCATGCTTATCTACGAGGCTTAATTTGAGGGTTGTGGATCCTGAAAGAGATTATCTATATTTCAGGATCTCAGCCACTTCAAAATTTTGCTCTCCCTGGGTATGAATGAGTACTGTGTTATGAAAATAAGGCCTTTTTGCTTGGTGCAGAGTGATTTTTTAGGACTAGTTAAGATGACTTCAGATAGTCCCAGTCCAGGTGCAAGACAGTTTTTCAACCTTCACTAATAGACCTACACAGCATAAGTAAGTCTCCCTCTGAGTCCTCCAGCATTCCTAAAAATGCAGAAGAAACCTCTTATGACAGTTCTTAGCAACGCTGCTTTAGGCATTATTGGATGTGTCCCACAAATCTGAAGGGAACTGTGCACAACGGGGCTGTCTGCAGAGATAGTTCAAACACCAGAAGTGGCGTTGCCACGTTAATTTGTTCTGCCTGGGCTAATCAGCCCTGCTGAGACATCCCTGTATTAGCCTGTATGGAGCACCGCACTGACAGGGCTCCCGGACCCCGCTTTGTCTGCAGCAGGTCGTTCAGAGCCTGGCAGGGTTTCTCTCTGTTCCACTGCCTTGCGCGATGCCAACATACCCAGCATGTCTCCATAGCAGCTTGGTGACTTCCCCCTTGTTCTCAACCATATCCATTCCATGCAAAAAGAGATCATGTGCAGACTTCTTGTCAGCAAATTAGAACACCGAATAAACAAATAGATGGCTTATCCCAAGTACGTTGGCAGACTCAACATACCCTAGACATGGTAAATCGTTAACTGCTATATTTGACTTGGATGCAAGCTTTCCATTTAATGAAAAATATCACAGCTCCTCAATAATTTTCTGTTCTAGAACAGAGTGTGTAGCAAGGAAAAGGGCTGTTATCAACAAAAAAACTTTAATTTTCTAGTAAATAAAAACACTAAAGACTGCACGAACCTGCCTTGATAAGACCTGACCCACCTCATGATATATGGGTACCGTGTGCCTGGGCCCAGTTTGGACACAGGGGATGTGATATTTAGTTTCCTTGTATCAAATGAGGAGTTTGGTACTTAAATATGGGGTGCATGGTATTCTGCACATCCAGCTAGGTTAGAGGAGGTGTGAATATGGGGGAACAAAAAGGAAATGTTAATTTGCTCCCTAATATGAAATATCAAACAAGAGGCTGCTCAAGCTGGTGTCTTTGTTCACAAATAAGGAGTTTCCGTATGACTGGAATTCACATGTGAATGTACGATGTGCATATTGTAATCTTGTGACCAGGTCAGCCCTTCAGTTATAAGTGACAGACATGTTCAATTCTTTGGAAAAATAAATAGTTTTTTGTACAATAGCTTGATTGTTAGAGCAATCATCTAAGAGGTGGGTAACCTAAGAAACATTCTCTCTTTCAAGGCAATTAAATCCACAACTCTCACAAATCACAATATAAACTTCAGAGAAGACTCTTGAACCCAGATGGCCTTTAAGTCTGGACAGTTACCTAGCTGCTGTGCTCCATCCAAGGATGGTGGTTGCCTTGAGCCTAGCAGAATTCCTCATACCTGGTGGCTGTTTCTTGAATAAAATGTGTGAGTATCTGCAGCCTCTCAGATCTGGTACTAGTTAAGTGGAGAGGTTTTGGAGGCCATTCTCTTAATTTGCTCAAATTTCGGTTTTGATCATTTAAGCGCTATTTTGGAGCTCCTCTGGCTATACCAGTAGAAATCCAGATTTTACCACTGAACAAAATTAAATAAATCTTTTGGTGCTTCATAATGTGTTTCTTTTTCTTCCTGTATCATTTTGGAGAGTCCTGAGAATAGCCCCATAGGCCCAGAGCAAAATCACAAAGACGTAAGTTGAACTTCCACACTAGATTTTGCTGTCAATAAAGAAGCATTTACCCAGCTTGCTTGTCTCCTTTGAGTATATACACTACTCATGGCACTCAGATAATGAAAACCTGCATTATTATGCTATTTTGTTGTATGTCGAGTGATTTGGGGCAGCTATTCCATAACTGCCTATTAAGCTGTTCCATTTGAACTTATCTGAATCAGAAAGTCCATGTGCAATCTTCAGCTATCAGTGCCAGTGCTGGAAGACTAAATTTTTTCCAGACGGCCAAACATTTTGGGACTAAACGCTTTATCATGAGTTCTACAGAGTGTAGAACTCACAGGAAACAGTTTGATCACACAGGCTGACCTCCCGTTTAAAAAAGGTTGATGGACTTTTCTGAAATAAAACCTGCTTGAAATACAGTGAATCCTTAAAAAACTGCAACATTATGGAAATATTCTTCAAAGAATCCATAGAAGTCTTTAGTTCATTCTTCTAGTGGTTCATTACTCTCACTGTCAAAAAGTGCACCTAGTTTTTAGCCTAATTTTATCAAGCTTCAGTTTCTAGCTATTGGATGTTATTACACTTCTGTTAGCTCAGTTGAAGAGCCATCTTATTATGAAATTTCTGTTTCCCATGTAGGTTTTTAAGGACTGTGATTAAGTTATCTCTTGATAAATTAAGTAGACCAAGTCTTTTGAATCTTGCAAATTTTTAAGTCTCATTTTCCAGGCTTTTACCTAAAGCCTCTATAACTTTTGAATGGATTTCCTTAATTTTAGAAAGCTGAAATGGACAAATATTCAAACAGTTGTGATACATCAAAATCACCCCCAACTTCTTTTTTTCTGCTTCTAAGTTGCAACATATGCAAACGAGAATTTTATTAAGCCTATAAAAGAAAATATAGCAACCTGAGAGTTCCAGGGTGCAGATCTGATATAAGACCAATCTTCATAGCATACTTTTCTCTTGGAGAGGTTGTTTATTCTCTTTTCTTGTGTATGACTTCCTATTTAGCCATTTCCAAACATACTTTTCATTTATCCAAAAGATTAAACAACAATAGTTTGCTATCTTAGACCAGTGACCTACTCTATGCATATTTACCATTCTTTAGGGTTTAGTAGTATTATTTTTTGACATCTAGGCTTTTGCTTGTAACGTTAAAAAGTCTCAGGACACTATGGAGATAAGTAAAATATCTTATTCAAACTTTCATTCACTGAAACTATTAGTCTTCT
Organism: Thinocorus orbignyianus; assembly: GCA_013400375.1. Classification (NCBI taxonomy): domain Eukaryota; kingdom Metazoa; phylum Chordata; class Aves; order Ciconiiformes; family Thinocoridae; genus Thinocorus; species Thinocorus orbignyianus. The sequence goes on from VXBW01004906.1 coordinate 754,084, forward strand.
CAAACAAACTTATAAGTACATCAAATCAGTTTGCAAGATCCTTTTGCCACAAATGTTTGTGGATTAGCACTTATTGTAGATAATACTGTTTAATTTTATTGCACTAATTCCATGTCTGCTGTTCCATGAATTCGTACAATGTGGGGACTCTTCCTCTACCTCCTGAAAATAGGTTGCTTCTTATAGATCCTTCAATGTACAGGGAAAGCCAGTTTTCTGATTTATAAGTTTCCTGTAATCTTTTTTTGCCTGTGTTTTACCCAGTCATAGGTAAGCCCCAGAGTAAGTGGACAATGGGTCCCAGGCTTCCCAGCACTGTGTCTTCAGCAATGGCATATCATACAGGCAGCCACTCCACACCAATCAGTGCTAATGGGATGCTCAAATCCTGCTAGGTAGGCCTGTGGATGACTGCCATTATATCTCACCTCAGCACAATGTGTACCAAACCTGCATATCTCCCTACGACAGCCTTTTCTATTCTCTTTGTTGGTCATCAGCCTTGAACTGAACCTCTCTACTTTCCTCACAGAAGTTCAATTCCCAGAGACCTCCTATTAAATCCTCAGTCAAGTACTTCAGAACATATGTCTTCTTGCTTCTTGTATTGCAGATGAAACAGAGAAAGTTGTGGAGATCCTGGAATTAAAACCCCTGCTCTCTATGCTAGGTTTTTAGCTGGCTCTAATGTCCTCTACAACACAGATAGCTGGAATATTGCAGATCAGTGCCTTTTCTTTCCTGTAAACTTCTCCACCTCTGATTCTGGCTGATCATTTCACCTTTCTGTGCAGTTTTGGCCTTGCTCTACAGCCATCCAATGGTGGTCTTGATTGCAAAGAAAGTGAAGGGTATAGTTTAAGTAAATTCCATTTTCTTTTGAATATCTTGACTTTTCTTTTTCCACTCAGTGGATAGAACGAGTTTGTTTCCTCATGGGTTTTTAGTGCCAAATCTTCCAACTAGAGACTGTACCTGGCACAAACCATCCCTGCACTTTTTATATTCTCATGGTCTGGCTTGTCACCTTGTTGGAAAGAATTCTGCTTCAATGAGTGATTCTCATTTGATCATGGATCTTGTTCTGTCCCATCTCAGGCTATTTTCTGAAGGCATATTTGCCATGGACTGAAGAATATTAGACTGTCTCATGACATAAAAATAGAGATTGAATGGTATTACAGAACATTACTTCTTGTGTAGATTATTACAGAAAGGTGTAGAGATTTAGTTGAAGGACTCCTATTAGTAGCAGTAAAATCCTCATGGTTAAATGCTTGTGCAAGGATTAGGAAGTTTGCAGATTTTTATATTTTATTGGAGGGACTGTTATGCAGTATTACACAGTAAAGCCCTCTTTTTCTACTGAATAGACATAGCATAGGTATTTAGAGGAAATTGCCTTCCCTTTTCCCAACAGAGAGTATCTGTGATATTCTGCAGTGGCCGAGGGAGAGAGAGGAGATAGGTGTTCACGTCTTATCATTCAAGGTCAGCTAAAAATGGGGAGAAGACAAATATATAGAACCTTCCTCTGGCAGGCCCCTTCCTCTCCTCTTCTCTTCAGCAGTGTTATGAAGTGAGCAGCATGAAAGCTGAGCAAAATGAATGTAAAGGTAATCAGGTTCTTTCACTTCTCAGAGGAAAAGACAGGTGCATTGTACTCTCAAAATGAGATATTATCCCCACTAGAGTCCTGGGACTCATGGGAGTTGGTGAGAAACAAAGGCCTTGAGGTGCCACGCCATTGGGCTAAACACAATTTTTGGTAAAGAACAGGAGCAAATGCTCATCCTCCATGTAAATCTCCACATCCAATACAGGCATTGCTCCAGGGACCACAGCTGAAGCAGACCATGAGGGGCTGGAGGCAGAGGTAGAAGCTGGTCATCCTCTCTTTTTCACAAGTTCTTTCAGAGCAGCAATTTCGGTGCAGGAAAAGCTCAACATCCTGTGAACTGTGAAACAAAGATGGGAAACTCTGTATCTTGGCAAAAGAAGCAGAAAGAAAGATCATTGGGGTTTATGAAGTGATGTGTGTGGCCTGGGAAGCAACACAAAAGAATAGCACTCATTTTCAGGTAGCACAGGGGGCAGTGAAGGGAACTGAGCCAAGGGCTATTGGTGTGGTTAGTGAAGATGGGTTCAGAGTGAATGGAGAGTTCTCACAGAGAAGATATGGGATTGAGTTTAATTAGGGAAGTAAACATGAACAGTATGTAGGTGAGAAGAAGATATAATAGCAAACCTCCTCATCTGTTTTGCACTTATTAGTCCTGTGATACTTTCACTGGGATAAACAGCAGTGGCAACTATTTGCTGCAAAGATGTTCAAAAGGATGCAAATTAAAAACAAACCAACTCAACAATTTAACATTCATAGCACAAATTAATCTTAAAGAGATATTTTTTGTTTTGTGATTATGCAAAGGATTTGCACTGAAAGCCAGAATAAATACGCCAGCAACTATTTCAGAAGAAATATATAAAAATTACCTTTGAGCAGTAATTGCTTTATTTAGATTTACTGGGTATTACTGGGCATCAGTTCTAATGGAGCTGTATAATTTAATTAAATATGAAATTATTTCAATATTACATTCCAAAAGTTGAGGAAAGTATTGCGGAAATTTATCAGAACCCAGAAGAGAAAAGTAAGAAGCAATGAAGAGACAAACATAAAATGAGAAATTATAATGTCATGTGAAATCTCATTTTGTCTGTTACTGATTCCATTCACTCACAAAGGATGAAGTTTAAGGTGTTGGTAATAAAATGAGTATTTTAAAGGGCTGCAAAATAACATAGCACCGCAAAACTGATTGAGTACACTTAAAAATATGTCATCTTTTTCTTTTTCTTCTCTTCACAAAAATGGCTGTTAGTTCATATGTCAACAAAAGTACCAAAAGGTAACTCAAGCTTTTAGTTTGTAGCTCTGATAACCTCTCACTTTGCTTGCAACAGCAGCTGCAGCAGTACTCTGCAGTATAAGGAGCAGTAGTTTGCTTCCTCTAGTACTATATGATTATATGAAGCGTTAAAATACAGAAATCAGTGCCAGCTGTGCTAACCATCATAATACATTATTCTCTGATTGGACTTCGAAATAGCTTGAAACTCTTTTCTTTTTTTAAATAAAGTTTCTGCTGAAGTCAATTGCATGGCTGAAGCATGTTATTACAGCTTTTGCGAACATGAACCGTGCTTGAAAACATGTATATTTTAATTTGAAGTCCAAATTCTACGGATTTTCCTGGTTTGGGTTGTGCCAGCCCAGGGAACCAACTAAAGTGACAGAGTTTGGCCATGCATTTGGCCTTACACAAAACTGAAAAACATACCGCAAAGAACTGTGGTTTTAAGTCTGCACTGTTATGCCACATTCTCACCTTTATGAGGCATGGCTTGCAGCCATGCAGAATGAAAAATGTGTGCAGATCAGGAACCCATGGAAAAATACTTCTAAACCTATAGATCTGGGGCCAGTTGAGCATAAACATTGACATTTTAATCTGAAACATTTTACTGAAGCAGACTCCAAGTACAGTGAATAACATAATGACTGAAAGACCCTGTGTGGTGCCAATTGCTGTTTTCAGCGGCAATGACAAAATAAAAAGTGCAAGCAGTCACCTTCTCCCCTCTCTCCTTTCCTTTTGCACTTTTTCAGTTGTTTCCTTCTCCTTTTTCTCACTTATTTTTCATTTTGATGCTAGAAAAGCAGAGAAAAAGTTGAAACAGCAAAATAATATCTGTAAGAAGAGCGTTTGCTGGGCTCAGAACATTGGGTCTCATTGCACCACTGTTTCTGTAAACTCCTTGGATCTGTAGCCTTATGACAATGCCATTGAATTCACCTGAAATCTGTGGAGGAACTGAAAGTGCATTAATCAGTAATAATATCGATATCAGTATCTTGCTTTGCACAGGGATCACCTTTCCCCAGCTTCTCTCTGTCCTGCCCCAGTATGTGCCCAGTTACCTATCTCTGTGCTCATGGGTGCGGGACTCCTGCTATTGCAGGTGTTACACGTTAGACAGACGTTTTTTCCAACAATCTGTCTTTCTTTTTTCTCCTCTCACCTGGACCCATAGTCATAGCATTAACATAATGACTCCTTTTGTGCAGTGTGATGCAAAGGAATTTCAGGGCCTGGACTTACTTCTCAACAAGTCAGGAAAGATTTTTTTAAACACTGGTATTTATTTCCCGAAGCAGTGAATCATCTTTGTGGTAAGGGTAATGCCATACAGTGCCATGAATTATATCTCAAAATGCATACAAATGCATATCTTTGGTGGAAGGCCTGTTCGGTTATTAACATTTCATCAGAGTGGAACTTTGAATTATGGTATCAGAGAAGAAGGAAAATCTGCATGAGCATGATTTCCAGCATTGACCCAGCCCGATAAGTCATGAATAGCCGAACAGAAGGAAATGGTGTTGATGCTTCTGAATGACTGGGGGCTGGTAAATATGAAAAAAAAAAACCAACACCCAAACCCTGGTATTGCAGCCATACGGATGCAACTCTATTGACTTAGAGAAAGGTAGCACCCACTGGCCAACATGTCATTGCACCAAAGAGAAGAAAATGCCAGTCATCCCTTGTCTCTTCCTTTCTCTAAGCATGAGTTCCAGAGAGTCCCCTCCTACCTGACAGCTTAGATGTGAAGTTAGCCAGACTTTTATTACTCTCTGGTTTACATCCCTTCCAAGGCTTCCAGCCATTTCATGGCCTAAGCAGCTTTTGTAATCCGCTTGGAGGAATGCTGTCATCCTTGGGGATCGCATTTCACCTTCCCCAGAGTGGAGGAATGCCCAGCAGGAACCACGCCGGGCAGCACTCCAGAGTCTCAGAAACTCTGCCCTTAACGTAATAAGGGAGAGGTCCTAACGCCAAGAGGATGCTACTGGGGCTTCCTGAGGCTGAGACACTCTCCCACTCACCGCCCTGTATTTTGGAAACAATGGCCATAAACAGTGCTGCTTACCACATTTCCAGTTAAGTGTTCCAGGAAGAAGTTTCTTTCTGTGTTCCGATGCATGATTAAAGACATGCTTTGAGCTAGCAGGGCACACAGCGGCTTTTCTCCATCCAGTAATAGCAAAATATTCTCAGCTCCTGAGAGTTTCTTATACCCTAGTTGTTTATAATAATGTCCCTAACACTGTTACACTGTGTTTATCGAGCTCCTAAACACAGATATAAAAGGCACGGTGAGCAGAGTCGTCTCTCTATTGACGTCATCAGGGGACGCAATAACTTTCACCACAACTGAATTTTATCCAAGATCTATGCTAAAAATGACTGTATAAATATTTGCTTTTTTAACACAGTAAATATACGTCAGTCTGAGTCTCCGCAGGAGATGAAAATGTTATTTCATATTTGGTTTTCTACTTAGGTGCCACAAGTTCGCTCTTCAGTGTTGTAGGCTGTCTGCCTAAACAGTGGGAGCTACTTTTTGAATTGAAAGAGTACAAAAATGAATTGCCTTTTTTGGTAGCCTTTTTGTCATTTAAAAATTATCCAAGGCTACGTTCGAGTTTGATACATTCCTATGCCTCATTGCAGTTCTGAATGAACGTTTATGGGTAAGTTATACATCCCTGGATAACAGATTTGGAATGGAAATATCGACCTAACGGTGCAAACTGTGTTTCTGTAATGTAGGCCAAATTAATACTCCTGTCTTTTCATATTATTTTTTTTTAATTTGGTAAAAGCTATGTCACAATTTATTAAATTTTGAGAAACTCAACCTTTCAAATGGAAAGCATTTGCAAAAATTTTACCAGTTTCACAGGGGATAAATCTTGCTCTTTTAAGAATCTTTTGTGTAAGTATGAAGTTCCTTAAGATTTCCAAGTCATATAGGAAGGGCTGGCAGGAAGGTAAGAATTCCTCTGCATGAAACATTTAAATTTTTTTGAAATATTTTTCCACTCTCCATGAAAATAACATCGTCTCCCATTTAAAAAGAAAAAAAAAAAAAAANAAAAAAAAAAAAAAGAAAATAAAAGAAGGGAGTGCAGAACAGGCTAGTCAATGGTGGTTAGGGCACCTATCTCAAATGTGAGAGATCACAGTTCAGCTTCCACCTGTGGATCAGACAACGCCCTGCTCTGCCTATAGCAAGGTGTTATAATGAAAAGCTTTTTCTTTTTCAGTGCTGAAACCTCCCCGAAGCTGAGACAGTTTCCTAGAGAAAGTTTTGACAAGTTTTGTGAAAAACTTTGGTGTCAATAGCAAAAATTTCATCATAAGAAATCCCAGTATATATGAGCTGTACAAGAAGGTTAAACTCTTTGTTAGCTTTCCTTGATCCTGGAGAAGTCTACCTGGAAGATCTGCAAGTTGTGTCCTCATTGCTATGTTATATTCATATTTTAAAATATTTCTAACCCCTTGCTTCTCACATGTACACCTTTTTCAAAATACTTTCCTAATTTTGTATTGAAAATATAAAGTGTGACTCCTACAGAACCCTTTAACTCCAGGAACATCAGCCACCACATCAGTTATGGCCCCAGCTCAGCACTCCACCTCTGTATAGCAAAAGACCAAAGCAATTTCTGCTCTTAAGTGCTTTGTCGTATTGGGAGCCTTTGAGTCTGACCCTGCAACCCTTATACATACAGATAGTCCTTGTTGTCCGTATGTAAGTAAGAGTTAACCACTCCTGTGTGGAAAGGTTGCAAGGTGAGTCCCTTTGAATATCATTACCCCAAGTATAATAACTATTTTGCTGAAACTCTTGGGTTATCTTTTAAAGACCAACCCATATTACTCGATGGAGAATTCTGGAGGAAAAAAGAAATGCATTAATGTTGCATTTTGAAAGCAGGGAAAGGTCATATGAATGTTGCCCAAGATTTTTGATTGAGTAATGTACTTTGGAATAAGTTGCTCTGATTCTTTGGCAGAACACTGTTCATTGTTCAAGTGAAATTTTTCACAGTTAATAAGATGGTTAGTTGCAGGTATTGAAAATATTTGCCCTGCCAAATACCACAACAGTGAAAACCCTCAAACTGGTTGAATAATGAAACAGAAACCATTCCAGCAAACAGTTCGACAGCTGGTGGAGAAATTCCCAGAATATTATTTGACCAAAAATAAAAGTGTTTCATTGATTAAAAAAACAAACAAACAGAGAAAAACTTACTACTTACTATTTTCTAAAGGAAATTGCCAAAATATTTTGATTATGTTATTTGGAAGGAACTGTTTGAGTAGCACTTAGTTGGAGCAAAACTGTTTGTTGGCTGTTAGGTTTTTTCAAAGAAGATAATATAGTTTATGCAGAGATTTCTCTTCCTGCATAGCCTGCTTTTCATTGGCCATATGACACCACTAGTTTTTAGGCAGATTCTCCAGTGATGTCAGTGGAAAGTTCTGCTTAGAAAGCTCCGAGAGAGAGAGAGTATATGAATCACAGTACCGAAATTGCACTTGGACAATAAAGACCAAAAGTTTTGCATGAATGCTTAATGATTTGGGAACAAACGCTGTTTTCAGGAACATTAGCCTAATACCAACAAACACCGTTACTGTAACTGAAAATACAACACAGCTTTGCTGCAGCAGGTTACCAATGATCTTCACATATCCTAACCTCGTGTTCTGTAAGGTGAAAAAATGCTTTTCTAATACTTCGCTTTTTTCCAACAATCTGAACTAGATCTTTGCTGGAAATGACTCAAGACACACAGATACTTCCACTGAAATCTCATGTAAAAATTGTGGTCAAATTCTGTACTAAATTATGCACAAAAATACACATCTGTCTTCATTGTTTCCAACAATTTCAGAACATGAATTTACAATAAATAGTTCTCTTCTTATCATGGAACGTGAATAAGTATCTCAGAGAACATAAATTAAAATCCAAATCTGATTTGAATTTGGAAGAACTTAGCAACAACAGCAGCAGAAGTCTTGTGAAGTAAAATACACCCAGCCAACAGTGAACAATGCATTACCCCAACAACCAACCCTCTGTTCCCAGTGAAATCAGCAACTGGACTCTTATAGCAAGCCTGAACACGCTGTTTACATCCCGAGGGGGAAAAAAGGAGAAGGTATTTAGTGTATATTAGTTACAGAAAAAAACTACTTATACTGTGAAATACTGGGGGGTTCTTAAATTAATCTGTCCTATATCCCCTGTTGTCTCCCCTGCCTCTCCACCCCCCAAAAAAAAGAAAAAGAAAAAAGTTATAAAGCTGGAAAAATAGTAACTCCAGTGTGGTTAAAATTCCTGTCAGTGCTCTACACTTTAGTCCTGTTGTGTTCAGCCTCTTTAGCCACTGAATGTGGCAAAGATGTTCAGGACTTGCAAGTATGCCCACCTTCTTGCAGCTACAATTGCAAGGGCTGCTAAATTTGCAACCAGGTCAATTGTGTACAGCATCTGGGAAGCCTCAGCTGATTCCTACAGAGACGCCAATGATTGCTGGGAAATCAAGCCGCTAAAATAGAAGGAAAAATTAGGGGCAAACCCTGATGGTTTTACCCAAATGAGTGCTAAAAGGCTCAGGAGAGAATGCCAGGGCTCCTATAAAGTTTTCTCTTAAGGAGGCTTTGTGGAACCGATCTTATTCCTCAGATCACCCACTCTATGAGAACCACAGGACCCAGAGAGATCTCCCGCTGGTGCACACCTCGGTGCTGCTGGCCACTCAACAGAGAGGCTTTGCCCACCGGCCCCCTTTTCCCCTCATCCCCGCATCCCCCCGCAGGCAGACCC